>CM019073.1:98101512-98461823 GCA_009667805.1 Leptobrachium leishanense
TACCTGAGCTATACCATCTAATTACTGCGCCACTAGGAACTTCCACTGTTTCCCGATTCTACCTGCACAACCTCTCGAGAGCCTGTGCCATCTCCCAGTTGGCAGCAACCACCTAATACCAACGTCTCTAGATACGAGCGCCTCCACCGAACCCCTGTACTTCCACCTTTCTCAAGCAATTCGGATCTCTTTGAATAACCCTGTATGTTTTGTGTTTGCAGTAACGACAAGCACCGGGGCTTCCTGAATAACCCACTATGTTTTCCATACATTCTGATACGAAAGATAAGTTTTGCAGCACCCCCAAATAAAACGCGTCAACAGAAGCTATTTTCTGCTTTCTGATTTCCGTATTTATGTCCAAAAACTGGTTGACAGTGACGCTAGAGTGTTTGAAGCATTGTCTGCAGAGGAAGAATGCATTTGTTGGATGCGGAATGGCAAGGTGAGCCCGTCGCATCCCCCGGTGACCTAGTAATGCAGCAGAGGTTTATGTTTCAGTTCCAGGTCCAGATTTACCATTAGGCAAAGTAGGCATGTGCCTACAGGCACCCACCATAGAGAGGCACTTGCTCTGTAATATATATATATATTTTAATTTTTACAGAAAAAGGTGTCCACCACAAAGGAGTGCATTTCCTTTCTCTGTAATGGAAAAAAGAAAAAAAAAGATCAACGAAAGAATTATAAAAATAATAAATATTAAAATATTAAAAATTAAAATTTGTGTCCTGTCCCCACTCGTGTAGAACCAGTTTTATTTGCCCCAAAACACAACTTAACAACGTATTTCCACCAATTATTGTACTTTTTTTAAGAGGGGCACACCAGATTTCTCTGCCTACAGGCTCCTGAGTATGAGGCTGGGGTCAGACGAACGTGATTTCTACGGACTGTACGTCACTCACACACAAAGCTATGCGGATGTTGTGCGACCGTTCTAGGGGTTGTTCCTTCTTGCCTAACTTGTGTCCGTTTGCCGTGGCCGTTGTGCGTCTGCAGTTCAGTGTGGACGTACTTCGTGTGTGGGACTCCATTGGCCTTTATGTCATGCTATCACGGATGTACTTTTGTGCGCCATCACGGACGTGAACGCTGCGCTCGTCTGACAGGAGCCTAAAATCCGGTTTTGGTTGGTTCGGTTGACTCAGATCAGATTGATAAACAGGGTTATTCAAAGAGATCCGAATGGCTGCCGAAAGGGAACCAAACGCTGAAAACCTTTCTTGGCCATTCGGCTATCCAGAGAGCACGCAATTCGCCAAATCTTGCCCGCGAATTTCCTGCACATACGGTGCCTGTTCGAGGGCAGTGAAAACCCCATAGAGAATCAATGCTTCGTCTATTCAAAGAACAAAACCCAGCAGTGAAAGGTTCCCGAAATGCCCTGCCATTCGGTGGTTTAATTCGACAGGTTTATTCAGGAGAATCCCATTGGCTTCAATGTTAAAAATATTCCCATTTTAATTCAATATCTAATAAACCGTTCATTATAAAATTCTGCCGTAAAGAGTCTCTTTTTTTATAGATTTTTTAGGATATTTTAAGCATTTTTTCGAGATTTTTTTTTTACAACAAATTTTCGATTTGTAAGTAAATTTAACTCTACTTATTTTTTCTGTAACAGCCCTTTTTATTATCATTCTCTGGATCTCGTATGCAAATTTCAGAAATTTTCGCTCAGTAGTTTGTTTGCAAACAGCGTTTCACTTTTCAAACATTCATGCAAACTATTTCTTTAATTTATTCACTTCCTTTTTCTGCGGTGTCGGCTTTTTCCGGCTGCACTGCGTGTGATCGTCTCCTGCTCGGGTTTTTCTGCCATTTTCGGCTGGTTAATCCAGATGTTTTTGCGGGCTTCGGTGTACGTTCGCCCTCGTTTTGCGGTGAGTTTTCGGCGGGTTTGCAACGACTTTTCCCTGCATTTCGGCGGCCCTGTGGTGCTTGCTGAATACACCGCAAGGTCGCCGAAATGGGATCGCCAAATCGAACCGAATTGAAGAGAACGAAAAGTCACCAAACGTGCGGTGGCTTTTCAATTCTCTTTGAATAACCCTGAAAGTGTGTGTTGGATAATATGTTACTATAGTTTCCATTTTTTTGTTTTATTGAGTCTTGAAGGAGCACAGCTTGAAGAACCAAGTCAGGAGGTCCCAGTGGATAGAAGCTAGAAGAGGTTATTCACAAAGCTCCGTAATGTTGGCTGGTTTTGCAAGCAATGGTGGTTTATTGCAGCACCAACATTTCACAAGTCTAAAACAGGAAGAGCTGCAGGAGAAGCTTCACTGTAAACCTTCTTCCGCTGCTCTATGAGTTTACATTTTGTCGGTGCTGCAATACTGGCAAACACTGGCACTTTTCGAATAACCTTTTGTGACTCCTTAACCAGGACGCGCAGCACTGGAGCCTTATTTGGGAACAAAGTAGGGATGTGCGTTTCGGGTTTCAGAATTTCGGAATTTTCACGAAATTTCCCGATTCGTGTTTTCGGATGCGGCCGATTTTCCGAAAATTTTTAGATCCGAAAATGGCAGATCCGAAAAGTTTTCCGAGCCGAAACGAAATATTTTCGGAATTTTCGAATGGACTTGAAATGTGTCAAATCAAAATTTATTTTTGCTCTATTCATGATTTCGGTTCCATTCGTGATTTCAGTTCCATTTCGGTAATTCTGGACATCGTATATTTAACTATTATCGGTTATATCGCTGATTCTGTAAATTTTGTATTTGTAAATGCGTATTTTTGATCAACTATTTTTCCGTTTTAAAACCTTTTGTTCTGGTTTTTATTTTTAAAGTCAGACCATTTGGGTCAGTTTAGCGTTTTTTAAATCGTTTTGTTCATTTTTTTTGTTCCTTGGCTTTCATACCATTTTAATATGATTAATTGAATATACATTTCACAACTTTATTTAATCATAAGAAAAAAAGATCTTTATTAGTCGTATCGTATCGACAGAATGAATTATCGGATCCGAAAAACAAACCAAAAATTTATTATAAAAAAATATATAAAGTATAAAAAAGTAAACCATAGTAGTTTACATCAAAACGAATACAGTTAGACAGCTTTGAAACGAGGAGAACAGACGTTCCGAAAAAACGAAAATTTCCGAAATCACGAAAAGTCGATAGAAAAAAAAACGAGAAAAGTGACACGAAAATACGAAAAATGGTCGATATTCCGAAAAAAAAATGTACACGAACAACGAGTCGAGCCGAACCGAATCGAAAAAGAAATCGGTCGAAACGAGCCGAATCGAAAATTTTAAACATCCGAACGAATCGAACCGAAAAAAAAATCGGTGCACAAGCCTAGAACAAAGTATCACTTATATTGCAAGAAAACGTTACACCAAAAAAATGGTCACCAGGCTTTGGAAACCATTTGTCCATGCTAAATGAAACTGGATGGTTTTCGCTTATATCAATTGCCATTAACCCTTTCGCTGCTGAGGCTTTTCCCGCCTCTGTGCTGAGGTCATTTTTACCGATTTTGCTCATCATGTTTAAACGTGTTTTGAAGGCTTATTTTAGTATATAACCCAGACATATTATATATCGTTCTTTCCGTCAGACTCGGCAGATTCATAATATGTCATTATTATATGTATACGTCATGTCCTGTCTGTATATTATAACAAAAAAATGCAATAAAATATGAATTTTCAATAATTTACAACGTGTAAAGTGTTTTTTTCACATTTTAACATGCGAGCAATTGCGGTTATATTTTGTATGGGGTGCGCTTGTTAAAAAAATTAGAGATGGGGTCTCTTACATTTTTTTTGGGGAAAATTACGTGATTTTTAACAAACGCACCGCATACAAAAATTGTTAGTGCAGCATCATTGTTCACATTAGAATTGAAATGGGAACAATATTGCTGCATTAACAAACCAAAAAAAAGAAAAAAAACCTTCTTTATTTTTTTTATAATTTAGCTGAGCGCGTCCTCCGCAGCGAAGGGGTTAAAGTGCGAGTTCACCTGCCAACGTCAAACCTCTTAAGGTAGTAACATAATGCATTGCCATGATGTTAGCAGGACTTGAAAATCCCTTTGCAGTAGCCACATAATGAAAATGTGCTTTAAAATCTCAAAAGCACATTTTCAAACTGTATGCATTATATGACAGGTGGATAGTGCCATCTGCTGGCCAAAAAGCACAACTACATCTGCATAAAAAAGCTTGGGTTCCATTTTTTCCTGGCAGAATTCCAAGCTATTTAAACTCTGGAAAGACCTGACTGCAAGGACCCCACATTAATCAAGCTCTCGAGCAGCCATGTGTCTTTGGGGGAAACTGCCATACCTAAATCTAAATGTAGATGTTTGGGGCTCAGACGGAATAGAATGAAGGCATTATGACCAACGAGTGGCGTCATTATACTTACCGGCTCAAAGAAAGCCAAGGAAATCCTCACTTCTATCTCTACTCTAGATTAGACGTTTTTTAAGCTCCCTGTTTTATCTCAGTCAGCTGACAGCTCTTATCTCAGGTAGCCTGGAGAACACAATACACCCCCTGCTGCCTTATCTAAACATTCCCTCCTCCACCTCACTAACGGTTAAATACTGTAGAAATAAAACCACATCTGTGAAGTCAAACTTTTGCACAGATTTTGGTAAATGTTGCATCATGAGAAAAATCCACAAAATGGAAAAAGGAGACGAAGAAGAACTTAACTTTATTTTGCCTTTTTACATGCAATTACTTCAAACAAAGAAAAAAGCAGCATCATGTGTTTTATAATGTGTTTTATATTGTGTTTATAAGGTGGTTTTGTTTGTAAAGCACAGGTAATCTAGTTACACCTTATGTTAGCGGTACTGTGCCTTTAAGACGTTAGTTTAGTCAGGGAAATGGCAACACTGAAAGAAAGGATGGATCCAACGTGGAGGCCAGGAATTCCACTGTGGAGGCCAGGAATTCTGCCATTGAGGCCAGGAATTCCACTGGTACAATTATACCTTGAAGTAATTTTCTTATTGCCAAAATCTACAGAATGGGACCCAATGTCACAGAGAGATTCCGTGGCGCAGCCTCGGACGGCACCCTTTTCGGATCTCGCCCCTGAAAAAAGTGATTATTAACAGAAGAGAATAAGATCAGCGAGTGATACGAATCTCAACTAAACACATATTATAGAAAGAAATCAATTCATCAGATTAATGTGATTTAAGATGTTATGGCGCAGTTAGTAAACATGTACAGCGCTGACAAATTCTGCTCAATTCGATCCGGATTATTGTGAAATCTCAAATATCAGATTTAGAAAAAGTGGGAATCAGCCGATTCGGAATAATGGAAGCTTCCGATGTTTTGGTTTCAGAATGATTCGGGAATATTAGAAGCTTCCAATGTTTTGGTATCGGAATGATTCGGAATATTGGAAGCTTCCGATGTTTTGTATCGGAATGATTTGGAATATTAGAAGCTTCTGATGTTTTGGTATCAGAATGATTTGGAATATTGGAAGCTTCTGATGTTTTGGTAACGGAACGATTCAAAATATTGGAAGCTTCCGATGTTTTGTATCGGAATGATTTGGAATATTGGAAGCTTCCGATGTTTTGGTATCGCAACGGTTCGGAATATGGAAACGTCCACTATATTCGTCTGTTTCCGATATTCAGGACCTTTATGTGTAATATGTAAAAAAAAACCAAAGAATGGTTAAGGGGCAAGGGTTAGGGCATCAGTTTCTGTGGGTCATATGATTAGCATAGAGGTTAGGGGTAGGGTTGGGTTAGCGTTTCAGTTTCTGTGTCATTTGATTAGTGTTAGGCTACGGTTAGGTTAGGGTTAGACGCATCATGAATGATGTTGTTGGGGGTGGGGTGAAAGCACATTGATGCGTGCCAGCGTGCAGATGTGACAGAATAACTCCTCTCCCATGTCTTGCTTGTAGATTAACAAAATAAGCTTTCCATGAACAGTAATGGTTGTTACCTGTGGTGATTGTGGTTTCCAGTAAGCACATAGTCTCGTTCCCTGAGCATTGCACGGCACTGTCTGTGTCACACCAGTCTGAGTCTGTACTGAAGCAGCCTCGGCAAACAAGCCCGTTGAGTTTTGTACTCACAGCCGGCACTTTAAAGGACAAAAAAGAACAGTTAAACACAATGTAGCAAATGTAAATGTAACTGTATCAACCATGGGGAGAAATCTCATTATTTTCTGTGGCATCTGAGGAGGATTTATTATACATTAAGACAAACAGAAATAGCTCTCTCATACGTTATGTCACGATACTAGGGATGTGCGTTTCGGGTTTCGGAATTTTTCACGAAATTTCCCGATTCGTGTTTTTGGATGCGGCCGAATTTCCGAAAATTTTTAGATCCGAAAATGGCAGATCCGAAAAGTTTTCCGAGCCGAAACAAAATATTTTCGGAATTTTCGAATGGACTTGAAATGTGTCAAATCGAAATTTATTGCTTTGAAACGAGGAGAACAGACGTTCCGAAAAAACGAAAATTTTCGAAGTTACGAAAAGTCGATACAAAAACTGATCAAAGTGACACGAAAATACGAAAACCGGTCGATATTCCGAAAACATGTACAATTCCGAAAAACGAAAAATTTCGAAATTACGAAAAGTTGATACAAAAACGAGCAAAGTGACACGAAAAATGGTCGATATTCCGAAAAATATGTACACGAAAAACGAGTCGAGTCGAACCGAATCGAAACAGAAATCAGCCGAAACGAGCCGAATCGAAAAGTTTAAAAATCCCAAAAATCTAACCGAATCGAACCGAAAAAAAAAAATCGGTGCACAAGCCTACACGATACTGATGTCACAGCCTACCTGCCGACAGGTCATTCTACTGCTTAGAGCACCCGGGATTCCTCATGTCTGCCGGTTGACCCGCGTTCACTTCCACGATGGTCTGGATGGGCGGTGGTGGCAAGACCTTGATGGCCTTTGGTCCCGGGGGGAGGAGAAGGTCCGGTGCATGGGTGAATAGGCCTCTCTGGGTGCAGCGGCTGCCAGGCCGACCCCTCGTAGGTGATGCATATGCCTGTTGGGGAGCAGGAGGAGGCAGCGGCCGCCTGTCATCTTGGAGGGCATGGCTATTGGCCGTGTAACTGGGAAACTGGGTCTGGGGAAAGCCACAGGTTCCCTTTGTGGGTGAAGGTGGCCCTGGGGAGCCTTGGGTTCTGAATATGCCCAAACCATGACAGCTGACTACTCACTTGGTAGGACTTTTCTTGGCCAAAAGTACAGTCTGTGCAACATTTGATAGATCGACTGGAAGGTAGGAAAGGCCATCAACCCACTCTATAACAGGCGAAATACAGACTGAAAGCCTACGCTGGGCACCCTGTGATTTTAGTTGGTTGCCTAGTTTTGCCTATGCTAGTACCAGCTACAGTTATTTATACAGAATCAACAAATTCCGCAGCTCTTTAAGTCGGCGAAGACCAGACATGAGACATAATAAATAGTGAAACATATGGACACGGACAGACGACTTTGCCTTAGGATAATTATCCTGCTGATGCTACAATGTATACAGGTGCTCAGACAGGCATCCCATGAGCTTACAATCTAAGGGACAAAAGTGTGTGAGACAGTAGGGAGCAGGGGGAGTGTGGAGCTGGTGACCAGAAAGTCACCAGAAAAAAATAGCAGGGATTGCCTCGGAAGGACTAGAAGAAGCTTGGGCTTGAAAAGGCTAATTTGAAAGAAAAGTGGAAGCAGATGGAAGGAAGAGCTATAAGACAAGGGAAAGGACAGGGTGGGAGGGTGTGACTGCAGAGTGGAAAATGCAGGAGCTGTGATGATGTGGATGATGGCAGTGGATGATGTGCCGTCAGTTGGAGGCTCCTTCCTGCTTACCCACAGTATCAATAGACTTTAATTCCACAAGGAGGGCCAGTAAGTATAATAACACTTTTATAATACAGCACTATACAGTTACAGCATAATATGACATCATAACATAGCGTCGAGATAAATTCAAAACCCCTTACATTTTGGAAGAGGGGGGGTACAGCCGTCCGTGTCGCAGCAGCTCGTGCCAATTTGGCTCTTGACTTTGGCTAAAATGCTCATATATCCTTCGATATTACATTGATTTGGAAGAAAACATTCTCTTGTATAGCCTTGTGTTGTCCCGACGCCTCCTGCAGAGAGCGAGCACATACAATGTAACAATCAATCAGTGTATAACGCAGTATGGTCCTAGAAAACAGCAGTCACTGCAGCCGCGTTACATCACTTGCACCCGGGAAAAAATACCTCGCTCTTTTTTTAAACTAATGTTTTATTTGCTATTATTTTTTTTTGTCCATGTCATTTTATGTTTATCAACATATATAAAAGATACATTAAATCTAAGAAAATGAGCCAAGTGTCAGGACTCCAGAGGAAGCCGAAACGTCTACGGCAGTAACTGGATTTGGTTATCGGGCTGTCTGTTAATGGGTTAATTTCTGCAAGTGTAATTTTGGCAGAAGTGAAGGAAATTAAAAGTGACGCCGATGATCTGGAATAAAACCTCCGTTTACTCCCATAATTTTTCATAAAACGTACGTATTGAAACCAAGCTGTACATAGCTCCACACATGTGATCAGGTGGGCAGGTGGTTTTGGGTCCATCGCAGGTGTTGGCTCCTATTTCAAGACACATTGTACATGACAGAGAGTGACCTGAAAAACATAAAAGTATAACAACCCCACTAAATGTAGACGTATGTATAATATCTTTTTATTCTAGTTTTACAGAGAAAGGCTCTATATATTTTTTCTATAAGACTAAATAGTCATGGGCCCTATTCCAAGGTTGGTATAAATGTAATCAGAGCTGTTGTAAACTTACAACTCCATAGACTAAGGACCCAATCCATTCCATACCGTCGAATCGATCTGAAAACCTACCGAATCGATCCAAAAAAAACCCATAAGTGGTTATTCAAAGAGATCCGAATGACTGCTGAAAGGGAACCGAACGCTGAAAATCAGCATTCGGTTACCTTTCCTGGCCATTCGGCTATTCAGAGAGCAGGCAATTCGCCAAATGTTGGCGAATTGCCTGCACATACGGTGCCTGTTCGGTGCCTATTCGAGGGCAGTGAAATCCCCATAGAGAAGCAATGCTTTGGCTATTCAGAGAACACAAACCAGCAGTGAAAGGTTCCCGAAATGCTCTGCCATTCGATGGCTTCATGCGGCAGATTTATTCAGGCGAATCCCATAGGCTTCAATGTTAAAAATATTCCTGTTTTAATTCAATATCTAATAAACCGTTGATTAATTATAATATTCTGCAGTAAAAAGTTTCTTCATTTATAGATTTTTAGGAATATTTTAAGCATTTCTTGGGATTTTTTTGCCAATTTTTTTTTTTTTTTTATCGTTTTTTTCTGTAACAGCCCTTTTTATTATCATTCATTGGATTTTATATGTTAATTTCAGACATTTTCGCTCAGTAGTTTGTTTGCAAACAGAGTTTCACTTTTCAAACATTCAAGCGGACTGTTTTTTTTTTCACTCTATTCTTCTGCGGTGTCGGTTTTTTCCGGCGGCTGCCCTGTTTGTGTTCGGCTCCTGCTCAGGTTTATCTGGCATTTTCGGCGGGTTTAATCCAGATTTTTTTTGCAGGTTTTCGGTGTGCCTTCGCCTGGTTTTGCGGTGAGTTTTCGGCGGGTTTGCGGCGGCTTTTCCATACATTACGACGGTCCTGTGGTGCTTGCTGAATACACCGCAGGGTCGCCGAAATGGGATCGCCAAATCTCCCCGAATTGAAGAGAACGAAAAGTCACCGAACGTGCGGTGACTTTACAATTCTCTTTGAATAGCCCTGCTAGAAAAAATACCGAATCTATCCGAAAAAAGCCAAAGACCTGCCAAACAGAGCACCGACCAGCCATCGGAAAAAGCTGAGGAACGGGTAAAAAAAAATGAAAACATTTAAAAAACTTTTTAAAAGGCGTTTGCAAACAACTACTGTACAAAAATGCCTGTTAATAATATATAAGGTCCTATGAATAATAATAAGAAGGTCTGTTACAGAAAAAAACAAAAAGATTTAAAAAAAAAAGCAAAAAAACACATTTCGCCGAGAAAATCCTAAAAAATAAATGAAGAGACTTTTTTTCTGTAAATGAACAGAATAAGGGATTTTTTTTTATTTGCATTGAAACCTATGGGATTCGCCTGACTAAACCTGCCGAATGAAACCACCGAACATGAGGGCATTTCACTGACATTTCTCTGCTGTTCTGAATTGATTAACCATTGCTTCTCTATGGGGAATTTCACTGTTGCCGAACAGTATTTCTCTGGCAATTTGTCAATATTTGGTAAACTGCCTGCTTTCTGAATAGCCAAATGGCCACGAAATTGCGCCGTATGGGAAATTCACTGTTAGGTGTAATTCCAAAGCCAATTGGGCTCTCTTTGAATAACCCTGTATATCGTTATGTGTTCAATTTCCTATAATTAGTGAATAAAGCCCTATAATGGTTCTAGTAAGTTTACAACAGCTCTGTTTAAGTTAACACCAACTTTGGAATGGAGCCCCTTATGTTTTGAATTGTTAAAACAAATTCTGTACAAAAACAAAATCATTTTGTACACCCCCCCCCCCCAGAAAGGCACTCCATCGGTGATGGTTATATATTTCTCTCCAAAATTAAAATTGAATTGCACCAATAACCGAATTGCATCGAACTGAAGAAGAGAAGAAAAGGAATTCTCCTAATAGGAGTATAAAGTCAATCAACAAATATTTAGTAAAAATGTGTCTAAAGAATAATAAAAAATAAATAAATAAATCCTTTAAAACATAATGAAAAAAAAGTATTTTACAGGACAGAATTTTTTTTTATTCTGCCACAGTGCGCACTGCATATTATTAAATGGTCCAAGGCCACTTCTTTCCAGACTTACCTGCGAGTATAAGGGTTGACAGGACGACCAGAAATCCCAGCACAGACCTCATGGCCAAATTATCCAGGACAGGAGTTTCACTTTCCAGGGACCAGCAGACAATGGTGTGTTTACATTGTAACAAAAAGTTACATAAGTAGAATGTGGGAGGAATTAACAGAATGAGGAAGGAATGAACAGAATGAGGGAGGAATGAACAGAATGAGGGAGGAATTAGCAGAATGAGGAAGGAATGAACAGAATGAGGGAGGAATGAACAGAATGAGGGAGGAATGAACAGAATGAGGTATGATTTGGCAGAATGAGGGAGGAATGAACATAATGTGGGAGGAATTAGCAGAATGAAGAAGGAATGAACATAATGAGGAAGGAATGAGCAGAATGAGGGAGGAATTAACAGAATGAGGGAGGAATTAGCAGAATGAGGAAGGAATTAACAGAATGAGGTATGAATTGGCAGAATGAGTGAGGAATGAACATAATGAGGGAGGAATTAGCAGAATGAGGAAGGAATGAACAGAATGAGGGAGGAATGAACAGAATGATGGAGGAATGAACAGATTGAGGAAGGAATTAACAGAATGAGGAAGAATTGAACAGAATGAGGGAGGAACTGGCAGAATAAGGGAGGAATGAACAGATTGAGGGAGGAATTAGCAGGATAAGGGAGGAATGAACAGAATGAGGGAGGAATGAACAGAGTGAGGGAGGAATGAACAGAATGAGAGAGGAATTATCAGAATGAGGGAGGAATTAACAGAATGAGGGAGGAATGAGCAGAATGAGGGAAGAATTAACAGAATGACGGATAAATTAGCAGAATGAGGAATTAGCAGAATAATAGAGGAATGAACAGAATGAGGATGGAATTAGCAGAATGAGGAAGGAATGAACAGAATGAGGGAGGAATTAGCATAATGAGGAAGGAATTAACAGAATGAGGAAGGAATGAACATAATGAGGGAGGAATTAGCAGGATGAGGGAGGAATGATCAAAATGAGGGAGGGATTATACAGAATGAGGGATGAATTAGACAAATGAGGGAGGAAGTAGCAGAATGAGGGAGGAATGAACAGAATGAGGGAGGAATGAACAGAACGAGGGAGGAATTATCAGAATGAGGGAGGAATGAACAGAATGAGGGAAGAATTAACAGAATGACGGATTAATTAGCAGAATGAGGAGGAATTAGCAGAATAAGAGAGAAATGAACAGAATGAGGAAGGAATGAACAGAACGAGGAAGGAATGAACAGAACGAGGGAGTAATTAACAGAATGAGGAAGGAATGAGCATAATGAGGGAGGAATTAGCAGAATGAGGGAGGAATTAGCAGAATGAGAAAGAAATTAACAGAATGAGGGAGGAATGAACAGAATGAGGGAGGAATTAGCAGAATGAGGGAGGAATTAGCAGAATGAGGAAGGAATTAACAGAATGAGGGAGGAATGAACATAATGAGGGAGGAATTAACAGAATGATGGAGGAATTAGTAAAATGAGGGAGGAATGAACAGAATGAAGGAGAAATTAGAAGAATGAGGGAGGGTTTAACAGAATGAGGGAGGGCTTAACAGAATGAGGGAGGAATTAACAGAATGAGGAGGAATTAGAAGAAGAGGGAGAGTCTAATGTTGCGAGGGAGTTCTATAGAAAGGGGGTAGCTCAGGAGAAGTCCTGATGGCAGGAGATGGGGGTGCGGGTATGAGAAACTGATAGCGTCATATCATTGGCTGAGCAAAGTGGTCAGGAAAAGGTATACCTGCTAATAAGGGAGGAGATGTAGGCAGGGGCGCTGTTTTGGAGAGCTTTGTATGTGAGCACCAGTATTTTGAATTGGATTCTATAGGAGACAGGAAGCCAGTGTAAAGCTTGACAGAGGGGTGAGGTGTGAGAGGTGAGATGTAGGAGTCTGGCACAAGCGTTAATTACAGACTGCAGAGGGAGAATATGGGATCTCTTAAGGCCAGAGAGAAGGAGGTTACAGTAGTCAAAACGGGTGATAATAAGTAGTGATAAGCCAAACACCCCTGTGTTCGGTTCGCATTCGAACTCGAACAATTTCAAAAGTTCGAGTTCGAACACGAACACGAACCGAACTCAATGCAAGTCAATGGGACTCGAAAGTTCGAATTTTAGAGTGCCCTGCAAGAGGGCATATATGCAAGATATTTATCATAAAAGGTGTATGGGGGTCCGGGTAGTGCCCTGGGGGATAGGAAACACGGACAAAAAGTAAAAAAAAAAAACGTTTTTAAAAGGAACAGTGAGTTTTCCATTAAATAAAGGTTAAGAATAAAAATGAAAAATTCCTTCAAATATCGTGCCTAGGAGGTCCCCATAACCTGCCCGTGAAGTGGCGGATTTCTAGGATGTATAGAAACATTTAAAAACAAAAAAAATGACATTTCAAATGACAGTAAATGTTTTCCTTTAATCTATTCATAAACAACTGCTTGGGGCGGCAGTCTGTATGAAAAGAGGAAACATTTTAGGACACGCAGAACAAGTTTAGTGATTTATTTGGCTAAATTATGGTGAAACTTATGCAGACTTTGGATGAAAGTAACAATAGGTGCTTTAAAATTGGACCTTTAGTGTCGGCAACAGTGCCGTCACACCGTAACCCCTCTGTGGTATTGTGGAAGAGTGCAGGGTTGGACCCTGCAGTCAAATATTAAAATGATATGAATCTGGTATAGGCGTCAGTGGCAGTGCACCCAAATATTGTGCCTTTGGTGGCAGCAAGTGCCTTCACACCGTAACCCCTCTGAGGTATTGTGGAAAAGTGCAGTGGTGGAGGTTTGGTAATGCAGAAGAGATCCCTGATCTATTCAGTTACATCAGCAGCTATAACAAAACCGGGTCAGCAATGTTTATGCACTTGTACTGCGCTACTGTATATGGTGAGAATCGGCGCATACCAGTAGCAACAGGAAGCAAACAGAACAGGCAGGGAATACACAGAGAGAATAGTCAAATGGCAGGCAAAGTCGGCAACAGATCGGGTCCTCAGAACAAGCAGGGTAAGTAACAAGTATACAAACTGATTTGGTAAACTAGCGATGCGGGAATAAAGGCTGAGACACACTGAGCGTGTAGCGATGCACAGCGTAGCGAAGAGAAGCAAACATTTTGCAGGCTTGACTTCACTCTGCCTCGCAGCGTGTCTACACTACATTTTGTTTGCTTCTCACCGCACTGGACAGGAATCCACTAACTAAATTAAAATGTACACACAAAACCGTTTTATTTTCACAAAGCACATGTTACATAGACAAAAAAAAGTTTTTACTGAATAAAATATATCAAAAATTACTGTTAATTTAATAGGAATAGTATAAAAATATAAAAAAAGGTAACCCCTGATCATATATATTATAGGGACATGGAGTGCTGTGTATAGAGTAGGGATGCATTGATACCACACACAGACATATACTGTAGGTATATATCAACACGCAGATATATATACGTAAATCAGTGTGCGGACTGTTTTTTTTGCGGGATTCGGCCAATCAGAATTAAGAACCTTAATTGACATCAATTTGCCTTAATTGATGCACTTAAGTTTTTGCGCCTGTCAAAGTAAATCTGAGTATATATGCTGCAGCAATAAAAAAAACACGCACTAATTCACAATTTTATTGTTTGTAGATTCTACATTATGTGTAGAATGTGTAACTATTCTGTGCTGTATTTTTTTTTCGTGCTGGTGTTTTTCGTTTCGGGCCAGAACGTTCCGATTTGCCGTTACCACCAGCTTTTCAAAGACGTTAAAATTATGTGCGCAAACGTCGTTCGTAAAAAGATGCGCATTGATTGTAATACCATCGGCGTACCAGCGCACGAACGAATTTGCGCTCACAATGTTAAGTATAGGACGTGCACAGTTCATCACGCTCGCGCAGGTCCATCTGCGTTAAACGATAACGAGCATCATTTGCGCGAACATTGTAATATGACATTCAGCGCAAAGGGTTTTTCCCCTCGCGCAAATGCGCATTTGCGCGAGCAAAACCAAATGCGCGAGGAATGTAATAAGGGCCAAAATAAATAAAGAGACTTTTTGCTGCAAATGAAAATAATAAACGGTTTATTAGATATTTTTTAGATTGAAATTTATGACATTTGCCTGAATAAACCTGGCGATTGAAATCAATTTGTGGCCAGTTCGCTTTTCTTTTGAATAACCCTGTTAGTGCTTGTTATTTTCGTTATAGACGCTGTTCTCTCGAGGGAATAGACACATTGTGCAACGTTCTCTTTGTAGTCATGTTTTGCAAACAAATGACTGTTGAAATTTCTTTATTGTGTTTATTTTGTGTTGCTGATTAGGGATGAGCTGTTCGGTTCGATTGGTTCGGAGTTCGATTCGAACATCGCCTGTTCGCGAACTACGAACATTTCCGCATGTTCGCCGCATGTTCGCCCACAATGCACCACAATGGACCACAATGCACTTTTCCACTGGTCAGGTGCAAGACAGGTTCAAGACTATTCCAATCACGGCTCAGAGTCCTGATTGGGCAAATTGGGCAAAGTCCCGCAGCGCACTATATAAGGCTTCACACAGCGCTTCTGCACCTGTTTGAGAGGAGATTGTTCTTGTGTTAGTGTGATTTCTCATTGCCAGTCTGCCACCAGCTACTGGGGGGTCTCATTTCTACCAAATATCTGGGAATTGTGGTAATCTGTGTGTTCTGAATGCAACCAGTAACTATTTTGGGGGGTCAGTAATTTCTACAAAAAATATCTTTGAATAGTTCTAATCTGTGTGTTCTCACTGCTACAAAGTATTTTGGGGGGGTCAGTAATTTCTACAAAAATTTGTCAAAACAAAAGCTTTTATCCTCATTTTATTCTGTAATCAGACTCACCTGCGGGAATAACCGCTAGAAGGACACCCAGAAATCCCAGAACTGACCTCATGGTGAGACTATCCAGGACACGTTCACTGCAGGGGAGCTCAAAACAATAAAACCTCAGCCTGTGTTATCCCAGCAAGACTTTATAAAAAAAATTGCAGCATCTTCTGAACTTATGAAATCTGTGCCCCGCCCCAACCCACTCCCATTGCATCTCTGCTCCATCTCCCACCCCATTGTTTATTCCGCTCCTCGCCGCCAACACAAGGTTTCAGAATTCTGTTCTATGGCGTTTGTACGAATGCAGAAAATGTAATATATTCTCCACGCAATCCTCAGCATCTGGGAGGAATTTGTAGACCCATCCACCATTTGGAAGCCATTATATGATGTGTTTCACCCAGTGCTGTGTTGTCCGCTTCATAGGAACGGACCTGAGGAGTTCAGTGGGCCTCGGTCTCTACTACAGATGTAGAAGGTTGGAAACGAGCACATTTATCGGTGTTTGGATCTGAAGTTTTCGCTTTGGTAGATTATGAGAAACTTTAATAAAGCGAAATGTCCAGATCAGGGCAAAACATAGATATAAAAAATCTTGATGGACGCGCTTGTGAGTTTTAATGAAGATCTATACCAAGTCAACTGATGTATTGGTGTGTAAACTATGACAAAGACCACACGCCGGGTGAACCGTCCATGTTTCTGTAGCACAGATCTTTTTTGCAAGCACAGCGTTTCACCCGGCGAGTGGTTACAGTTACAAGTAACTATACAGAGCCAACAGATTCCGTAGCGCTTAACAATGGGGAAGCATGAACAGGTGACATAATAAATAATAAAACATAAGGATGAGACGGCCCTGCCCATAGGATTATTGTCCTCACTTTATACAGGTGCTCAGCCAGACGTCCCGTGAGTTTACAATCTAAGGGACTAAGGCAAGTGAAACTAAAGGGAGCAGGGGGAGTGTGGAGATAATTACCAGAGAGGATATAGCACACAGTGCATGATGATAGACCAAGAGCCTGGGCATGATAAGGTGAGAGAGAAGTGAAACAGCTGAAAAAAGGAGCTTATATAATTAGGATTGGGGTTGGTGGGGGTGGATGGTGTAGGCGGGTGTGCCAGGACAGGCCTGGGTGGGGGAGTGGAGCGGGTGGGTGATACAGGACAGGGGCTGGGTGGGGGTGTGGATGGGGCAGGTGGGAAAGGACAGGGGCTGGGTGGGGGTGTATGGGCTGGGTGGGAGAGGACAGGGGCTGGGTGGCGGTGGATTTGACAGCAGAGTTGATGGAAGTGACGCGTGGCTGTGGATAAGAAATACAGGGCCAAATTACATACTTGGTGCTAACATTAGTGTTCACCTGCGTGAGCGTTAACGTTAGCCCAAGCAGTCTGTGCATATTTCAATCCAAACGCTAACGGGTTAAGTAACCCGTTAGCGTTTGGTACCTTGTGCTTTTCAGCGCGAGGTTACTGTACTTTGCGCTCACTATGTTTAACATGGGAGCGCAAAGTGTTAATCAGCGTTAGGATTACAATCTACTAGCGTTGATTAACGTCCGGCTGTGGTTAACAAAAAATTAACCAGAGCCAGGACTTGGTGCTAACGGATTCTGCAGAATTTGTTAGCATCATCCCAAAATTCACTATACTCACCTCCTGTCCCATGGGAGAGGACCGTGGCTCTGTCCACCTCCTCAGTCCGGCGGGAGCAGGGAGAGACTGGGGGAAGAAGTTCCCCCAGTCTCCCTATGCGTATCACTACGCTGACTGGCCGGATCTCGCGAGGTGAGATCCGGCAGGTCATGTGACCGGCAGGGAGGAACTCAATGTAGTCCAGTGGCTGGGAGGAAGCGGCAGAGGGTGGCAGAGGGGACCTCCGGGAGTGGAGGTGGCAGATAACTATCTTGTGTTGGGATGTTGCTTCTGATAGTTAAAGTTTTACTGAGGAAGTAGTCTGCCAGGTCTTGAGCGCTGAAGGCAGCTGTGGGGGGAGGTGCAGGTGGGTAGAGGAGGGTGTTGAAGGTGGACCAGAGCCGTTTAGGGTTGGAGGACAGCGTAGATATAAGAGATGAGAAGAAGGATTGTTTGGCCAAGTGGAGGGCAGAGGTGTATGACCGGAGAATAAACTTGAAGTGAACAAAATCAGCTTCAGAGCGGGATTTCCTCCAGGCACGCTCTGCAGTGCGGGAGCATCTTTGCAGGTAGCGAGTCTGGAGAGTGTGCCAGGGCTGAAGCTGGCGGCGTGGGGCCTTACAGAGTCGAAGAGGAGCAAGAGTGTCTAGAGCAGAGATAAGCGTAGTGTTGTAGTGATTAGTGGCAGCATCAGGGCAGGTGAAGGATGAGGTATGAGGGAGGTGGTGAAGTAGGTTGGAGAATTGATGGGGGTCCACAGCATGTAGATTTCTGCGAGTGTGTGTGCGGTGGGGGAGCAGGGTGTTTAGGAAGTCCAGATAGGTTGAAAGAGAGAAGGTGGTGGTCAGAGATAGGGAAAGGGCGACATTTGAACTCAGAAATGGAGCAGAGGTTGGAAAAGACCAGGTCAATAACGTGACCATCACGGTGGGTAGGGAGGAGGGAGGATTGTGTGAGTCCAAGGGAGGACGTGAGTGAAAGAAGTTTGGAGGCAGCAGGAGCGGAAGGATCGTCAATGGGAATGTTGAAGTCCCCGAGAATTAGGCATGGAAGATTAGAAGACAGGAAGTGAGAAAGCCAGGTAGCAAAGTGGTCAAAGAACTGGGAGGTTGGTCCCGGTGGGCGGTAGATGACTGCCACCCTGAGAGCCAGAGAGAACAGGCAGATGCAGTGTGTCTCGAAGGATTTACAACAGCTCTGATTAAGTTAGCATCTCCATAGACTGAGGGTCCATATGCACTGGCATTTGCAGCCCTATGGCCCTGTGATGGCTCTGGTAAGATTACAACAGCTCTGATTAAGTTAAAAGCAACTTCGGAATACAGCCCCGTGTGTCTTAAATTGTAAAAAAACAAACATATATGTAGATTTTTTATTTTATTTTGTACCCACCTCCCCCTCCCCAGAGAAAGGCACCCCACTGGCAATGGGCAACAGATTCTGCCCCTTCTTTTGATTTGAGTGCAGAAAGAAACAGTTTCCGTTTTTTACAATGTTTTCCTTTTATATTTTTTAGTTTGTCGCAAAACAAAAATGTAAAAAGTAATTTTGCCATGTTTTTTTCATTTGGGAGGAGGAGGGACGAGGCGCTCCACATTTCTGTGCCTACAGGCTCCTGAGATGAAAACCCAGCCCTGTGGATAGTGGTATCTGTTCATGTTCGGCAAGAGCTGGGTTTTTGTTTTGTTTGTTTATTTTTCTCTCTTTAAACACACCAGATCTTAAAATAAAAAGGACCGTATGTCTAAAGAAAGAAAACTCGGGGTGTTGTTCCAGGACTCTGTGCGATCATTCGGCCCCAGGACGCACTGCATTTTAAATGAATCCAAAACTGCTTTTTTACAGTTACAGTTACAAGTACTTATACTGCACCAACAGATTCTAGCGCTTTTCAAAGAGGAAACATAGAAACATAGAAAAATGTCGGCAGATAAGAACCTTTCGCCCATCTAGTCGCCCAATTACATGGATACTTTACCTGGATTTATCTTTTGTTTAGGATAGCCTTATGCCTATCCCATGCTTGCTTAAATTCAATTACTGTTTTGGCCTCTACCACTTCAACTGGAAGACTGTTCCATGTATCCACCACCCTCTCAGTAAAATAATGCTTCCTGATGTTACTTTTAAACCTTTGCCCCTCTAATCTAAGACTATGTCCTCTTGTTTTGCTACTTTGTTTCCGTTTAAAGCACAAACAGGAAGCACAAACAGGAGGCGTACAGGATACAAGAGGAATGACAACCCTGCCTGAAGGATAACTGTCCAGGTAATACAGCACTTTAAACCAACTGCTCAGGCAGATATCCCAAGAGCTTACAATCTAAGGGACGGGGGTAACTGAAACAAATGGGAGCAGAGGGAAGGTGAAGCTGGTGCCAGAAGAAAATCTTAGAGATTGCATGGGAAGGACCAAAAGATTTACCTGCGGGTATAAGAACTAAAAGGACGCCCAGAAATCTCAGCACAGACCTCATGGCCAGTGTTGAGGAATATTTTAATCTTTCTATGAATGCGTATTCTTATATCAAATTGATCCTCAGATAAACTCTTTGTATCAGAGTAGGAAACAGATGTTGAACACCTGCCTCAATCCTTGCATTTATTGAGGAAGGAGGCATTAAGTCAACATCCTTGTGGCCTGAGACAAAGACTCTAAGAGTTACCGGCCTAAGCTCTCTTTGATGTAAGGAACTGATCATTGATTAGGTGTAACAGGATGTGTAAAGTGTCAATGTCTAGGGTTAATTTGAAGGATGTATTGTTATCTAAGTTCTTTGTCTGAGACAATTTGGAAAATGCGCCTAAAGCTTATCCAATTCTGTATTTGAGGGGCGCTCTTAAGTCTGACGTGTATCTCTGTATTTAACTCTGTGAAAACTGTG
This sequence comes from Leptobrachium leishanense, assembly GCA_009667805.1. Lineage (NCBI taxonomy): Eukaryota > Metazoa > Chordata > Amphibia > Anura > Megophryidae > Leptobrachium > Leptobrachium leishanense. The sequence goes on from CM019073.1 coordinate 98,121,810, forward strand.
AAACCAGCAGATATTGAATAGTAAAGAGATGTGAACATCAGCGTCTTGAGCTCAATTCATTTCTCATAATCAATGTATACATTGGGAATATGCTTTCTACAACTCTGAACAAGGAAAAGGCCTGGCCGGGTACAAGGAAGTAAATGAGAGCTAATGGCTGAGATAATTCCAGACAACAGGAGAACAAGGATAATTATTCCTTATCAATTGGTGCCAGAAGCTGGGCGACAGACTGTAATAAAGAGGTAAGCAAATATGTTTTTGTATTGCTTGCCTCTTTATCCTGTTGGCGTATCCACGTGTCATGATGTAGATTCTGGTTTTGTCTTAGTCATAAGGAATGGAGCTCTCTGATGTTATTAGTTTGAGTATCGAGTCCCAAGTTACTGTATACGACAGTTTAGCTCACATGTGCTCAAGCCCAGAGTTGGAGGATAGAGTCCCCCAAGGCTTTCTCTATATGGAAAGAGATATACAGATGGACTTGTAGAAATCATATTCCTCCCTTTGTGTTTTGTTTGTGTTTTGTTTTGTTATGTGAAGCTTCATTGAGTGTTTTATATTGTTGTGTTGATGGTTATATTGTTTTGTTGCATTACCATATTTCTGTGTATTTTTGAGTCTGATCAAATCGCGTAATTTCAATAAGCCTGAGATTTTCTTATTTTCATGTTGCTGGTCTATCTTCTATTTTTCTTTCTTTGATCTCATGGATTTTTCTCCATTTGAATTTTAAAACAACACCATATAACTGTGGACGTTTAATATGAGCCGCAGACTAGTTTCAATTCTCCTATAGGCTTAGATGTTTTAGTTTATAAACAACCTCCTTTGTCTTTATTTAATTGAGGCTGTTTGGCCCCTAATTGATCAACTCATACACAGTTTTTATGGATGCGATAATTACAATATTGGTATTTCAGGAGGATGATGATATGTGTATCTTTGCAGTACCCTGCGTATGTTTTTCGTATGTTGCATATGTTGTCTTTTGTTTGCTTGCTAGTGGAAATGGGCTGTGTCAGTGTATATATGTATAGGATGACTGCATTGCTGTTTATTAGTGCGTTATGACGGTGTATCTTATCTTGAACATAAATCGGAATACATAAGGGCTGCCACAAATAAAGGCTTTGCTAGACCTATAATATAGCATTAGTTTAATTTATTATGTGTTTCGTTTTTGTGTCAGGATGAAGAGAAGCTGGATTTGGAGTTCTTGAATTCGGCGTGATATTGTCTGTGTGTGTGCATTTGTTTCAGGAGTATGAATTAGATTTGTTCTATGGTAATGTGAGATGATGCTGATTTTTCTAGTGTGGGGTTTCAGAGTGATTTTTGAATGGGGCACAGGCACAATCGATGTGTGTTTGGCTGTGTGTGCTGGGAGTGATGGTATGTGTGATGTGCCCAGTCTTCAAATGCTTGATCTTTTCAGTACTTGCATGAGATTTTTCACACCTAATCTACTAAATGACTTCTAATGGCATGGAATCCTTGCATGTGTTGAAATAATCCTTGTAACTTGAAGTATCAAGTGTTTTTCTTTTCTCTGATTGTGGGCTGTGAGCAGCTTTTGCCCTGAAGCATTTTTAAAAAAAAAAAAAAAAAAAAAAAAGAGAGGGACTGAGAGAAAAGATTTAACAGTTTGTAGTAATTTGAAATGGAAATTGGATGGATTAATTAGTAATGAAGGTAATACGTATGTGGGAATAGAAAGAAAGTTTTTTTTTATATAAAAGGAATTTATAAGAGATGGTTATTTTAAATGTCTCAAGCTACAGGAATTCGCAACATGTTGACACTAATGTGAACACGGATTTGCTTTCTTTTCAGAAAACATTTGATTAGTTTGGTCATTGCTAATTGGGGATCTGTGCACGTAAACAATTGATAAGATCTGAAACGAAAAATATGATTATCTTAAGATGTGCTTTAAAGTTTTTATTTCCAGGATACAATGTTTGCTATAGCCAAAGATTTTGATACGCATAAGGCTCTGCGATAAGAATATTTACTGATTGATGAATGATAGCAGAATGATCTATATCTTCAAGCAAGTTTTTGTTACTTATTGCCAATTTATACAGCTGATACGGTGCAAAGATTGAATTATTAAGGATCTACATTTTAAATCACAAGTTCCATCATGGTTTTACGTCTGTAAGGTGCTGGTTCCGGGGCGGTAGGTACGAGCCAATGTGCAATGAAGAAGTCTTGCAAAGCAGAGATTATATATATATATATATTTATTATACACATATACACACACACTCTCTCTATAATATGATTTATTGTAAAAGGCACAATAAATAAGCAAGGGCAATAACAGATATAGAAGAGGTGTGCAATAGATGGAGAATAGCTAAGGAATAGGGAAGGAGTGTATATATGTATACACAGGTTACAGGTCTAGAGAGAACTAAAGCAGAATAATATATGGATGAGGAAAGAGATCGTATATATGTATACACAGGTTACAGGGCTAGAGAGAACTAGAGCAGAATGCTATATATGGATAAGGAGGAAAGAAGGAGAGATTGTATATACAGGTTACAGGTCTAGAGATAGAACTAAGGCAGAGAATAATATTAACTATGCAGAAGAGGGATAAACAGAATAAGTCAAACATACTAAGTATAAAGGGAAACTTCAGATCAGAACAAAGATACAATACAAACAAAGTGTACTTAGGTTATATATATATCTATCTATCGGAGTCCTTGGAGATATGGGCAAGTCCTTATAATCCAGGCAAGGAAAACTTGGGAGGTCCAGGAGGATAACAAGTCCAGAGGTCTGTAGTAAGTAGGAGATCCAGGAGGTTTGCAAATAGTAAGTCCAGGAGAGATATAACAGATAGCCTTGAGAAAATAGGATCCAGCAGAGTAAGGGTCCTAGGATTCTTGGGGGCACAACAGGTAGCTCCTTGCAGCTTGGATATTTCCAAGACGTTGTGGAAGCGTTGAGTTTCAGGTGTGGCCTGGTTTTATGCAGGAGTAGTAGGTGATCTAGGCAACACCTGAGCGATGCACAGGCAGAGGTGAGTAGTGGTACTGCTATATGAAAGTCCCACTACTATGAGCCAGCACTGGGTTTAGGCTTTTATTACGCCGGAGGCGATGATCCTTACAACGTCACAGTTGATACATCTTATAAGAAAAGTTATTCATTAAATCGAAGATTTTGTCAGAGTTTGCACCAGCAAAGCGTGTCACATGATTCTTTATCTACTCTACAACTACACCATTGTTTCATTTTTAGAAAAAAACGAAAAAAAAAACCATATGCATTTTCAAGATCGTTCACTTTGACGAAGTCACTCCATATGACATTTGTTTACAGAAAGCTCAAGCTATAATATGTCCAAGTGGTTATATTATTTTATTGATGGTTTTAATTACATGATTGTATAACTTGGTGAATTGGCAAACTATGTTTCACTGTTCTTAAGTATCTGTATGTGGTTCTTCAGAGAAATTAATTATTGGGTATGTTATTTTTTTTATCCTTGTCTTTTTATCATGCTAGGATATATTTTTAAATTTGGGTCTAAGAGTTTAGGCAAACCATGAATATTGCAATTAAAAGTAATTAACAGGGTTTTTAATACATGTATTCAGTTTAGGCAGCATGATTGATGAGGCATTGCTAGAGTTTTTACCTTTTCGTTTGGCATTTGGATTTATCCCAATGTGCTACATTTCATTGAGATCTTTTTTTTTTCTCGCATCCTAAGGTTTAGGCTAGGGTCAGACTGAGGCAGTGCGAACGTGCGTGCAGGCGCACTTAATCACGGCCGCACTAGCAGCAAATGACGGGCAATGACGGCCAATATACGAAGTACGGTCGCACGAAAGTCCGGCCGCGCAACACAAGTGGCAAACGAACGCATTTTTTCGAGGACGTTAAACTGCTAGTACTGACGTACAGAGTGCGCTGCGTCCGTTGGAGGCGTGTGTGCGTGATTAGGAGACGTCAGACGCTACTAATGTCCAGCCAACATAACATCCAGACGCAGAAAGTGTTTTATTGATGATCCCTACAAAATCACGGACGAAAAATGCGCATCGTATGACCGCTCTCGCGTACTCCGTGAAAAAATGCGTCCATTCGTTCGAACGCACTTTTTCACAGACAATGTGAAAATGCGTTCGTGTGACCCTAGCCTTAAAGTTTAACTTAGTGGGTCTGATGTTCAGTTTTTGGTTGGGTTATATGATTTAAGACTCTATTTTAGGATTGGGTACTTAGAGAGATATGGTGGCCATGCAAACATTAAAAAAAAAAAACTAACCATTTAAATATGTAATTGCCATTAACCCCTCACATGCCACAATATCACCAGGGGAAAAACATTGTAATTACAACATAGTGATACATGGCATTCCTATTAACCCCTAAAATGCCATTTGCTAAGGGAAACCTTGATGTTCTTGAGCCCAGAATATGCTTGAGGACGAGAGAAATATCAATTCCTGGTAAAGTAATGTATCCTTCCTGGTAAAGTAATGTATAAATAAAGAAATGTATACAGTGTCAGGAATAACGCTTGCCCATTAACCCTTTATATATACAACTAAACCAAAGGGAAAACTAAAGTATTATACAATAGAAACATAGAAACATAGAAACATAGAAAAATGTCGGCAGATAAGAACCTTTCGGCCCATCTAGTCGCCCAATTACACGGATACTTTACCTGGATTTATCTTTTGTTTAGGATAGCCTTATACCTATCCCATGCCTGCTTAAATTCAATTACTGTTTTGGCCTCTACCACTTCAACTGGAAGACTGTTCCATGTATCCACCACCCTCTCAGTAAAATAATGCTTCCTGATGTTACTTTTAAACCTTTACCCCTCTAATCTAAGACTATGTCCTCTTGTTTTGCTACTTTGTTTCCTTTTAAATATACTCCCTTCCTCTACCTTGTGGATTCCCTTTACGTATTTAAATGTTTCTATCATATCTCCTCTGTCTCGTCTTTTTTCCAAGCTGTACATGTTAAGATCATTAACCCTTTCCTGGTAACTTTTCTCCTTCAAGCCGTACACCTTTTTAGTAGCCCTTCTCTGAACTCTCTCTAAGATGTCTATATCCTTTTGGAGACACAATGTGATATATAGCCTGACTGTTAACCCCTTTCATGTTGAGCTATTTGCACTCTGAAAAGAAAGAGTTAAAAGGAGTGCTACTTTAAAAAAAAAACAAAAAAAAAACCAGTGTGATGTGTCCAAGTTATGTGCTTGGATTGATAACATATTAGCCCTGATTTTAAAATATAAAATTATTAGAGAGTATTATAAGAGTTGTTTTGTAATAATTTTTCTTTTCATTTTAATTGGTGGAGTCATTGGTCACAGATTAACTGAGTTTTAAAATGGGAGAACGCGCACATCAGTGCTTTGGCTGCAGAGTTAGAGTTTCATTACGTTTTTATAAATAAAACCTTCGAGGGAAGAGATATGGAGTAATATCTATGCTTTTAGTCAAGAGGATCATGGAGATTTTCAAGTGCGCACCTGAGTCAATGCTAAGACACAGGTAAAATGCAATCAAGCACTTTGTCAAAGGACTTCCACCGACTTCTTTCACCTGCTTGAGATACAAGGAGCAAGGTACGAAGACAAGCTGGTATAAACCAGTGAAAACAATCAAGTCATGTTGGTTTGTCACTATTCTTTGTCACTTAAAGTGTCCTTTGGACGAAGATTTTTATACGGAGCAAATCATTGCATCTTCATTATGACTATTATTCTTTTACAGACCATTAAAGTTTTTATACAGAGGCTGATGAGAAGTCGTGCTACAGATGAATCGATGTGTTATGAGACTGTCTTGTAATCAGGAAAATATTACAGATAAATACACAGATTTTTCTATTCTTTTTTTCTTCTGCTATTGCAGTATTATAAGCATTAAAATTATGATGTTATTCCCTTGGAATAAAATAGGGGAACTGTTGAGGAATATTTTAATCTTTCTATGAATGCGTATTCTTATATCAAATTGATCCTCAGATAAACTCTTTGTATCAGAGTAGGAAACAGATGTTGAACACTTGCCTCAATCCTTGCATTTATTGAGGAAGGAGGCATTAAGTCAACATCCTTGTGGCCTGAGACAAAGACTCTAAGAGTTACCGGCCTAAGCTCTCTTTGATGTAAGGAACTGATCATTGATTAGGTGTAACAGGATGTGTAAAGTGTCTAATCTAAGACTATGTCCTCTTGTTTTGCTACTTTGTTTCCGTTTAAAGCACAAACAGGAGGCGTACAGGATACAAGAGGAATGACAACCCTGCCTGAAGGATAACTGTCCAGGTAATACAGCACTTTAAACCAATTGCTCAGGCAGATATCCCAAGAGCTTACAATCTAAGGGACGGGGGTAACTGAAACAAATGGGAGCAGAGGGAAGGTGAAGCTGGTGCCAGAAGAAAATCTTAGAGATTGCATGGGAAGGACCAAAAGATTTACCTGCGGGTATAAGAACTAAAAGGACGCCCAGAAATCTCAGCACAGACCTCATGGCCAGTGTTGAGGAATATTTTAATCTTTCTATGAATGCGTATTCTTATATCAAATTGATCCTCAGATAAACTCTTTGGGTCAGAGTAGGAAACAGATGTTGAACACCTGCCTCAATCCTTGCATTTATTGAGGAAGGAGGCATTAAGTCAACATCCTTGTGGCCTGAGACAAAGACTCTAAGGCTAGGGTCAGACTAGCGAATTTTTAACGTGCGTTTAGCCGCACGAAATCACGGCCGTGCTAGCAGCAAATGACATCCAATGCCGGGGAACATACGACGAACGGCCGCACGAAAGTTCGTCCGTGCAACGCAAGTGGCCAACGAACGCATTTTTTCGAGAACGTCAAACCGCTACTACTGACGTACAGAGTGCGCTGCGTCCGCTAGCGGCGTGTGTGCGTGATTAGGAGACGTCAGACACTGCTAATGTCCGGCCAACATAACGTCCAGACACAAAAAGTGTTTTATTGATGATCCGTACAAAATCACGGATGAAAAGGCGCATCGTATGACCGCTATCGCGTATTCCGGGAGAAAATACGTACGTTCGTTCGAACACACTTTTTCACGGGCAACGTGAAAAATGCGTTCGTCTGACCCTAGCCTAAGAGTTACCGGCCTAAGCTCTCTTTGATGTAAGGAACTGATCATTGATTAGGTGTAACAGGATGTGTAAAGTGTCAATGTCTAGGGTTAATTTGAAGGATGTATTGTTATCTAAGTTCTTTGTCTGAGACAATTTGGAAAATGCGCCTAAAGCTTATCCAATTCTGTATTTGAGGGGCGGTCTTAAGTCTGACGTGTATTTCTGTATTTAACTCTGTGAAAACTGTGAAACCAGCAGATATTGAATAGTAAAGAGATGTGACATCAGCGTCTTGAGCTCAATTCATTTCTCATAATCAATGTATACATTGGGAATATGTTTTCTACAACTCTGAACAAGGAAAAGGCCCGGCCGGGTACAAGGAAGTAAATGAGAGCTAATGGCTGAGATAATTCCAGACAGCAGGAGAAGAAGGATAATTATTCCTTATCAGCCAGATTATCCAGGAGATTCGCTTTTCCAGGGACGAGCGGACGATGGCGTGATTACACGATCTTAACAAAAAGTCACATAAGCAGAATGAGGGAGCGGTTACTGGAGGTGATCAAGAAGTAAACAGAAAGGGAAATGGAACTGCAAACACACGACCCGATTAATGTAATCACGAGCTGAAATGAAAGATTTGGTTAACCACTTCCATGCGGAGGACGCGCTCGGCGCATCCTCCGCATAGCTCCTGCTGTGCGGAGGACGCACTGAGCGCGTCCTCCCTTTGGGGTCAGCGTTCGGCCGGGTTCCGGCCGATCGCTGGCCCCCCCGGTGCGGGCTGACATCCTCGATGTCAGCCCAGCATCTGGAACCGCCGCCGATGAAATTAGGTGTCATCGCGGCAGCGCGATGACACCTAATTCAGGTGCCCCTCCCGCATGTGCGGAGGAGGCGCCTGAAAGGGAGGGGGGGAGGTCCTTCGGACCTCTCTCCTTCCCGATCGGCGGCGTTGCGGGGGTTAACCCAGGCACCATTTGGAAGGGCACAGCCTGCCCTTCCAAATGGTGCCTGGCATTAACCCCTGGGGAGCTGGATCGCGAATCGGCGCTGTAAAGCGCCGGTTCGTGATCCTTTCCCGGAGCTGGCCGACATCTTGGATGTCGGCCAAGCCTCCGGGAACTCCCCCTGAGGACTGGCGTCATCGTGCATAGCACGATGACGCTAGTCCTAGAGTTAACCCCTAACTGCCACCAACGGTGGAGATAGGGAGTTCATTGGAACTCCCTATCTCCCGATCCGTGGCAGCTAGGGGTTAAAGTTTGGTATGGTTGGATCGGCCAGAGCATGGCCGTTCCAACGATACCAAACACTACAGTGAAAAAAGTTTTTTAAAAAAAATAAAAATGAAAAATAAAAATATATTTTAAAAAAAATTGAATTTTTTTCTTTTTTTTGGTTCGTTAATGCAGCAATATTGTTCCCATTTCAATTATAATGTGAACAATGATGCTGCACTAACGATTTTTGTTTGCGGTGCGTTTGTTAAAAATCGTGTAATTTTTCCCAACAAAAATGTAACGAGACCCCATCTCTAATTTTTTTAACAAGCGCACCCCATACAAAATATAACCGCAATTGCTCGCATGTTAAAATGTGAAAAAAAACACTTTACACGTTGTAAATTATTGAAAATACATATTTTATTGCATTTTTTGTTATAATATACAGACATGACATAACGCATACATATAATAATGACATATTATGAATCTACCGAGTCTGACGGAAAGAACGATATATAATATGTCTGGGTCATATACTAAAATAAGCCTTCAAAACACGTTTAAACATGATGAGCAAAACTGGTAAAAATGACCTCAGCACAGAGGTGGGAAAAGCCTCAGCAGCGAAAGGGTTAAATAGATGTGAGTCATCACAAAAGTAACAAGAGTAATCTGGATGTGAGACCTTCCCCCCTCCTCCCCCCACATCTGGTGAAACGTAGGAGTTTCCTAGACCCCATTCTCCACGCTAAAACGGGGGTGGTAGGGAGAAAAAGCTGTGCACGCAGTTTTCCCCCTACCGCCCCTGTTTTAGCATGGAATGACAATGCAGGCTGTTCTGCCCTCACGAGGTACAAGGCTTGGCAGACAGCTTACAAATTGTTAATAAAAATCCAGAAGCAGGATTGCATGAAGTCTTTCCTTTACTTTTATTTATCCTTACGTTTTAGATTCTTATTAACATCAATCTTTTATTGTAAAAAGACTTATAATTTCAAGGCTTGTGTGCAAGAAATGTGGAGCTGACTTTCTGTTGCTCTCTGAACATCATATGGATTCCTGACCAGGAAGTAGCTGCAATATATTGCTGCAATGTATTGCTCAGTAATGGCTGACAACTTAAAGCAACAGTACCCTAATACATTAAATGCATGTAAATCTATGATTGCCAGAACACTCCCCACCTGGGATAATAACATTATACAAATATGTATTCTTTTTGAGAAGTAAGACAACTTCGGAAACAGATCTAAAATACACCTTTGGAGTACCTTCCCTCATAACTTTAATTTCTACCTTTCTAACTTTGCTGTCACTACTAGGTATAGCCTTGACAATAAGTCCAACAGGCCATTCATTTCTATGAACGTGAGTGTCTTTCAGTAAGACAATGTCTTCAACTTGTAAGTTAGGCTTGTCAGCTTGCCATTTCCAGCGTGGCTGGAGCGTCATTAGGTATTCCTGCCTCCATCGTTTCCAGAATGTATCCGCAAGACTTTGTACTTACTTCCATTGCTTGATATGAAGATCTTTGAGTTCGAAGTCTCCAGGGGGTGCCGGTGTTGTTTTGACCTTGCATCGCAGGTGTCAATATTTCTGGCACTTCAGGATCTGTGAGCATCGGAACTAAAGGTCTAGCGTTCATGAGTTCCATGACTTCATCCAAGATAGTTCTCTCAGAAAACGGAACCCTATGTTTGGAGACCTCTTCTCCTTTAACCCTTTCGCTGCTGAGGCTTTTCCCGCCTCTGTGCTGAGCTCATTTTAACCGGTTTTGCTCATCATGTTTAAATGCGTTTTGAAGGCTTATTTTAGTATATAAAATAAACAAGAAATAGGGTAGCGCTCCTCTAAAAATACAATAGAAAATAAACACATCAAAAAGGATTGTATACAAAATAGGGTATTCACTCCTTACAGCAAGATAGTATATCTCTTTCTTGGTAATTTCTTAGTGCTTCCTTCAATGGAAAAGCGTATACGGTCTTGTGAATACCTCAAGAGAAAGTAAATCGATTACATAGCGTATTATGTTGAATTTAATCATTAAAAAATGACAAAAAATCGCCAAGTGCACACTCACAATTTTTGAGAGCTACCAGCTCTCATATGCTCGTTTTTCAAGTGTTTTTTAGGGCCAACTTGATTGCCCGTGGATCCAAAAGAGATAATTCTCCAGTACTCTCGTTCACCGAACTCGTAGATAAACAGAAGGAGACTTTCTTAATCTTTTTTGCCTTTAAACTAAAGGCATTTATTTCCAATAAACAGGAATAAGAACAAATAAAGAACAATAAAATCAATAAAAACAAGAGCTAAACGCGTTTCGCACCTCCCGGTGCTTCATCAGTAGCGAAAAGTGGAAGAAAAGAAAAAGTTGCCATCTCGGTATTCATGCCGTCCTTTTATACTCAATACCTATCACAGGTGCGTCCCGACATGATGATCTTTAGCGCGATCCGATGACGTCCACCGTTGCCGTCGAAAAAAGGGGGAGGTCTCCCAGCACAATGCGTCTCAACGTGGTAATCCCCTGGCGCGGTCTGATGACATCTACCGTCGCCGTTCCCATAGATTCCCATGCAAACAAACCGGCTGGTAGCCGCAAAGTTCTAAAGTAACCAAAAAAGAAAAAAACAGTCCGGACACCATCCCGATCCATCCGAGTCTCCAATTGGCACACATTATTCAATAGTCATTTCCCCAGTGGTGCAGATATATATGTCAAAAAAGGCATATAAAAAGGAGAAAAAAGAAGAAAAAAAGAAAAAAAGAAGAAAAAAAGAAGAAAGAAAAATAATTGTTTAAAAATGATTGTTTAAAAATACAGCGATCCCCAAAGAAGGGATATTCCTCTAAATGCATATAAGTCCATATAAATCACAATTTACAAAAAATGACATAATTCGAAATCAGTATTTAGTCCATAAGGAACTAATGTATTAAATTGGAAAATGAACCTCATTTCTTCCTGATTAATTCTTTTAATAAAATCCTCTCCACGCCAATTTTTATTGATTATTTTGAGTGGAAAGAAAAGTAAACCAGCAGGTGTTCCATTATGGTGATCTTTAAAATGCGCAGAAACAGTATGATGTTCAAATTGATTTTTTATGTTACGTATGTGTTCCATGATCCTAATATGGAGAGATCTGATAGTCCTACCAATATATATTTTTCTGCATGGGCAAATCAGAGCATATATCACATTCTTTGATTGACAAGTAGTGATTCCTTTGAATTTATGATTAATCTCATGGGGAAAGTCAGTAAAAATTTGTTTTTTTAAGTTAAGGTTTCTACATACATTGCAAGATCCACATCTATAGAAACCCTCTTTGATCTGAAAAAGATTATCTGCTTTTTTATTTATTGAACAATTATAACTTCTCACAATTTGTTGTTTGATATTCTTTGCCCCTCTATTTACGATCTTTGGTTTTTCTCCTAGAATTTCTTTTAAAGCAGGATCTTCGAGTAAAATAGGCCAATATTTATTAAAAATTTTGTTTATTTCTTTTGATTGACAACTGAAATTATAAATGATCGGAACGGTAGAGGATATATTTCCTATGGTGGTCAATCGGGGTTTATACTGTATCATTTCCCTTCTATCTCGTTTCTTCAGATTCATTATAGTTGTATTCAGATGTTCTTCTTTATATCCCTTATCAATGAAATCCTGCTTGATCTTCTGGACCTGCTCATCAAAAATATGGTCTTCTTTGCAGTTTCTTCTTATTCGGGTGAATTGACTCCCGGGTACACTTTGAAGCCATATCTGAGAGTGGCAGCTAGTGGATTGAATAAAGCTGTTGGCATCTACAGATTTGAAATGAGTTTTTGTCTTAATTTCCATGTCTTCAATATAAATGGTGAGGTCTAGAAAATTGATGGTTTGTCTGCTGAATTGGGTGTCCAGAATGATCCCCCAATCATTACTATTTAGTTGTCGGAAGAAATCTTTTAATTGTGACTTGGTTCCCCTCCAAATAAAAAAGAGATCATCGATGAACCGTTTATACAGTATGAGGTTCCGCGCCCAGCCACCCGAACCCAAGGACCACTGCATTTCCCAGTGGGCCATAAATAGGTTCGCATAGCTGGGCGCGAAACGAGTCCCCATAGCTGTCCCAGTGCGCTGCAAATAAAAAACTCCCTCAAAGAAAAAATAATTGTGATTTAGTATAAATTCTATACCCTCAATAATGAAATCAACGTGTTTAGCTGGATATATAGAATGGGCATTTAGAAAATGTCTTACTGCCTGACTTCCCTTTAAATGGGGTATTATTGTATATAAGGAGTGAACATCACAAGTTGCCAAAATATAGTCGGGTTCCCATTTTATTCCTTCCAATAGTTGTAGTAAATTCATCGTGTCTCGTAAATAAGATGGATTTCCGACCACCATTGGCTGTAGAAGAGTATCAATATACTGAGATAGTCTACTCGTAATAGACTCTATACCAGAGATAATTGGACGACCGGGGGGATTAATAGGATCTTTGTGTATTTTAGGTAATAGATACAGAACAGGGATCTTCGGATATAAGATATCCAAATATTTGAATTCCTTTTCACTTAAGATGGAATTTTCTTTGCCTCGTATGAGCAACTCCCTACATTTCTCTTGAATTTGTTTAGTGGGATCACTCAACAGAGGTTGATATGTGTGGCAATCTTTTAATTGACGCCTAGCTTCACTGTTGTAAAAATCCTGAATCTATCCGAAAAAAGCCAAAGACCTGCCAAACAGAGCACCGACCAGCCATCAAAAAAAGCCGAGGAACGGGTAAAAAAAAAGGAAAAAATTAAAAACTTTTAAAAGGCGTTTGCAAAAAAACTACTGCACAAAAATGCCTGTTAATAATATATAAGGTCCTATGAATAATAATTAGAAGGTCTGTTACAGAAAAAAACAAAAAGATTTAAAAAAAAATCAAAAAAACACGTTTCGCCGAGAAAATCCTAAAAAAATAAATGAAGAGACTTTTTTTCTGTAAATGAAAAGAATAAGGGATTTTTTTTTTATTTGCATTGAAACCTATGGGATTCGCCTGACTAAACCTGCCGAATGAAACCACCGAACATCAGGGCATTTCACTGACATTTCTCTGCTGTTCGGTGTCTCTGAATTGATTAACCATTGCTTCTCTATGGGGGGATTTCACTGTCGCCGAACAGTATTTCTCTGGCAATTCGCCAATATTTGGTAAACTGCCTGCTCTTTGAATAGCCAAATGGCCACGAAATTGCACCGTACGGGAAATTCACTGTTCGGTGTAATGCCAAAGCCAATTGGGCTCTCTTTGAATAACCCTGTATATCGTTATGTTTTCAATTTCCTATAATTAGCCCTATAAAGGCTCTAGTAAGTTTACAACAGCTGTTTAAGTTAACACCAACTTTGGAATGGAGCCCCTTATGTTTTAAATTGTTAAAACAAATTCTGTACAAAAAAAAAATCATTTTGTACACCCCCCCCCCCAGAAAGGCACTCTATTGGTGATGGTTATATATTTCTCTCCAAAATTAAAATTGAATTGCATCGAACTGAAGAAGAGAAGAAAAGGAATTCTCCTAATAGGAGTATAAAGTCAATCAACAAATATTTAGTAAAAATGTGTCTAAAGAATAATAAAAAATAAATAAATAAATCCTTTAAGACATAATAAAAAAAGTATTTTACAGAACACAAAAAAATTTATTCTGCCACAGTGCGCACTGCATATTATTAAATGGTCCAAGGACACTTCTTTCCAGACTTACCTGCCATTAGAAATGATGGGGCCCCTTACTGAACCTCACGATGGGGCCCCCCGTAAACTTCCTCAACCCGTAACAGCTTTTCGCCCCCTTCCAAACAAGAAAAGGACATAATACAGTTCCACAGCAATAAAACTCACAGTAATGTGTGGTGTGTATGAGCGTATCTGTCGCATCTGGGGCTCAGAGGGGGCCCGCCACCCGGCCGCGCCATCGACAAGCCAGGTGCCAGGAGTTGTGCCGGCTTACAGAGCTCGCAGGCTGGTCAGGAGGTGGGGCGTGGCTTGATGACACGCACCCGCCGTGTTTAAATACAGACAGCACGATCCGGCTCATCGCCCTGTCGTGGAGTTTCCGTCCCTCAGTGCTGAGTGTCTCCTGGCGATTCACTACTTGGTTTATTTTTCAGTCTCCGTTGTTACCTGGCTTGTATGGGAACCCCCCCGTGTACCAGTCCTTGGCTATTCCTTGACCACTCTAACTCAGATTGATTTTTGGCCTATATGACAAATACCCCTTGTGTACCGTTTTGGCTATCCCTGACCATTCTAACACCACTGATCGATTTGGGCTTGTGTTAGAATGCGTCATTGTATACCGTTTGGCCTATTTCAGGTATACCCTGTCCTGTGTGTTGGTCAAACATTTCCCACTCATTGTTGGTTAAACATTTCCCACTCATTGGTCAAACGTTTCCCACTCGTTGTTGGTCAAACGTTTCCCACTCGTTGTTGGTCAAACGTTTCCCACTCGTTGGTGATAAAACATTTCCCACTCGTTGTTGGTCAAACATTTCCCATGGCTTCAAATCACATTTAAACATGAGCAAAAGCGGTAAAAATGAGCTCAGCGCACAACGGTGAAATGGCTCAGCATTCAGCAGTGAAAGGGTCAAAAAACATTTTTTTTATCTTTTGTTCTCATTGTTTCCTGTCCCCCAGGGCAGTACTACCCGGACCCCCATACACCTTTTATGGCCAATATCCTGCATATATGCCCTCTTGGAGGGGACCTTAATTTTTGAACGTTCCAGTCCCATTGACTTGCATGGTGTTCGCATTGTGTTCGAGTTTGCTGTCAAACTTTTTCGGGTGTTCGAGTTCGAATGTGAACCGAACACGGGGTGTTCGGCCCATCACTACAGCTAGTCCACGCATCGGCAGAGTAGAGCCACCAGGTGTGTCCTGCCGAACCTCTCATCTCCGCTGTCTCAATTGTCAGAAGGACACTCGGGCAATTAAAAAAAATCCCAATTCCATGATTTCCGTGAAACTGAAATTGAAGTCAACCTCAAATTCGATGTAACCACGGAAAGTCAAAGAAATCCCCACCCCTATCTCTACTCTAGAATAGAAGACTTTTAAGCTCCCTGTTTTATCTCATCCAGCTGCCAGCTCTTATCTCAGGTAGCCTGGAGAGCACTATACCACCTGCTGCTTTATCTTTCATTCCCTCCTCCACCTCATTGACTGTTAAATACGGTAGAAGATAAACCTCAGGTGTGATGTCAAACCTGAACAGATTTTGGTAAATGTTGCATTAGGAAAAAAATCCACAAAACGAAACCGGGAGATAAAGAAACCTAATCTTATTTTTATTTGCAATTACTTCAAGCAAAGAAAAAAAGAGCAGCATGTGTTTTATAATGTGGTTTATAAGGTGGTTTATAATGTGTTTGATGTGTTCTATAATGTGTTTATAAGGTGATTTTTTTTTGTAATGCACTGGTAATCTAGTTACACATTATGTTAGTGGTAGTGTTCATTTAAGACAATAGTTTAGTCAGTAACATTGCAACACTGAAAGAAAGGACGAATCCACCGCAGAGGCCAGGAATTCCGTTGTGGAGGTCAGGAATTCCACTGGTACAATTATACGTTAAAGTGATTTTGTTATTGTTAATTTCTAGAGACAGGGACCCAATGTCGCAGAGAGATTTTGTGGCGCAGCTGGATTCAACCCCTGAAGAAAGTGTTT
The DNA here is from genome assembly GCA_009667805.1 of Leptobrachium leishanense. Lineage (NCBI taxonomy): Eukaryota > Metazoa > Chordata > Amphibia > Anura > Megophryidae > Leptobrachium > Leptobrachium leishanense. The sequence continues at coordinate 98,137,913 of CM019073.1, forward strand.
ATTAACAGAAGAGAATAAGATCAGCGAGTGAAACGAATCTCAACTAAACACATATTATTCAAATAAATCAGATTAAAGTGATTTAAGATGTTATAGCGCAGTGTTAGTAAACATGTGCAGCGCTGACAAATTCTGCTCAATTCGATTCGGATTATTGCGAAATCTGAAATATCAGATTTCGAAAAAGTGGAAATCATCTGATTCGGAATATTGGAAGTTTCCGATGCCTTGGTATCATAATGATTCGGAATATTGGAAACTTCCAATATATTCGGCTCTGTCAGATATTCGGAAAAAAAAAAGAATGGTTAAGAGGGGGGTAGGGAAACAGTTTCTGTGGGTCATTTGATTAGCATTAAGGCTAGGTGTAAGGTGAGGTTAGGGTTTCAGTTTCTGTGTCATACGATTAGGGTTAGACTATGATTAGGTTAGAGTTAGGCTATGGTTAGGTTAGGTTTAGGCTATAATTAGGGTTAGGGTTAAGCTATGATTAGGTTAGGGTTAGGCTATGATTAGATTAGGGTTAGGCTATGATTAGTTTAGTGTTAGGCTATGATTAGGTTAGGGTTAGGCTATGGTTAGGTTAGGGTTAGGCTATGATTAGGATAGGGTTAGGCTATGGTTAGGTGTAAGGTTAGGTTATGGTTTCAGTTTCTGTGTCATACTATTAGGGTTAGGCTATGGTTAGGTTAGGATTAGGCTATGATTAGGTTAGGGTTAGGCAATGGTTAAGTTAGGGTTAGGTTATGGTTAGGCTATGGTTAGGTTAGGGTTAGGCTATGGTTAGGTTAGGGTTAAGCCATGATTAGGTTAGGGTTAGGCTATGGTTAGGGTAGGGTTAGGCTATTAGTAGGTTAGGGTTAGGCTATGATAAGGTTATGGTTAGGCTAGGATTGTGTTAGGGTTAGGCTATGATTAGGTTAGGGTTAGGCTATGGTTAGGGTAGGGTTAGGCTATTAGTAGGTTAGGGTTAGGCTATGATAAGGTTATGGTTAGGCTAGGATTGTGTTAGGGTTAGGCTATGATTAGGTTAGGGTTAGGCTATGGTTAGGGTAGGGTTAGGCTATTAGTAGGTTAGGGTTAGGCTATGATTAGGTTAGGGTTAGGCTATGGTTTCAGTTTCTGTGTCATACAATTAGGGTTAGGCTATGGTTAGGTTAGGGTTAGGCTATGATTAGGTTAGGGTTAGGCCATGATTAGGTTAGGGTTAGGCTATGGTTAGATTAGGGTTAGGCCATGATTAGGTTAGGGTTAGGCTATGTTTAGGGTAGGGTTAGGCTATGGTTTCAGTTTCTGTGTCATACAATTAGGGTTAGGCTATGGTTAGGTTAGGGTTAGGCTATGATTAGGTTAGGGTTAGGCTATGGTTAGGTTAGGGGTAGGCTATGATTAGGTTAGGGTTAGGCTATGGGCGGTTAGGGGTAGGCTATGATTAGGTTAGGGTTAGGCTATGGTTAGGTTAGGGGTAGGCTATGATTAGGTTAGGGTTAGGCTATGGGCGGTTAGGGGTAGGCTATGATTAGGTTAGGGTTAGGCTATGGTTAGGTTAGGGGTAGGCTATGATTAGGTTAGGGTTAGGCTATGGTTAGATGTGGCTAATGCCCCACCCCCTGCTGTATCATCTTTTGTTGTGTGAGAGGACCACATCCTCTGATGCATCGTTACTGATGCTGCTGGGGGTGAGACCAAAGCACAATGATGCATGCCAGCAAGGTCAGCAGACATGAAGCCATGGTGGAGGCCCGGCCTTTAGTTTGATTTAGTGCAGAAATACGCAAGTTCCTCATGGGAACTGTAAAGGTTGCATTACCTGTAGTTAATGGTTTCGTTACCTGTAGTGATTGTGGTTCCCAGTATGCACATAGTCTCGTCCCCTGAGCATTGCACGGTGTCATAGGTGTCACACCAGTCCGAGTTTGTACTGACACAGGTTCGGCAAACAAGCCCGTTGGGTCTTGTACTCCCAGCTGGTACTTTAATGGACAAAAAAGAACAGTTAAATACAATGTAGCAAATGTGTTGTGTATATGTCAGGAGCTGGTTCCGGGGTGGTACCGGTTAAGCAGGTTTGTGAGCCCAATGTACTGTAATGCATATGCACACACCAGAGAATGTGGAGGCAGCTTGCTGGAAATAGGTCCATGGGACAGTATCAAGATTAAGCAAAGGGGTCTGTTGGCTGTCAGCCGTCAAAAACAAAATTACATCCAAACACGGAAAACGAAATGATCCAAAAACAATACCCGGGATCCAAAATTTTGTATCGGTCGAAATTACAAATCGTGATAAATTATTTAACAATCCGAAACGTAAAAAAAACCTGAATAAAATTACCTGAAATTACGCCAAATAGAAAAAAAAAAACGGGACAAAAAAAATCTGAAATGAAAGATAATGAAACGACTAAGGGCTACATTACAACTTCGCGCAAAAACGCTCGCGCAATGCGTGAATTTGTGCGGCAAGGGTTAAATGTTTACATGTGCAAATCACCGCTGGAATTACAATCCTCGCGCGTTTTTTCATCTGTCGAGCAATAACCCATGTTAAACAGACGCGCACAAATGCTCGTGCAGTACCGTTGCTCGCAGAAATCAGTGTGCAGACTTTTTTTCACGCGATTCAGCCAATCAGAATTAAGAACCACAATTATCTCACGTTAAATTTTTGCGCCTGTCAAAGTCAATCTGATTATATATACTGCAGCAATATTAAATGCACACACAACTTCTCCATTTTATTGTTTGGGTATGTGTAGAATGTGTAACTATACTTTGCTGTATTTTTTTTTGGGCTGGTGTATTTGGGTTCGGCAGGTTGATAGAATTTGCCATTAACACCAGCTTTTAGGAGTTGCTAAAATTATGCGCGTAAAGGGTATGCGTTAAATCCTGCACATAGATTGTAATACCATCCGCGTACCAGTGGGGGTGTAAACATTTGCGCGAAGATTGTAATTTAGCCCTAAGCCTTTAGGTTAATTGTCCTGCTGATACAGCGTTTTATACAGGTGCTCAGCCAGACATCCTGTGAGTTTACAATCTAAGGGACAAATGTGTGTGAGACAGTAGGGAGCAGGGGGAGCAGGACTGCCAGATATCATGGGGTCTGTTACAGCAGTCTTAACCTTTTATGTGTTTATGTGTTTGTGATTTCTGTTTGTGATATCAGTATACTGTATGTGTTGGGTTCCATGTGTACAATGTCAGTATAAGTGAGTTTTTTGTGTGTAATATAAGTGTGTGTGGGCGTGCTGCAAAGACAGATACACACATAAAAAATGCCCAAATTAGCACAGTGCCACACACACACAATCCCAAATTATAAATGTGTCACACACACAATCCCAAATTAGAATAGTGTCACACACACACAAACAATGAAGGGAGAAAATGGGAGAGTGAGAGGGAGGGAGAAATGGAGAGCGTAATGGAGGGAGAAAAGGCAGAGAGAGAGGGAGAAAAGGTGAGAGTGAAAGAGGGAGGGAGGGAGAAAAGGAGAACGGGAAGGAGGGAGGGAGGGAGAAAAGGAGAACGGGAAGGAGGGAGGGAGAAAAAGAGAATGTGAGAGAGGGAGGGAGAAAAGGAGAATGTGAGGGAGAAAAAAACTGAATGAGAGGGAGGGAGAAAAGGGGAGAGTGAGAGGGTGGGAGAAAAGGGGAGGGAGAGAGGGAGGGAGTAAAGGTGAGAGTGAGAGGGAGGCATAAAATGCAGAATGAGAGGGAGGGAGAAAAAGCGAGAGTGAAAGAGGGAGGAAGAAAAGGAGAATGTGAGGGAGGGAGAAAAGGTGAGAGTGAGAGGGAGGGAGAAGGGGAGGGAGAAAAGGGGAGGGAGGGAGAGAGGGAGGGAGTAAAGGTGAGGAGTGAGAGGGAGGGAGAAAATGCAGAATGAGAGGGAGGGAGAAAAAGTGAGAGTGAAAGAGGGAGGAAGAAAAGGAGAATGAGAGGGAGGGAGAAAAGGGGAGGGGGAGAGGGAGGGAGAAAATGCAGAATGGGAGGGAGAAAAAGTGAGAGTGAAAGAGGGAGGGAGAAAAGGAGAATGTGAGGGAGGGAGAAAACGGGAGGGGGAGAGGGAGAGAGTAAAGGTGAGAGTGAGAGGGAGGGAGAAAAGGCAAAATAAGAGGGAGGGAGAAAAGGGGAGGGGGAGAGGGAGGGAGTAAAGGTGAAAGGGAGGAAGAAAAGAGGCAGAATGAGAGGGAGGGAGAAAAAATGAGAGTGAAAGGGGGAGGGAGAAAAGGAGAATGTGAGGGAGGGAGAAAAGGGGAGGGGGAGAGGAAGGGAGAAAAAAGGAAAGTGAGGGATAAAAGGGGAGAGTGAGAGGGAGGGAGAAAAGGTGAGAGTGAAAGAGGGAGGGAGAAAATGGGACAGCAAAAAGGGGAGGGTGATGGAGGGAGAATATGGGAGAGAGGGAGGGGAAGGGTGAGAGTGAAAGGGGAGAGCAAAGAGAGAGATGAGAGGGAGTGGAGAGAGAGGGAAGAAAGAGCTATATGACGGTGGCCAGAAAGAAAATAGTAGGGATTGAATGGGATGCTCTAGACCAGTGTTTCCCAAACCTGTCCTCAGGACCCTCCGCCTCGCCAGGTTTGCAGGATATGTGAAGCACAGCACAGGTGATATGATTTGCTGCTCAGTGATTGCAGGATTCAGTCTGCGTTTCTCCAAGGTGATCTGTAAAATCTGGCCTGGCTGAGGGTCCCGAGGAGAGGTTTGGGAAACACTGGTGTAGAAGAAGTTTGGGCTTGAAAAGGGTAATTTGAAAGAAAAGTGGAAGCAGCTGGAAGGAAGAGCTATAAGACAAGGGAAAGGACAGGGTGGGAGGGTGTGACTGCAGAGTGGAAAATACAGGAGCAGGAATGGCTGTGGATGATGGCAGTGGATGATGTGCTGTCAGTTGGAGGCTCCTTCCTGCTTACCCACAGTATCAATAGACTTTTATTCCACAAGGAGGGCCAGTAAGTATAATAACACTCTTATAATACAGCACTATACAGTTACAGCATAATATGACATCATAACATAGCGTCGAGATAAACTCAAAATTCCTTACATTTTGGGAGAGGGGGGGTACAGCCGTCCGTGTCACAGCAGCTCGTGCCAATCTGACTCTTGACATTGGCAATAACGCTCATATATGCTTCGACAGTACATTGCTTTTGAAGAAAACATTCTCTTGTGTAGCTTTTTGTTGTCTCGACGCCTCCTGCGGAGCACATAGAATATAACAATCTATCAGTGTATAAAGCAGTAGGATCCTAAACACAGCAGCGACTATAGCCCTGTGACATCACTTGCAGACGTGCACCCGGGAAAAAAATAATTTGCGCTTTTACGTTTATTAACAGATCTAAAAGATACATTAAATCCAAAAGACGAGCCAAGAGTCAGGACTCCAGAGGAAGCCAAAACCTCAACGGCAGTAACTGGATTTGGTTATCGGGCTGTCTGTTAATGGGTTAATTTCTCCAAGTGTAATTTTAGCAGATGTGAAGGAAAGTAAATGTGACGCCGATGATATAAATTTATATTAAAACCTCAATTTAGTTTTCATAGAACATACGTGTTGAAACTACGGAGTAAATCGCTCCACACACGTGATCAGGTGGGCAGGCGTTGGTGGGTCCATCGCAGGTGGAGACTCCGATTTTGCCACACTTTTTACATGACAGAGAGAGGCCTGAAAAATATAAAAAAATAACAACACCATGAAAGCCTTTGATGCCTATATAACTATATAGGTAGTATTCTGCTAATGGAGGGTAAAATGAATATCCAAACTAAAAGTCTATATATTAAAGCAGGAACACAGGTATAAGAGGGACTGACTGAGGAACCTTATTCGAGATGGCGAAACGCGTTTCAGAGACACCCCTTTTCTTACTATTTAGGATTTTAATGAGACCTTTGTTTTTATATAAGATTTTTGCTATGTTTAAATAAATATACCTGTTTTAATATATAGACTTTTAGTTTGGATATTCCTTATGTGACGTGCGTCACTTTGAACTTGGGGTACATGGGCCTAGAAATGTATTTGGGAGGTGCAGGTCTCATGTTCTTTATTATTTCCCTGCCCTCTCTTGTGTTGAAGTCACTTTGTGCCTGTAGGGGGAGTGCAGGGTGTTTTTGTTTGTAACCTGTGTTATGCATGAATAATGTTATTGTCTGTCTATCTGTCTTATTGTCTATCAACATGCTGATGGTACTACCCCTAAAATCGGCACTTTGCACCTTATGCGGGGCCAACTATACACGAGCCGTGGAACATGTAAGTGGCTGTTTGCTAAAATAGTTAGCACTTTAATACTTTTTGCATTAGTTTGCAGTGTGTTTCACTATTATCACTGATCTGTATAAGTCATACTGCACAAATAATCAGGTAATCAGGACTCTGCTAAAATGCTCATCCTAGCGCTCATTATCTCCCGCCTTGACTACTGTAACCTCCTTCTCTCTGGCCTTAAGAGATGCCATATTCTCTCTGCAGTCTGTTAGGAAGGCCTGTGCCAGACTCATACACCTCACCTCCCGCACCTCTCACACCTCACCCCTTTGTCAATCTTTACAAAATATTTGTCCTCACATACAAAGTTCTCCATAACCACGCCCCTACCTACATCTCCTCCCTTATTAACAGGTACATCCCATCCCGAACCACTTCGCTCGGCCAATGATCTGATGCTATCAGCTCCTCATACCCGCACCCCCAACTCCCGCCTTCAAGACTTCTACCGAGCTGCCCCCTTTCTATGGAACTCCCTCCCCTGCAACATCAGACTCTCCCCGTCTCTCCAGTCCTTCAAGAAGTCTCTGAAAACACATTACTTTACAGAAGCCCATCGGCTCACTCCATGATTCCCCATTGAGCATTTCCTAATGCATCTTCCCACCCAGCCCACATGCCCCCCAATACGTCACCCTCACCTAGCGTGTCACCCCTATCCTCTTAGATTGTAAGCTCTTGAGCAGGGTCCTCTCTCCTACTGTACTATGTGTTGAACCTGTATATATATTTGCTGTTCTGCCTCCCATTATATACATCACTACGGAACTTATTAGCGCTTTATAAAAACTTGTAACTGTAACTAATAAAGCTGTTTACATTAAGAGTTAAAATATATATATTTATACAGTCACTTTTGCACTTAAGGGAACTGTTTTGCCATTTGTTCACATTTTTCTATAAGACTAAAGTAAATATCATGGGTCCTATTCCAAGGTTGGTACAAAGTTTACAACTGGTCAAGTTAACAACTCCATAGACTATATCTACTGGCGTGCGCAGCCCTATGGCCCTGTAATGGCTCTGGTAAGATTACAACAGCTCTGATTAAATTAACAACAACCTTGGAATACAGCCCCGTGTGTCTTAAATTGTAAAAAAACAATTGCGTAAAAAAAAAAAATATATGTATATTATTTTATTTTATACACCCCCCTCCAGAGAAAGGCACCCCATTGGCGATGGGCAACAGATTCTGCCCCTTCTTTTGATTTGAGCGAAACTGTTTATCAGGTTTTTTAAACAAATTATATAATATAAAATATATATATATAATATAAATATAATATAATATATTTATATTTTTTTTAGTTTGCTGCAAAACTAAAATTTAAGAAGTCATTTTGGCGTGTTTCTTTTAGTTTGGGAGGAGGAGGGACGAGGCGCTCCACATTTCCGTGCCTACAGGCTCCTGAGATGAAAATCCAGCCCTGTGGATAGCATTATCTGTTCGTGTTCGGCAGGAGCTGGGTTTTTGTTTTGTTTGTTTATTTCTCCTTCATTATACTCGCCAAACCTTAAAATAAAAGGAACGTATGTCTAAAGCAGGGGTCAGCAACCTTGGCTCCCTGATGTTTTGGAAACTACATTTCCCATGTGGCTCAGCCAGCCTAATGGGTGACTGAGCATCCTGGGATATGTAGTTCCCAAAACATCAGGGAGCCAAGGTTACTGACCCCTGGTCTAGAGAAAGAAAACTGGGAGCGTTGTTCCAGGACTCTGTGCGATCATTCGGCCCCAGCGCGCACTGCATATTAAATGATCCAAAGCCGTTTCTTTCCAGTTACAGTTACAAGTACTTATACATCGCCAACAGATTCCGTAGCGCTTTTCAAAGGGAAGCACAAACAGGAGACGTACAGGATACAAGAGGAATGACAGCCCTGCCTGTAGGATAAATGTCCAGGTAATACAGCACTTTAAACCGTGTTCAGGCTGACATCCCAAGAGCTTACAATCTAAGGGACGGGGGTAACTGAAACAAATGGGAGCAGAGGGAAGCTGGTGCCAGAAGAAAATCTTAGGGATTGTATGGGAAGGACCAAAAGACTTACCTGCGGGTATAAGAACTAAAAGGACACCCAGAAATCCCAGCACAGACCTCATAGCCTGATTATCCAGGAGATTCGCTTTTCCGGGGACGAGCGGACGATGGCGTGCTTACACGATCTTAACAAAAAGTCACAGAATGAGGGAGCGGTTACTGGAGGTGATCCAGAAGTAAACAGAAGGGGAAATGGAACTGCAAACACACGACCCGATTAATGTAATCACGAGCTGAAATGAAAGATTTGGTTAAATAGATGTGAGTCATCACACAAAATTCTTTCATTTATAGAGTAATCAGGATGTGTGGAGTGACCCCCTTCTCCCCGTCAAATCTGGTGAAATGCAGGAGCTTCCTACACCCCACCCAGCGTCTTCCGCAATTGGAATTTTTTAATTTCCGGGCTACCGGTCTCCAGATCGGTCACTAGTGATGTCACACACAGAGAGTGGGCGACGTCACCCTCGGAGACCAATCGCTGTAGCGAGCGTTCTCAGAGAGGCAGCGATGGATAAGGTCTGTGTATGCGCGTGCAGCTCCGATCCGTCACTCTGCGCAGGCACAACGGGCTTGTGTACGTAAAGTGCGCGTGTCCCATAGCGCTGCGCATTTTCTACGCAAACTGTTTAGAAGAGCAAATTGTGTTGAAAAGCTTCAGTCACTTCCAGCTTCAGAAACCTCTGAGCCGAAGAGGAGTAGCAGCGCACGGCGAGGGAGAAAAGGTGAGTTTAACCCTTTCACTGCTGAGGACGTGTGGGGAACGTCCTCATTGATTCCTAAGGAAAGATAGGGGGTTCATTTGAAACCCGATATCTCCTGACTGTTGGCAGCTAGCAGGGTCATGTTTGGTATCATTAGACAGGCCAGAGCATGGCCTTTCCAATGATACCAAACATCACCATGTTTAAAGTAAAGAAGAAAATAAATAAAAATAATAATAAAAAAGAAAAACGTGTTTTTTTAAGACGTGAAATGGTTCAGCAGTGAAGGGGTTAAACACCCAAAAATATCGAAAAATAAAATATAATTGGATAGAGGCTGTCAGCATTCAGCGAGCTTAAGTCTCTTTTTTTTAAACAAAATTATGATATGCTAATGCTCCTCAGGATGATGCTGACAATGCAGCGAAACGCGTTGAGCTATGAAGCAATGAGAATTATTTCTATTTCGAAACGACTTAACCTTTCAGACACATCTGTAAAAAATTGCTTTGCCTTAAACCGGTGTGTTTGAAGCGCTCACAGACAGTCACACAACCCATATTATACACTGGATTCTCTTTTGATAGCTAGAGGTTTGCACGCAGGGTGGGTGTTTTCTTTCTTATTATAAGGGTAGGATAAACAGGTATATAAAATTAATTTTATGTAACCATAGAGGAAAAAAATCACAATTATTTTTCCCTTCTGTGTCTTTATTACAACAACCATGATACTGCTTTCTGTGCCATGAGGTGGAAGGGGGAGGAAACGTAATAACAGTAGATAAGGATATAAACTAGAACAAAAGATAGAAAGGGAAAATAAGAACGATGCTGATACAAATACTGAATAGAGGAGAAGTAGATATATGTATCTAAAGGAGAGAAGGAAAGCTAAGGAATAGGGAAGGAGAGATTATATATATATATATATATGTATACACAGGTTACAGGCCTAAAGCCAGAACTAAAGCAGAGAATAATATTAATAGATCAGGACCATTAAACTATACATAAAAGGGATAAACAGACTAAAGCAGAATATACTAAATATAGGGAGAAACTGTAGATCATAACAATGGGAAAACAGAAGCAGAGAATACTTAAATTATATATACAGTTGTGTTCAAAATTATTCAACCCCCACTGAAATTGAGTGTTTTGGCCAGTTTGACATTGATTTTGATCATTCAGTCATCTTGCTTACAATTAAATCAAAGAGGCACGTGTAGGTCAGACAAATATAACATAACATTTATAATGAAATAACCACAAATGTCTTTTCTGTGCTCACATCATTATCAGTTTTATTCAACCCCCAAGTGACATTCAATCTTAGTACTTAGTACAACATCCTTTTACAGTTATAACAGCTTTTAAACGTGAAGCATAGCTTGACACAAGTGTCTTGCAGAGATCTACGGGTATCTTCGCCCATTCGTCATGGGCAAAAGCCTCCAGTTCAGTCACATTCTTAGGCTTGTGCACTGCAACTGCTTTCTTTAAGTCCCACCAGAGGTTCTCAATGGGATTGAAGTCAGGTGACTGCGATGGCCACTCCAAAATGTTCCAGCCTTTAATCTGCAACCATGCTCTAGTGGATTTGGAGGTATGCTTGGGATCATTGTCCTGTTGAAAGGTCCAACGTCTCCCAAGCCTCAGGTTTGTGACGGACTGCATCACATTGTCATCCAATATCTCCTGGTACTGAAGAGAATTCATGGTACCTTGCACACGCTGAAGCTTCCCTGTACCGGCAGAAGCAAAACAGCCCCAAAGCATGATTGACCCCCCGCCATGCTTCACAGTAGGCAAGGTGTTCTTTTCTTCATAGGCCTTGTTCTTCCTCCTCCAAACATAGCGTTGATCCATGGGACCACACCAGTAAATGTCTAGAAGGAGCTGAGTATCACAGTCATTTTAAAGCTGCCTAATTGGTGCTTATTATGCTTTATTGCTGCTCCGTGACATCCACAGGTGTTTTCAATACCTGATTGAAAACACTTGAATGAACCTCTGTTCTTCAGAGTGGTAGTCTTTAAGGGGTTGAATAATTGTGTCAATGAAGAATTCACAAAAGAAACATTTACTACTGTATTACAAAACCAATTGATGTCATTTTAGTTGCATATTGTTCTTTAAAAAGTCCTGGTAGGATTTCATTCTGAATACAATTACAAATGTACACTGAATTCCCTAAAACCCTTTACAGCATTGGGGGTTGAATAATTTTGAACACAACTGTATATATGAATATATCTGAGAGTATAGGCAAGTCCTTGAAATCCAGAAGGTAACTTGAGAAATAAATCCAGTAAGTCTGTAAACAAATAGGATATCCAGGTGGACTGCAGAATAAGGGTTTGGAGGAATAGGATGTCCAGTGGAGTAGAAGGTGATTCAGGTATCCAGGCAAATACAGAGAGGTTAGAGGTAGCTCCTTACAGCTTGGAGATTTCAAGGCAATGTGGAAGCATTGGGCTTCAGGTGTGGCCTGGTTTTATGCAGGAACATTAGATGATCTAGGCAACAGATGAGTGCTGCACAGTTAGAGGTAAGTACTGAGGAGATTGTTAGTCTCACCACTACGAGCCAGATCCAGGTTTAGGCTTTTTATTACGCCGCCGGCGATTTCCCTTATACCTGGTTAGGAAACGCTGTACCACCAGATTTATGACGTGTGCTAGGCATGGTACATGCGTCAACTTACCCAGGCGTAGGGCGGAGAGAAGGTTGCTGCCATTACCACATGCGACCATTCCCAGGTCCAGCTGCCGTGGTGTTAACCATCTCTGCACCTGCCCCTGCAGAGCTAACAGAATTTCTGGCCCGGTGTGGCTCCTGTCCCCTAAACAAACCAGCTCAAGCACACTATGGCATCTTTTTGCTAGAGCCATTGTGTAGCCTCTGCCATGCATCGGTTTAACTGCCACTTCGCCAGAGACAGAAGGAGGAGGAGGAAGAGGGAGAGGTGGTGGTAGAGCAGACAGACCTCATACAAGCAGCTTTCTGGAGGCGTGGTAGATGAACAAGCTCCAGCACAGAGCCCCGTCTTGGATCCCTCCCAGCAGCAATCAGAGTTACCCAGTGTGCCGTGAAGGAAATGTACCGGCCATGTCCATGCTTGCTGGACCACGTGTCTAAAGTCACATGCACCTTGCTGCTGAGTGCTGACTGCCTTTCCCAATGACTCCATAACATTGTCTTCCATGTGCTGGTATAGTGCTGGAATGGCCTTCCGTGAAAAGTAATGGCGTTTTGGAACCTGCCACTGTGGTACAGCGCATTCAGCAAATTCACAGAAGGGAGCAGAGTCCACCAGCTGGAAAGGCAGCAGCTGCAATGCGAGTAATTTTGCTAAGCTGGCATTTAGACGCTGTGCTTGAGGATGGTTGGGACTATATTTTCTCTTATGCTGCAGCAGCTGGGGCAACGTAATCTGACTGCGTAAATCTTCAGCTGATGGGATGCTGTCACATTGTGAGGATGGAGCTGGTACATCCATTACTGTAGCATCATCCCTGTCAGAGGAGGTTATAGGCAATGACATGGCAGGACATATAGTGGGATAGAGACAGATGAGGAGGAGGAGGACCTATGCAAAGTTTGGTGCATTGTGGGCGAACATGCGGCGAACACGCGGAAATGTTCGTAGTTCGCGAACATGCGAACAGGTGATGTTTGAATCGAACTCCGAACCAATTGAACCGAACAGCTCATCCCTAATCAGCAACACAAAATAAACACAATAAGGACATTTCTTTTTTCACTGGACGTAGCCCTTTAACTCGTAACCTTTAACCTTGTTTTATGAAGGAGAATGAGATATTTCAACAGTCATTTGTTTGCAAAACATGACTACAAAGAGAACGTTGCACAGTGTGTCCATTCCCTCGAGAGAACAGCGTCTATAACGAAAATAACAAGCACTAACAGGGTTATTCAAAAGAAAAGCAAACTGGCCACAAATTGCTTTCATTCGCCAGGTTTATTCAGGCAAATGTCATAAATTTCAATCTAAAAAATATCTAATGAACCATTTATTATTTTAATTTGCAGCAAAAAGTCTCTTTATTTATTTTGGCCCTTATTACATTCCTCGCGCATTTGGTTTTGCGCGCGCAAATGTGCATTTGCGCGAGGGGCAAAACCCTTTGCGCTGAACGTCGTATTACAATGTTCGCGCAAACGATGCTCGTTATCGTTTAACGCAGATGGACCTACGCGAGTGTGATGAACTGTGCGCGTCCTATACTTAACAATGTGTGCGCAAATTTGTTCGTGCGCTGCTTTGCTGATGGTATTACAATCAATGCGCATCTTTTTACGAACGACGTTTGCAAGCATAATTTTAACATCTTTGAAAAGCTGGTGGTAACGGCAAATCGGAACGTTCTGGCCCGAAACGAAAAACACCAGCACGAAAAAAAAATACAGCACAGTATAGTTACACATTCTACACATAATGTAGAATCTACAAACAATAAAATTGTGAATTCGTGCGTGTTTTTTTTATTGCTGCAGCATATATACTCAGATTTACTTTGACAGGCGCAAAAACTTAAATCCGTCAATTAAGGCAAATTGATGTCAATTAAGGTTCTTAATTCTGATTGGCTGAATCCCGCAAAAAAAACAGTCCGCACACTGATTTACGTGCACAACGTTACTGCTCGCATATTACTCTTCGTTTTGCACGTCGTTTTTCCGAACGTTATTTTTTGACGGATGAGAAAATGCGTTCGGATCGTAATACCACCTTTAATGTTCGTGCTTTAACGCTGGATGATGCGCACAAAAGAAATTGCGCTGCGCGAACGAAATTGCGCGAAGAATTTTTTTTTCCCGATTATTATTTATTTATTTGTTTTACACCGTCAGCTTGTAGACTTTTTCCAGTGGCTGTTCGGCGGATTATAGGCTTTTTCAGACGCGTTCGGGGGTTTCGCAGCAGATCTTTGGATTCGTTCGGCTTTTTTCGGCGGTTTTGCCGTTCGATTCAGCAGTTTTGCAGCGGTTTTTAGGATGAGGTTGGCGGTTTTTTCCTGCACCTCTGGGACCCTGCGGTGAATGCTGAATGTGGAGCAGTTTCCGCTACCCCACCCAGTCTCACCAGCAACCGGGGAATTTGAGTTTCCCGACACCATCTCTGTGAGTCTGCGATGGATCGGCTCTGCGTATAAGCGCAACACCAATCCATCGCTCAGTGCAGGCGCTGCGGAACTTCTGTACGTAAAGTTCGCTTGTCCATTTGTGCAATTTGCAGTTCCTACGCTATGCAAGGGGTGCGAAAAGTCCAGGGCCTGCTGGGTTCGGGAAGTTTTTTTTTGGGGAAAATGACGCGATTTTTAACAAACACACCGCATACAAAAATCGTTAGTGCAGCATCATTGTTCACATTATAATTGAAATGGGAACAATATTGCTGCATTAACAAACCAAAAAAAAAGAAAAAAAAAACTTGTTTATTTATTTATTTTTATTTTTTTTAAATATTTTTTTATTTTTATGTTTATTTTTATTTTTTTTAAAAAACTTTTTTTATACTCCTGTTTGGTATTGTTGGAACGGCCATGCTCTGGCCGATCCAACAATACCAAACATTAACCCCTAACTGCCACGGATCGGGAGATAGGGGGTTCATTGGAACCCCTATCTCCACCATTGGTGGCAGTTAGGGGTTAACTCCAAGACTGGCGTCATCGTGCTATGCACGATGACGCCAGTCCTCAGGGGGCATTCTCGGAAGCTTGGCCGACATTCAAGATGTCGGCCAGCTCCGGGAAAGGATCACGAACCGGCGCTTTTCGGCGCCGATTCGTGATCCGGCACCCATGGGGTTAATGCCAGGTACCATTTGGAAGGGCAGGCTGTGCCCTTCCAAACGGTGCCTGGGTTAACCCCCTACATGCCGCCGATCGGGAGGGAGAGAGGTCCGAAGGACCTCCCCCCCCTCCCTTTCAGGCGCCTCCTCCACACATGCGGGGGGCGCCTGAATTAGGTGTCATCGCGGGGGCGCGATGACACCTAATTACTCCGGCGGCGGTTCCGGGTGCTGGGCTGACATCGAGGATGTCAACCCGCGCCGGGGGGGCCAGCGATCAGCCGGAACCTGGCCGAACGCTGGCCCCAACGGCAGGACGCGCTCACGCGTCCATAGCAGCGAAGTGGTTAAGGGTGAAAAAACATTTTTAAAACGGAAAACGACAGAAAATTAAGGCAAGTAGTGAGAGCGGATTCCCATAATGCAACGGGATTTTAAATAATGGTCACAGCGACAGAACGAGTCAGAATTAAAATTTTCGTTTTATTGTACCACGAGTTCAATCGTTTACAGATATTTTTTATATCGCGTGAAGTTCCTGTACGCCTGGTACAACAGTTTCCATATGTGTAGGTAACTGGGAGGAAGATTACGGTGAAAATAATACAAGGAAATAATTGCAGTCACCAGCGCAAAGCAGCATGGGAAAAATATATCCCTATTTTGAAGGATTATCTATATTAACGCAACTTCGTTACCACAATCAGCCGCGTGATCTCCGTCAGAGAGCCAAAAATTAAAGCATAAAAAACTGAAATGTAGAGGTGGAGCCTCCTGTCCAAGAAAGAGCCGCGAGGGCGTCAGGACCGTCTTAAGAAAATATATTGGTGATGAGAATTGCAACGAGGGAAAGGGTTTATCCACTGTACAGGCCAGCAGTCCCGCTGGTACAAGTAAACCTCATGTCCACTTTCCGGTCAGCAGTTTGTTCAGTCTGTCGGCTGAGGTCACAGAGACTTTTGGTGGCGCATCCGCGGAGCACAATTCTCATTGATACAGCTCCTAAGAAAAGGAATTAAAAGATGAAAACAAAGATTAGAGAGCGAGAACATTTCTGCAAGGTATATGCACTCCGAGTTCTAAGTGTTACGATTTAATAGGTTTGCCATCAGGCAAAGTGGGCAATGGCCATTGACTAATTTAAAGAATTTCCACAACTTTCCTGTGCAGGGAGCACGGCTTGTCTGCAGGTCATTGGAGGCAAAAGAACATATTGACCCAGTATTTCTTCACCTACTGCAATGCAGATGCCAGTGAATGTCTACAATGGCTGCCATCTGGGGACCCTTGTAGCAATGCACTGGTACATCTAGAACCCACAGACAGGTAGTGATTGGTGCCAGCCACTGCAGTAGTAGAATTACCCACTAGACCACAGGAGATCCATCTTCCAGCGCTAGAAACCTGCTTCATTTGTAAGTACTGCGGCCATAGGACAAGACCCCGATTTTACTATATCCATGTGTGACTTGAGTGTCGTCAACACTAGGACCAAAAGCCATTACCACCATGATTCTCTGGACATCTATTGGAGTCAAACCATTCTGGGAATTGTAGGCCATTAATATCTGATGGGGGAGCAAAATGGGGCAGAGTTTCAGGTCCCTGCTGTAGAGTTTAATCAGGAGGGCCATCAAAAATGTATTCCTAGGCTTTATTGATCTCTGGAATAGCAAAACCACTGAAAACGCTGGCATTTGCAAGAACGGGGAAGGAATGTTTGGATTTTTGGGCCAAATGAGTGCTTATTCATTTCTTTCTCTCCAATATCTGGGTCTGCAGCCAAGATTGAGTCCATCATTTATTCAGAAGGCAGCCTTCATATGCCCCTAAAGACATATTACATGAGTAGAGATTGACTAGGCATGGTTGTCAAACTTAAGGCCCCCCTTCCCCTGGGTTTATGCCTATAATTCCTTCAATGCATTAGATGACCAGGGAATCATGAGAGTTGTAGTTCAGAAACATCTGAGGGGTGGCCAGATTTTGACAGCCCTGGTCGATGGGGTGTACACCACACACTCATGTATCACTTGTGATTAGCCTGGAGTGGGACCTGCAAGTTCGATTTAGTGTAGCAAGATCCTGCTACTGATGGCATCACCGCTTAAGACGAGATGTAAACCCACCGACCACCTGTAAAGAAATCTGAGCCAGTGGACAGGGCCAAGAAATCAGGACAGTCCTGCCAGTATTCGAACAGGAGGAGCAAATGTTCTGCACTCTCCCCACTCTCCCAGCCCAAGGGTAGATCAACTGAAATAATCCCTCCATGACCATGGATGCATTACCTGTGATACTGGTGGTCTGCAGGAGACACATGTTCTCATTCCCTGTGCATTGCATGGTATCGTCTGTGTAACACCAGCCTGAGTATGTACTGACACAGGTTCGGCAAACAAGCCCGTTGAATCTTGTACTCACAGCTGGTACTTTAAGAGGAAAAAAAGTCAGTGTTAATCTGATATATTCATTGCAATATTGCTTTCAGTCTGATGAAGGATTACCAAACTCTTCCATTGGGGCACTATGGGTAGCGTCCCAGATTTTTTAGGGGGCATGAAAATAAATGCCCCAAAAAATCTAATGTAAGCACTTTAGACTGGGGGTTTGGGATCAACAGCAGTAGGGTGTGTGAAAACCTGAACACATGTCTTTCCACCCTGTGTAACTATGCAACAGTATATATTGGGAGCTTGTGTGAGCTCGAGGCTAGTATTGTTTCCTGGAGGGCAGGTGGCATTATATGGTCATATTCATTTTTTGGAATAGACGTCACACAACGTGTTCAGCCAGCAGTTCTGTCCTTAAAGGCTTACAAGGTGGTCACACACACACACACTCAATTTCCATTGCTTCCCTGCAGGGTGTACAATTCATGTGCTGCAGGGGAAAAGGAATTCACCAAGACAGGGATTTCCTGCAGCAGATGAATTCTGGTTAATGCAGGGAAGCACTTACACAGCTCCTATGAGCCAATAGGAAATCTGAGAATCTTATGACATAGGAAATGGTTACTTACAAGTTAAATATAAAGGGAAGAAATGTAAGAGGTAGTTGTTAAAGTTTCCAGGGGGCAAGTCTTACACAATGGATGGAGTCTACCATTACCACCCCCATTAAAATATTCAGATGCCACTGTTATTCAAGCTGAACAATTAAACATTAAATAAATTCTATGCAATGGTGAAACCTTTGAAGGATCAACTGGAGAGAAAGCAAACCCACTGATCCACACTATAACCAATGGAATAAAGGCTTGAAGCCAATGGCAGGAATCCATTGTTGTATTTCCTTCTGCTTGGAAGCTTCCCATTGCCAAGCCAAGTTATCCAACCAATAATATCCATTAGACATGCGCAAACATTCAGCTTTGTTTGGATTTGGAAAGTAACTGCACGTTTTAACATATATCTGAGTAGATATATAGTACATAAAAATTTCTAGTAGATCAAGATATATATATTATATCATTTTGGGTCAATTTGAATTAGTTTTTTGCAAAAATTAGTGTGATCCGAACCAAGTCGCTTATGCCGGTCATTGAATATGGAGATGTAGTGTATGCAGCTGCCCCGCAAACACACCTTCATAAACTTACTACACTGTATAACTCATTCTATTTCCTACATACTTATTTTTCTGTTAATCTGTATATTTGGTTTTGTGTTAATATCTTGCATTTTACTATTTTGTATTTCTGTAACCACTCAATGTTCTTGAACCCAGGACATACTTGAAAACAAGAGAAATCTCAATGTATCCTTCCTGGTAAAATCCTTTCTAAATAAATAAATAATAAATTCTGCCGCTTTGTGCTACAACGTAACTACAGGACCCACCATTGTCACATGTTAAAAGAGCTAAATTGGCCATCACTTCCTCTTACTCTTTCTTGTGCTGTCTGTCTCTTTCGTGCGCTCTCTCTCACTGCACCTTTTCTTGTGCTCCCTCTGCTTTATCTTACTGTCTTTATCTGTTTACCTTTTTCTTGCTGTGTCTCTCTGCTATTCTTTATTGTCCCTCTCTCTGCTGTCTCTTCTCCCTGTGTGTATGGATTTCTTTCCTTCCCTGTCTCTGCAGTAGCTGGGGGTGAAAGTTCAGCCCCGCCCTCCCCGCAGCTCACAGTGCAGGAGGGAGGAGGAGCAACTCAGACGCACATGCTCAGTGCGTTTTTTTTAGCTCTCCCTAGGTATAGTCACTGATTGGTTAGCTCAAACTGCCTCCTGAGGTGGGCGTGGAAAACTCCAAGAAAGAAAAGCAGGTAAATATGAGAAAATATCATATTTACTTGCTTTTTATGGCTGCCGAATGACACTACTGACTCTTTCAAAAGGCATTGCATGTTTTAAAAAGCACACTAGCAAAGCATGCATGTCCCTTTAAATCACTTACATGTAGGTAAATCCGGGGTACAGTTGTCAGTGTTACAGCAGCTCACACCAATCCTGTGTATGTGAGTGTTAATGATACTCATGCTTCCTTGCAGGTTACATTGGTTCTTAGGAACACAATCTCGCTCGTATTTTTTAGAAACCACAGATCCACCTGCAAAGAGTAAATTGTTATATTCTATGATCAGTTCAGGATCCCAGGACAGGAGCGATTGTACTGGATTCACATCACTAAAGTATCAGTGTTATTCAGAGAGAGCCAAACCGACCCCAGAATTGCACGAACAGTGAATTTCCCCGTACGGTGCCATTTCCGAGCCATTCAGGCATTCAGAAAGCAGGCAGTTTGCAAAACTTTGTTAAATTGCCAGCAAAATACGGTGCCTGTTCGGAGGCAGAGAAATCCCCCATAGAGAAGCAATGGTTAATCTATTCACAGACACCGAACAGCAGAGAAATGTCAGCAAAATGCCCTGATGTTAGGTTTTTGATTCGGCGAGTTTAATTAGGCGAATCCCATAGGTTTCAAAGTTATAAATATTCTCGTTTATATTCAATATCTAACAAACCATTTATTCTTTTAATTTGCAGCAAAAAGTCTTTTTATTTATTTATTTATTAGGCAAGCTTTTTTCCCCGAATTTATGTTTAAATATTTTTTTTTATTTTTTTTTTCCCTTTAACAGACCTTTTTATTATTATTCATAGGAACTGATATTATTTCCAGGAATTTTCGTCCAGTAGTTTTTTTTGCAAACGCGCTTTAAAAGTTGCAGTGGTTTTTTTTTTTTTTTTTTTTTTTTAACCACTTCGATGCTGAGGACGCGCTCAGCATTCGCGCTGAGCGTGTCCTCCCATTGGGGTCAGCGTTCGGCCGGGTTCCGGCCGATCGCTGGCCCCCCCGGTGCGGGCTGACTTCCTCGATGTCAGCCCAGCATCCGGGACCACAGTCGCTGGAATTAGGTGTCATCGCGGCAGCGCGATGACACCTAATTCAGGCGCCCCCCCCCCGCATGTGCGGAGGAGGCGCCTGAAAGGGAGGGGGGGGAGGTCCTTCGGACCTCTCTCCCTCCCGATCGGCGGCTCTGCGGGGGTTAACCCAGGCATCATTTGGAAGGGCACAGCCTGCCCTTCCAAATGATGTCTGGCATTAACCCCTGGGGAGCTGGATCGCGAACGGTTCGCGATCCTTTCCCGGAGCTGGCCGACATCTTGGATGTCGGCCAAGCCTCCGGGAACTCCCCCTGAGGACTGGCGTCATCGTGCGTAGCACGGACTTAACCCTTAACTTAACCCTTAACTGCCACCAACGGTGGAGATAGGGAGTTCCAATGAACTCCCTATCTCCCGATCCGTGGCAGCTAGGGGTTAAATTTTGGTATGGTTGGATCGGCCAGAGCATGGCCGTTCCAACGATACCAAACATGAAAGTGAAAAATGTTGTAAAAAAAAAAAATGAAAAATAAAAATAAAAATAAAAAAAAATTAAAAAAAAATTATATAAAAAAAATAAACTCTTTTTTTTTATTTTTTTTGGTTTGTTAATGCAGCAATATTGTTCCCATTTCAATTATAATGTGAACAATGATGCTGCACTAACGATTTTTGTATGCGGTGCGTTTGTTAAAAATAGTGTAATTTTCCCCAAAAAAAAATGTAACGAGACCCCATCTCTAATTTTTATAACAAGCGCACCCCATACAAAATATAACCGCAACTGCTCGCATGTTAAAATGTGAAAAAAAACACTTTACACATTGTAAATTATTGAAAATACATATTTTATTGCATTTTTTGTTATAATATACAGACATGACATGACGTATACATATAATAATGACATATTATGAATCTACCGAGTCTGACGGAAAGAACGATATATAATATGTCTGGGTCATATACTAAAATAAGCCTTCAAAACACATTTAAACATGATGAGCAAAACCGGTAAAAATGACCTCAGCACAGGGGTGGGAAAAGCCTCAGCATCGAAAGGGTTAAAGACGTTCGGCGGCTCGTCGTCTTTTTCTGACAGCTGGTCAGTGCTCTGTTCTGGTTTTATTCAACTGTTTTTTTTTTTTTAATCCGCAGCAAAAAGCCTTTTTACTTATTGATTTTTTTTTTGGTACTTTTCCAAATTTTTTAGGTGAAATTTTGGGCTCCGTTTTTTTTCTCTCTCGCGTTTTTTTTTTTCTTTGCGAGCCGGCTGTATTCAGAGTTGCTGTCCCTGGTGCTGAAACCTATTTCAGCATCAGGGAAAGGGGTTAATCCTCTCTGCAGCCTGGTGATTCTTTTTATGTTTTTGCTTCAGCAGCACTTGACCTGGGCTGTCCTTGGTCCTGAAACTCCGTTTCAGCACCAAAGACGTTTTTTTTTCTCCCCGCAGCAAGAGTTTTTTTTTTCTCATTTGGCGGCATGTCCCTCAGACGTTTTCAGTGGACGACCTTGATCGGTCGATGGCGTTGTCCATAGTCATATGACCAAGTCGGTCGCCCGGCTACGTTGCCAGTGGGCGGCCAGTCTACGAGTCAGGACACCAAAGAAAGGCCACATCTTAACTGCAATCAATGGGTTAATTTCTGCAAATTTAATTTTAGCAGAACTGAAGGAATAACTTTGGTACCTGTGATATAAAAACACACGAAGCGAAAATGTTATTATTTATAATTTATTTATAAACTATGCAAACACGATTTAAAGTAAAGAAAAAAAAAGGGCACAAAATTAAGGCACGATAAATCCATAGACTGGTCTGAGAGTCAGGGCGGCAGAGGAGGAGCGCAAAGATCAATTTGACGCAATCTGGAGAAAACGGATCTTTTCTTTCTTGGGTTTTTTGTGTAACTGTATCCATGATAAACTAAACCTGATGTTACTGATTAACAACGCGCTCGATTCTGCACATAAACAAATACTTTTTGTAAATATTGCGTAAAGGGCTCCACACACATTATCAGAAGGACAGGAGACACTGGGTCCGTTGCAGGGGGTCATCCCAAAAGTAACACATCGTATACATGACAGAGCCTGACCTGAAAAAAGAAAAGCAGCAACAATTAACCCCTTCACTCCCAAAGTAGTGTTATTTTTGTATTGCAATGCATTGAAAAGAACTCATTAGCATAATGAGAAAGGTGAGAGTGATGGACTGCAGAGTGAGAGTGACGGACAGCAAGGTGAGAGTGACAGACTGCAGGGTGAGAGTGACAGACAGCAAGGTGAGAGTGACAGACTGCAAGGTGAGAGTGACGGGCTGCGAGGTGAGAGTGACAGACTGCAAGGTGAGAGTGACGGACTGCAGGTGAGAGTGACAGACTGCAAGGTGAGAGTGACGGACTGCGAGGTGAGAGTGACGGACTGCGAGGTGAGAGTGACGGGCTGCGAGGTGAGAGTGACAGACTGCAAGGTGAGAGTGACGGACTGCGAGGTGAGAGTGACGGACTGCGAGGTGAGAGTGACGGCTGCAAGGTGAGAGTGATGGGCTGCAGGGTGAGAGTGACGGACTGCAGGGTGAGAGTGACAGACTGCAAGGTGAGAGTGACGGACTGCAGGGTGAGAGTGACAGGCTGCAAGGTGAGAGTGACAGACTGCAGGGTGAGAGTGACGGACTGCGAGGTGAGAGTGATGGACTGTGAGGTGAGATTGACGGACTGTGAGGTGAGAGTGACGAGCTGCAAGGTGAGAGTGACAGACTGCGAGGTGAGAGTGACAGACTGCAAGGTGAGAGTGACAAGCTGCGAGGTGAGAGTGACAGGCTGCGAGGTGAGAGTAACGGACTGCAAGGTGAGAGTGACGGGCTGCAAGGTGAGAGTGATGGGCTGCAGGGTGAGAGTGATGGACTGCAAGGTGAGAGTGACGGGCTGCAAGGTGAGAGTGATGGGCTGCAGGGTGAGAGTGATGGACTGCAAGGTGAGAGTGACGGGCTGCAAGGTGAGAGTGATGGACTGCAAGGTGAGAGTGATGGACTGGTTGGGGCAGTGAGGTGTATTAGTGAGTCGGGTGGTCAGTTTCCCTAAAAAAGAATGCCTTATAAGAGCGTTTGAAGGAAGGGAAACTAGGGTAAAGTCTGACCGTTCTCGGTAGTGAAGTTATAGACATTCTGATGGAAACAGGTCAATGTTCCATGGAGGCCCCATCATGCAGAACTTAAAGGATCTGCTGCTAAGGTTCTTGTGGCAGATCACCAGGACATGGTCACAGTTCTTGGAGTTCGTGCCTCGACGCATTAGAGATGTTTTCGCAGCACAAGGGTACCAGCGTGTTAGGAAAGTGGTTCATCATATTTTAGATGTTTGGCCTTCGCTTACGGCAATTGTTAATTGAGCCCTAGGAAGTCCTAAACCCGACAACAA
Organism: Leptobrachium leishanense; assembly: GCA_009667805.1. NCBI lineage: Eukaryota > Metazoa > Chordata > Amphibia > Anura > Megophryidae > Leptobrachium > Leptobrachium leishanense. Next base: position 98,161,508 of record CM019073.1, read on the forward strand.
GTCCGCAATCTACAGTGAGGGTCAAGGCTCTCCTAGGAGACCAGCACTCCATGTGGCCAGGCAGTGTAGTGCGACTGCCAGATGTCAATGTCAGGGACAGAAACAGGTTTAAGAGAAAATATTTAGGGAGATTGAGACTTCAATGCGTGTATCATGACAGATATGGGAGGGGAGTACATTGAAGGACAGTTTTAATAAAATGGGGCACCGGAGCACGTTTAATGTGGACAATTTGGAGAGTTTAGAGGCGCAGAGACAGGTAAAGAGATTAGATGATAGGATCAGGTTTATAAGGACAATGACGGTCATCGAGTGACTGGTGGAGAGGAACCCCTGACCCGGGCATGCAAAAATTTGCTTCCTCCATGGGATATAGATTTCCAGCTGTTTGCGCTCAAAGCTGAATAGCCTTTGTTTACCCCTTGGTTACCAAGTTGCTTTTCTACAAGATCCTTGCCGGTGGATTTCCAGAAAAGTAAATGGCAGCCACCATACACGGAAAGTGCGCCTGATAAGTGCGGTGAAGCTGAAAAGTCCACCCTGTTCCTTAAACCACAAATCAGATCTATCCCAACTCTGAAGATACACATGTCGAATCATAACTTCATAACCATAAAAGTCCACGTCGGTGGCTTTAACGTCACACCCATCTAGATGTTCCTGTAATAAGCCGCGTTACAACCAGCGTGACGTCACGACAGCTACATGAGCTTTTGTTTTCTAGAGCAATATTCTAAATACATGTATCAAAACATTGTAACAAAACATGACACTAATTTGTCAAAACAAAAGCTTTTATCCTCATTTTATTCTGTGATCAGACTCACCTGCGGGAAAAACTGCTAGAAGGACACCCAGAAATCCCAGAACTGACCTCATGGTGAGACTAACCAGGACACGTTCACTGCAGAGGAGCTTAAAACAATAAAACCTCAGCCTGTGTGATCCCAGCAAGACTTTATACGGGAGGCCAGAAGGTGGGGTTAGAGGAGGGAGGGAGGGAGGGAGGGGGTGTTTATAGAAAAATTGCAGCATCAGGAAACTTCTGAACTTATGAAATCTGTGCCCCGCCCCCAACCCACTCCCATTGCATCTCTGCTCCATCTCCCACCCCATTGTTTATTCCGCTCCTCGCCACCAAAACAAGGTTTCAGAATTCTGTTTTATGGCGTTTGTACGAATGCAGAAAATGTAATATATTCTCCCCGCAATCCTCAGCATCTGGGAGGGATTTGTAGACCCCTCCACCATCTGGAAGCCATTATATGATGTGTTTCACCCAGTGCTGTGTTATCCGCTTCATAGGAACGGACCTGAGGAGTTCAGTGGGCCTCGGTCTCTACTACAGATGTAGAAGGTTGGAAACGAGCAGCACATTTATCGGGGTTTGGATCTGAAGTTTTCGCTTTGGTAGATTATGAGAAACTTTAATAAAGCAAAATGTCCAGATCAGGGTAAAACATAGATATAAAAAATCTTGATGGACGCGCTTGTGAGTTTTAATGAAGATCTATACCAAGTCAACTGATGTATTGGTGTGTAAACTATGACAAAGACCACACGCCGGGTGAACCGTCCATGTTTCTGTAGCACAGATCTTTTTTGCAAGCATGGCGTTTCACCCGGCGAGTGGTTACAGTTACAAGTACTTATACAGAGCCAACAGATTCCGTAGTGCTTAACAATGGGGAAGCACGAACAGGGGACATAGTGAATAATAAAACATAAGGAAGAGACGGCCCTGCCCATAGGATAATTGTCCTCACTTTATACAGGTGCTCAGCCAGACGTCCTGTGAGTTTACAATCTAAGGGACTAAGGCAAGTGAAACTAAAGGGAGCAGGGAGAGTGTGGAGATAATTACCAGAGAGGATATAGGACACAGTGCATGATGATAGACCAAGAGCCTGGGCATGATAAGGTGAGAGAGAAGTGAAACAGCTGAAAAAAGGAGCTTATATAATTAGGATTGGGGGTTGGTGGGGGTGGATGGTGTAGGCGGGTGTGCCAGGATAGGGCCTGGGTGGGGGAGTGGAGCGGGTGGGTGATACAGTACAGGGGCTGGGTGGGGGTGTGGATGGGGCAGGTGGGAAAGGACAGGGGCTGGGTGGGGGTGTATGGGCTGGGTGGAAGAGGACAGGGCTGGGTGGCGGGTGGATTTGACAGCAGAGGTGATGGAAGTGACGCGTGGCTGTGGATAAGAAATACAGGGCCAAATTACATACTTGGTGCTAACATTAGTGTTCACCTGCGTGAGCGTTAACGTTAGCCCAGTCTGTGCATATTTCAATCCAAACGCTAACGGGTTAAGTAACCCGTTAGCGTTTGGTACCTTGTGCTTTTCAGCGAGAGGTTACTGTACTTTGCGCTCCCTATGTTTAACATGGGGAGCGCAAAGTGTTAATCAGCGTTAGTATTACAATCTACTAGCGTTGATTAACGTCTGGCTGTGGTTAACAAAAAGTTAACCAGAGCCAGGACTTGGTGCTAACGGATTCTGCAGAATTTGTTAGCATCATCCCAAAATTCACTATACTCACCTCCTGTCCCATGGGAGAGGACCGTGGCTCTGTCCACCTCCTCAGTCCGGCGGGAGCAGGGAGAGACTGGGGAAGAAGTCCCCCCAGTCTCCCTATGCGTATCACTACGCTGACTGGCCGGATCTCGCGAGGTGAGATCCGGCAGGTCATGTGACCGGCAGGGAGGAACTCAATGTAGTCCTTTGGACTCCATTGAGAGAATGAGCGTGGCTGCGCTTAGTGCTGCCACGTGCTTAGCGCCCGGTAACAATGCAGGCAGATTTTTTAGCGCCTGCATTGTAATCTAGCGGTAAAACTGGTGCCCTAGCTCCCCCGTTTTACCGCTAGGATCGTAATTTGGCCCACAGAGTTTAGAGAGATGGCCATTGCACACAAATAATTTATAACAGTGAGGAGCAGAAGAGACTGAGAATCAGCACAGAATTAAACTGGCAAAAAAGGGAAAACAAAGATAGAAACCTAACATTATCGGAGCAGTAGCAATATGGCAAAAATTGTGTTGATTGAAGAATACCTTTCTGGCTGGATTTAGAGGGAGAGATTGCGGTGAATTTGGCTGCAATGCCTCTAGGGGACACGTCCGACACCCAAACAGACACAAGGATTAAACAATACAAAAAAGGCCCTTAGGCGCAGCTCAAAATTTTAAAAAATAACCTACGTAGAAAATTTTTCGAAACATTTGTGCAAATAGAATTTTTTTAAACGATTTCAATTGAAGAGAAAAGAGACATTACATATATAACGTCAAGTGGAACAACATTACGTATTTCTGCAGGTAAAGGACAAAGAATTGTATTTGGTAAACTTCATCCATGCAGTGTGAATCCAGTGATGTTAGTATTTTAATTCTAAAAGCCTCTTCACTCATCTCTGAGGGTGAATAGCTCTTGAGGTCTTTAAAGGTGGCCTCTACACCCCTTTTGACCGTGGATGGTTCCCAGAATACAGTGGGAATGGTAAAGGGGAATCATAAAACCCTGGACCGGGCACTTTTAAAATACCAAAATTTATTAAAGTATAAAACGGTCTTACAACAACTTAAAATAATATTTCAAATTAAAAGGTCATGAGACGCGTTTTGCCAGGTAACCTGGCTTCATCAGTCAAGTTACCTGGCGAAACGCGTCTCAGGGCCTTTTAATTTGAAATATTATTTTAAATTGTTGTAAAACCGTTTTATACTTTAATAAATTTTGGTATTTTAAAAGTGCCCAGTCCAGGGTTTTATGATTCCCCTTTACCATTCCCACTGGATTCACACTGCATGGATGAAGTTTACGAACTACAATTCTTTTTGTCTTTTACCTGCAGAAATACGTAATCTATGTTGTTCCACTTGACGTTATTTATGTAATGTCTCTTTTCTCTTCAATTGAAATCGCTAAAAACAATTCTATTTGCACAAATATTTCGAAAAAAAATTCTACGTAGGTTATTTTTTTAAATTTCGAGCTGCGCCTAAGGACCTTTTTTGTAATATATATATACAGTATATGAAAACGATTCCAAAATCCCAGAGTGAAGTGATGCAATGATACCTTTTGGTACTAACCTGGTACTTAAATTCTGTATTTTATTCGCTGCAATTCAGGGATTTCCGCCAATGTCCGATAACTGCTTCTGCGACTCCAATTTTTGCAAATTATGGTGACCATTCGCTACATATTTAACATATTTTCGGCAAAATAGATTCCCTGAAATGTGACGAAAAGCAAAGGATCTAAAGAGGAATGGACGCTGTAGATTCTAACTTCAATAACCCCTAAAATGACATAAACCCATGGAAATACAATAAAAATAATCAACAGTGTGGCAAGTACCCTACCCATTAACCCCTAAAATGCCATTAATGAAGGGAAAGCATGAGATGAATACAATGTGAGGCATGTAGCCTACCCATTAACCCCTAAAATGCTATCATGGGAAAACATGAAATGAATGCACTGCGAGGCATGTAGCCTACCCATTAACCCCTAAATTGACATTAATCAAGAGACATGAAATGAATGCACTGTGAGGCATGTAGCCTACCCATTAACCCCTAAATTGTCATTAATCAAGAGACAACATGAAATGAATGCACTGTGAGTCATGTAGCCTATCCATTAACCTGTAAAATGCCATTAATGAAGGAAAAAAATAAATGTATACTAAGGGATGAAGCCTGCCTATTATCCCTTAATTTACAACTAAAAAAAGGCAAAAAGGAAATAAATACACAATGTTATTTATAATCTGACTGTTAACCCCTTCACTGGTGAGTGGTGAGCCATGTCCACCCTGTGAAAAAAATAGCTGGGCAAAACACCTAACGTTATGGATGCGTCTACCTCACAAACTACTTGCACATCTCATAGATTGTAATGTCCCTTGGGAACAGGGTCCCCTGAATCAGGTTGTAACGAGAGCCCGAGGTCCAATATTTTCCCTCATCCGTCTCGAGTCGTTCGCCTTCGCCAGTTCCCGGATACTCCCTGCAGCGCTGGAACAATGTCAGATCTTAATGTCTCCCAATAAACCAGATGACACTCTTCATATTGGGTTCAGCAGACTCCCTGGCCATCTCACATGGCCGGCTTTTATTTGTTTCAGAATTAGATAACAACAGTTAACATTCCCGCCCCCCAAGACAACTCAGCACCGCCATTCAGCCTGTTCCCCATCTGGTCCTCTCAGAGTGCAAGCTCTTCAGCAGGGCTTCCCTGATACTGTTCTGTGTGTTTAACTTGCATGTAAATTGGTTATTCTGTCTTTCCCATTGTACAGCGCATCGGTACTTGGTGGCGCCTCATAAATAACTGCAGTCATACAGAGCACAGGTCCTTGTTTGGGGGGATTCCAGGCGATCCAGGGGTACCTTTTGATAGCTTGGGCCCCTAGGGTGTCACAGTCCAAAAAGCGCCCAGATCTGGGGCCAGGGGCACGGATGGCAGCATATAGTAGTTATTCCCAGCTGATGCCACATGGTCATTGCTGCCTGATCTCCTGGGGCCAAGAAAGGCTCAGCAATGTGGGTTCCCCATGGAGCACCCTCCCGAAAATCACCACAACGGTAGCTCCCCTGAGTGGGACCCCAACCACTAAAGAGCGGGCTGCTGGCTCAAATGGTTCAAAGTTTCTGCAGATGGCTCCATTAAAGTCAATGCTGTGAATGGGATTGGTTGGCCCGTTTAGCTCCTTGGATTGTGATTAACTGGGGTTTCAAACCCAGCTCATGCTTTCAATCCCAGGCTACCCCGGTGTCAGATAATACAGTGAGCATAAGGGACAGGCTTAAAGGCATTTTGGATTATGTTCTGCTGGGGGAGGGTGAAAGTCACAAAAACATCACTTTTAACCTTAAAAAATAAACAGACAAATAGCTTTCATGAGGGGAATAGCAGAGGAGCCAGGTTTTAGTACAGTCCACAGTCTCTGAGCAAGGGGTTCTGTGACACAGGTCATATCATGCATGTGTGGTATTCCAATGTATCAACCCCTTGTACACTGATCGTGCAAAGCGCTGCACAATATGTTGCGCTATATAAATAAAGGATAATGACAATAGTATACGGGAGGGTGGGGTTAGTGTTACTGCTGGTTTTAGGATTTGTGTATTTTCATTGTTCTATGATTATGCTTTTGTCTAGCACATACAGAGCACCCCCCAGTCATCCTAATCCATTTTATTATGTTGGGAAATCACGTCATATTTTGTTAAATATGTATTCGGTCTGAACTGCAAAAGTCAGGCAGATTCTTGGTCTGTTTCAATGGCCTTTCAACCCCTGTCACAAGAGATATTTTTTATTTTTTTTATTTGAACAAACATGGAATGTAAAGTTAGCAATAAAATAGGGGTCAAAATAGAAAATGTGCCCAGATGATGCTGTTCTAAGATTTTAGCCTTTCATATATTCATTTATCCTTTACAGGAATATTACTGGGATGATGAGGTTCTAAATTCTAGATGGTGTCCCTTATCTGGCACAATGTCACACGAGGTCTGCATTAACCTCCCAGATGCCATCAGAGTTTCCTCCACATCACCAAGTGTCACCAGAAACTGGGGAATTTGAGTTTCGTGGCTCCCGGCACATGCAGAGTGGGTTGATGTCACCAGCATTCCCATGGAGACTCCGTGTAGGCGTGCAGCCCCCAAAAGAACACAAAGTTTGCATGTCCTGTTGTGCAACTTGCGGCTCCTACACTAGGCAAGTAGTGCAGGAAGCACGAAAGCAGTGAGGGACTAGGGATGAGCCGAACACCCCCGAGTTCAGTTCGTATTCGAACCCGAACTTTCCAAATGTTCGAATCCGAACTCAAACCCGAACTCGAACTCAATACAAGTCAATGGGGCTGAAAATTCGGTTGTTAGAGTGCCCTCCAAGAGGGCATATATGCTAGATATTTGCCTTAAAGGTGTATGGGGGTCCGGGTAGTGCCCTGGGGGGCAGGAAACAAGGACAAAAAGTTTAAAAATAAAGTTTTTAAAGGGACAGTGAGTTTTCCATGAAATAAGGGTTAAAAATAAAAATAAAAAATTCCTTCAAATATCGTGCCTAGGAGGTCCCCATAACCTGCCCGTGAAGTGACAGATTTCTAGGATGTATAGAAACACTTTTAAAAAAAAAATATGTTTCAAATGACGGTAAATGCTTTTCCTTTAATCTATTCATAAACAACTGCTTGGGGCAGCAGTCTGTATGAAAAGAGGAGACATTTTCGGACATGTAGAAAAAGTTAAGTGATTTTTTGGCTAAATTATTGTGAAACTTATGCAGGCTTTGGATGAAAGTAACAATAGGTGCTTTAAAATTGGTCCTTTAGCGTCGGCAACAGTCCCGTCACACCGTAACCCCTCTGAGGATATGAATCTGATACAGGCGTCAGTGGCAGTGCACCCAAATATTGTGCTTTTGGTGCCAGGCCTGCAAGTACTATCATACAGTAACCCATCTGTAGTATTGTGGAAGAATGCAGGGGTGGACCATGTGGTCCTATATTAAAAAGATATGAATCTGGTCAAGGCGTCAGTGCACCCAGATATTGTGCCTTTGGTGCCAGACTGCCAGGCCAGCAAGTGCATTCATACAGTAACCCCTCTGTGGTATTGTGGAAGAATGCAGGGGTGGACCATGTGGTCCTATATTAAAAAGATATTAATCTGGTAATGGGCATCAGTGCACCCAGATATTGTGCCTTTGGTGCCAGACTGCCAGGCCTGCATGTACTATCATACAGTAACCCCTCTGTAGTATTGTGGAAGAATGCAGGGGTGGACCTTGCGGTCCTATATTAAAAAGATATGAATCTGGTCAAGGTGTCAGTGCACCCAGATATTGTGCCTTTGGTGCCAGACTGCCAGGCCTGCATGTACTATCATACAGTAACCCCTCTGTAGTATTGTGGAAGAATGCAGGGGTGGACCATTTGGTCCTATATTAAAAAGATATGAATCTGGTAATGGGCGTCAGACTGCCAGGCCAGCAAGTACAATCATACGGTAACCCCTCTGTAGTATTTTGGAAGAATGCAGGGGTGGACCATGTGGTCCTATATTAAAAAGATATTAATCTGGTAATGGGCATCAGTGCACCCAGATATTGTGCTTTTGGTGCCAGACTGCCAGGACAGCATGTACTATCATACAGTAACCCCTCTGTAGTATTGTGGAAGAGTGCAGGGTTGGACCCTGCGGTTCAAAAAATTAAAATGATATAGATGTGGCACAGGCGTCATTGCAGCCAAATATTGCGCCTTTCATGCCAGCAAGTGCCTTCACACCGTAACCCTTTTGTGGTATTGTGGAAGAGTGCAGGATTGGACCCTGCGGTTCAAAAAATTAAAATGATATAAATCTGGCACCGGCATCAGTGCAGCCAAATATTGTGGCTTTCATGGCAGCAAGTGCCTTCACACCGTAACCCTTTTGTGGTATTGTGGAAGAGTTCAGTGCTGGAGGTTTTGTTAATGCAGAAGACATCCCCGATCTATTCCATTACTTCAGCATCAGGGGAGTGATAGCTGCTGATCCAGGACTGATTCATTTTTATAAATGTCAGCCGGTCTACAGAGTCGGTGGACAGACGCACTCTTTTGTCTGTGACAAAACCTCCAGCGGCAATGAACGTCCTTTCAGAAAGCACGCTTGATAAAGGGCAACCTAGTAGCTGCATAGCATATTGGCTAAGTTCTGGCCTGTGATCCAATCTCAACACCCAGTAAGCCAGTGGATCATCTGCTGGAAAGGTATCCACGTCTGCCCTTGCCCCTAGGTAGTCCTGCACCATATGGTGAAGACGCTGGCAATGGGTGCCTACATTTGACATCCCTGGGCGTTGTGGACTAAAAAAATTAAAAAATGCATCAGTCAAGTGGCCCTGGCCTTCACCACTATTCCTCTGATCATCCGCAGCCCCAGAAGCACGTGTGTCATCACTTGGTAACCTACCAGTGCCTGTAAAGGTGTTACACAAGTGTCGCTTTAGAGCATCCTCAAGTTTTTTCATCCTGTGCTCCCTCTGTGCGGGTAGGAGGAACTCTGCAACTTTCCCCTTGTATCGTGGATCAAGAAGGGTTGCCAACCAGTAATGATCCCTCTCCTTGATAGCACGAATCCTGGGGTCCTTTAGCAGGCTTTGCATTATAAGGGAGCCCATGCAGCGTAGGTTGGAGGTGGCATTAGCTTCCGATTCTTCCTGGTCAATGAGGATGACCCCATCATGCACTTCCTCCTCCCAGCCATGCACTAGCCCTTGTGTTTCTGGGCACACGAAACCCTCCCTTGAGAAATCCCCACCTTCAATGCCCCCACTACTTAAATATTCCTCCTCTTCCTCCTCCTCATCCTCCTCCTGTCTGATCTGAGTAGAACCCTCTGGAATGTTGTCTGCGGAAAGACTGGGGCCTTGAAAGCTAGGGAAGGCCTCCTCTTCCTCCCGCTGCTCTGCCTCTAGAGCCACATCTATAATTACCCGCAGAGTGTGCTCCAGCAGGAACACTAAAGGAATTGTGTCAATGATGCATACACTGTCCCTGCTCATCATCCTCATTGCCTCCTCAAATGGTGACAGTGCAGTGCATGCATCCTTGATCATCAGCCACTGTGGGGGGGAAAAAAAACAAGTTGACCTGAACCTGTCCTTGTGCCATACTCTCACAGGTACTCGTTGATGGCCCTCTGCTGCTTGTGCAGACACTGCAGCATTGCTAATGTCGCGTTCCACCTGGTGGGCATGTCACAGATCAGACGGTTTGTGGGAAGGTGGAATTCTCTTTGAATTTGTACCAGGCAAACGCTTGCTGGGAATTACCGTCTGAAGTGGCTGCAGACTTTTCTGGCCTGGCTGAGAGGCTCTGCCAGCCCTGGGTACTTGGTTAGGAAACGCTGTACCACTAGATTTAGGACGTGTGCTAGGCATGGTACATGCGTCAATTTACCCAGGCGTAAGGGCGGAGAGAAGGTTGCTGCCATTATCACAGACAATCATTCCCAGCTGAAGCTGGCGCGATGTTAACCAATCTCTGCACCTGGCCCTGCAGAGCTGATAGAATTTCTGGCCCGATGTGGCTCCTGTCCCCTAAACAAACTAGCTCAAGCACAGTATGGCTTCTTTTTGCTTGAGTCATTGTGTAGACCCTGTCAGGCGTGGGTTTAACTGCCACTTCGCCAGAGACACAGAAGGAGGAGGAGGAGGAAGAGGGAGAGGTGGTGGTGGAGCAGACAGACCTCATATAAGTAGCTTTCTGGAGGTGTGGTGGATTAACAAGCTCCAGCACAGAACCCCGTCTTGGATCCCTCCCAGCTGCAATCAGAGTTACCCAGTGTGCCGTGAAGGAAATGTAACGATGCTGTCCATGCTTGCTGGACCACATGTCTAAAGTCACATGCACCTTGCTGCTGACTGCCTTTCCCAATGACTCAATAACATTGTCTTCCACGTGCTGGTATAGTGCTGGAATGGCCTTGCGTGAAAAGTAATGGTGTTTTGGAACCTGCCACTGTGGTACAGCACATTCAGTGAATTCACAGAAGGGAGCAGAGTCCACCAGCTGGAAAGGCAGCAGCTGCAATGCAAGTAATTTTGCTAAACTGGCATTTAGACGCTGTGCTTGGGGATGGTTGGGACTATATTTTTTCCTACGTTGCAGCAGCTGCGGCAACGTAATCTGACTGCATAAATCTTCAGCTGATGGGATGATGTCACATTGTGAGGAAGGACCCTTTACATCCATTACTGTAGCATCATCCCTGTCAGTGGAGGTTGTAGGCAATGACATGGCAGGACATACAGTGGGGGTAGAGACAGATGATGAGGAGGAGGACCTACGCAAAGTTTTGCGCCAACGGGATGTGTGGTAGGTGTTCATATGTCGCCTCAAGCATGTGGTTCCCAAGCGTCCGGTGTCTTTCCCACGCTTCAGCCTCATCTGACATAGATTACAAATAGCAACGGTGCGCTCTGCTGCACATTTCTTAAAGAACTCCCAGACAGCAGAGTTCCTGCATGGGTGCTTTGAGACAAAAGCGTTCTGCACCTGAGCAGCTCTGACATCTGATGCCTTGGACTGGCTAGTGCTATGGTTGGTCATAGAGGATGTTGTGCCTTGTGTTTGCTGTGACTCCTCCTCCCCCTCCTCACTTGATTTCTCTGTTCGATCAGGCACACAGGTGGAGTCAGTGACCTCATCATCATTGTCATCATCACCCCCTATCTCCTCGTCACTGGAGCCAACTTGGCAGCATGCTGCAGCTGCTGGGGCAACATGAGTGCCAGTTATTTGTGTGTGATCACTGGCACCCCCTTCCTCTAGGTTGATTATACTCCCTTCCTCAACCTCTGAGATTGAATCAGAGCACTGTACTTGCTGCACATCCTCAAGCAGCATGTCACTGTCATTGCAGTCAAACAATTCAGCTGACTCCTCTGTGTGTGATAGCGAGGCTACGGCAGGAGTAGCTGTGGACATGGAGGCTGCATTAGATGATTTGGCAGCTGAGGTGGACTGTAAAGCACTACAAGCCTGGCTGGTAGAGGACTCGGAGGATGGCCTGGTTAGCCTATCCACCAAATCCTCTGTATGTTGCTGCTGCTTAAGAAGATGGCCAGCACCAGTTAGAAAGGACAAGCGTGCCCCTGCAGAGGATGCACCACGTCCACCACGACCAGAGACGCACAGCCTACCGACACAGGGGCAGCTTGCCCTCTTATCTGTGTCTGGGAGCGTCTGCCTATCCTTTTTGTTCTTTCAGACATGGTGAGTGATATATAGATTAATATATACAGAACTCTGGTTCAACTCTGGTATAAATATTAAAGATTTAAAGCACTCTGCTATAACTCAGTGAGACACCCTGATAGCTGGCAGCCAGTGACAAGACACAGATTACAAGTCTCAGACACCTCCTATAAATCAGTGAGACCCCTTGATGGGTGGCAGCCAGTGAGAACACACAGATTATAACAATTCCCAAATGTTTTGTAGAAATTAGTGAGCCCCAAAATACTGCGTGGTACTGGCTGTGTGACAAGAGACAGATCACCTCAATTCCCAAATGTTTTGTAGAAATTAGTGACCCCCAAAATACTGCGTGGTACTGGCTGTGTGACAAGAGACAGATCACCTCAATTCCCAAATGTTTTGTAGAAATTAGTGACCCCCAAAATACTGCGTGGTACTGGCTGTGTGACAAGAGACAGATCACCTCAATTCCCAAATGTTTTGTAGAAATTAGTGAGCCCCAAAATACTGTGTGGTACTGGCTGTGTGACAAGACACAGATCACCTCAATTCAAATGTTTTAAAGAAATCAGTGAGCCAGGAAATACTGCATTGTACTGGCTGTGTGACAAGAGACAGATCACCTCAATTCACAAATGTTTTAAAGAAATTAGTGAGCCCCAAAATACTGCGTGGTACTGGCTGTGTGACAAGACACAGATCACCTCAATTCACAAATGTTTTGTAGAAATTAGTGACCCCCAAAATACTGCGTGGTACTGGCTGTGTGACAAGAGACAGATCACCTCAATTCACAAATGTTTTGTAGAAATTAGTGACCCCCAAAATACTGCGTGGTACTGGCTGTGTGACAAGAGACAGATCACCTCAATTCACAAATGTTTTAAAGAAATTTGTAACCCCCAAAAAGACTTGCTGGCACAGTGACAAGACACAGAAGATCACCTCAATTCACAAATGTTTTAAAGAAATTTGTAAACCCCAAAAAAACTTGCAGGCACAGTGACAAGACACACATCACCTAAATTCCCTGATATTTGGTAGAAATGAGACCCCCCCAAACCCCCCCAGTAGCGTGGCAGACCGGCAGTAACAACACACAACTATCTCCTCTGAAATCTCCTCTCAAAATGCGTGCTGTAGCTATGCGTGGAAACATTATATAGTGTGCTGCGGGACTTAGCTCTGTGAGCCCATGATTGGGCAAAATTTGCCCAATCAGGACTCTGAGCCGTGATTGGCATTCTGTTGAACCTGTCTTGCACCAGACCTGTGGTCAGGTGCAAGGCTGTAGCCAATTACGAGCTTCAGGCCAGTGGGAAAATGCATTGTGGTCCATTGTGATGCATTGTGGTCGAACATGCGGCGAACACCCGGAAATGTTCGGAGTTCGCGATCTAATCGAACAGGCTAAGTTCGGATCGAACTCCGAACCGTCCGAACCGAACAGTTCATCCCTAATCATAACATAGAGCTGAGAAAAACTCGAAATCCCTTACGTTTTGGGAAAGGTGGCGTACAGCCGTCCGTGTCGCAGCAGCTAATCCCAATTTGGCTCTTGATATTGGCAAGAAGATTCATGTATCCGTCGAGATTACATTGCTTTCGAGGAAAACAGTCTCCGGAATAGGCTATTGTTGTCTCAACGCCTCCTGCAGAGAGCGAGCACATACAATGTAACAATCTATCAGTGTATAACGCAGTAGGATCCTAAAAAACAGCAGTGACTGCAGCCGCTTCACATCACTTGCAGACGTGCACCCGGGAAAAAATAACTTGCTCTTTTCTAAACAAATCCTTATTTGGCTTTTTTTTATATTTGTCAATGTAATTTTATGTTTAACAACAGATATAAAAGATACATTAAATCCAAAAGACGAGCCAAGAGTCAGGACTCCAGAGGAAGCCGAAATCTCAAGAGCAGTAACTGGATTTGTTGATCACGCTGTGTGTTAATGGGTTAATTTCTGCAAGTGTAGTTTAAGCAGAAGTGAAGGAAATTAAAAGTGACGCCGGTGATAAAAGTTTATAATAAAACCTCAGTTTCATTTGTTTTCATAAAACATACGTGTTGAAACTATGTTGGACATAGCTCCACACACGTGATCAGACGGGCAGATTTTGGTGGGTCCATCACAGGTGTTGCCTCCTATTTCTTGGCACTTTGTAGATGACAGAGAGTGACCTGAAAAACATAAAAATATAACAACCCCATTAAATGTATGTATAATATTTTTTTTTACTAGTTTTACAGAGAAAGGCGCCCCCTGTGGTGGGAAGCTTTCTCTATAAGACTAAAGTATAAATCATGGGCCCAATTCCAAGCTTGGTTTAAATTTTTCAACAGCTCTGGTTAACCCCGTCACTATCAAGTGATTTTTGTTAAAAAAAAGTTAGCGCATTTATTTGAAACATGGGATGTGAAGTTAACAATTAAATATAGGGAATAATAGATGTTTCGCACAGAAATTGTTATTTTAAGATAGTTAAAAAATGTAAATAATGTTAATTTGCTCAATTTTCATTTTTCATGTACTCGTTTATCCTTTACAGAAATTTTGTTGCAATGAAAGATTCTAAGCTCTATATGATGTCCTTTATCGTACACAATTTCAAAGGGGGTCTGCATTATTATCATACAGACAGAAAAGACCTTTATGTCAGATTTAATAACTGTGATACACATTTGTAGTGATAATGATGAGATTATTAGCAATGCTGCTTCCAAAAGATACAAATAGAATATAAAAATAATATCTGTATATGCAGCATAATGCCTGTGTATGGCAATTACAGCAACACATTGTATCTGTATGTGCTGCATGATGCCTGTGTATGGTAATTACAGCGACACCTTGTATCTGTATGTGCTGCATAACGCCTGTGTGTGGCAATTATAGCAACACCTGGTATCTGTATGTGTCGCATAATGCCTGTGTATGACAATTACAGCAACACCTTGTATCTGTATGTGCTGCATAACGTCTGTGTATGTCAATTACAGCAACACCTTGTATCTGTATGTGCTGCATAATGCCTGTGTGTGGCCATTACAGCAACACCTTGTATCTGTATGTGCTGCATAATGCCTGTGTGTGGCAATTACAGCAACACCTTGTATCTGTATGTGCTGCATAACGCCTGTGTGTGGCAGTTACAGCAACACCTTGTATCTGTATGTGCTGCATAATGCCTGTATATGGCAATTACAGCAGCACCTTGTATCTGTATGTGCTGCATAATGCCTGTGTATTATAATTACAGCAACACCTTGTATCTGTATGTGCTGCATAATGCCTGTGTATGGCAATTACAGCAACACCTTGTATCTGTATGTGCTGCATAACGCCTGTGTGTGGCAATTACAGCAACACCTTGTAGCTGTACGTGCTGCATAATGCCTGTGTGTGGCAATTACAGCAACACCTTGTATCTGTATGTGCTGCATAACGCCTGTGTGTGGCCATTACAGCAACACCTTGTATCTGTATGTGCTGCATAATGCCTGTGTGTGGCAATTACAGCAACACCTTGTATCTGTATGTGCTGCATAATGCCTGTGTATGGCAATTACAGCAACACCTTGTATCTGTATGTGCTGCATAACGCCTGTGTGTGGCAGTTACAGCAACACCTTGTATCTGTATGTGCTGCATAATGCCTGTGTATGGCAATTACAGCAACACCTTGTATCTGTATGTGCTGCATAATGCCTGTGTGTGGCAATTACAGCAGCACCTTGTATCTGTATGTGCTGCATAATGCCTGTGTATTATAATTACAGCAACACCTTGTATCTGTATGTGCTGCATAATGCCTGTGTATGGCAATTACTGCAACACCCTGTATCTGTATGTGCTGCATAATGCCTGTGTATGGCAATTACAGCAACACCTTGTATCTGTACTGTGCAGGGATTAATATAGTTGTATTGCAGCAGTAATCTATTTGAACTTTTTGTTACAGTGAGGTTTAGGGCTGCTAGGACCCACCCTCCCTTTCAGGCTCTCCACTGGCAATGCCGGGGGGACACCTGAAACTGACGTCATCGTGCCCAGCGAGATGTCAATGCGAGGAAAACAGGAGAGAGTGGGGTTAGCGGACCATGACGTACATGCCACTTCCTTAGGGAAATTTTTCCCAGGACGTACCATGTACGTCATTGGTCCTCAAGGGGTTAAAATGCATTCAGCATTTACCTCGAAGTACAGGGAAAAGCTGCCAACCACATCTGCAAAATCGCCACAAAAAAACGACGATTCGAACAGAAAAACTGCCGACCAGCTGCCAGTAAAAGATTACAAGGTGATGAACGGGTTAAAAAAAACAAAAACTTTTAAGAGCTGTTTGCAAAAAAAACTACTGCAAGAAAATGCCTTGAATTAATATATAAAGTCCTATGAATAATAATAAAAAGGTCTGTTAGAGAAAAAAAAAGTTATTTAAAAAAAATCTGAAACAAAAAATTTTGCAGGAAAAATGCCGAAAGAATCCTAAAAAGTAAATAGACACTTTTTGCTGCAAGTTAAAAGAATAGACAGTTTCATAAATATTTAATAAAAATTGAATTTTTTTTTACATTGAACCCTGTGGGATTCGCCTGATTAAACCTGTCGAATGAAACCTTCAAACATCAGGGCATTTCACTGGCATTTCTCTGCTGTTCGATGTTCTCTGAATAGATTAACCAGTACTTCTCTATGGGGGATTTCGCTGCCGTTGAAAAGGCATCGTGTCTTGCTGGAAATTTGCCAATATTTGACGTATTGCCAGCATTTGAATAGCTGAATGGCCCCAAAATAGCAGCGAACGTGAAATTCACAGTTTGGTCTGATTCACCTGCATGATAGTGTTATCTGTCCGTGCTCAGCAGGAGCTGGGTTCTTCTTGTTTATGTCTAGAGAAAGAAAACTGCGGGCGCTGTTCCTGAACTCCGCGAGATCATTCGGCCCCAGCACGCACTGCATATTAAATGATCCAAAACCACTTCTTTCTAGACTTACCTGCGGATATAAGGACTGAGAGGACACCCAGAAATCCCAGCACAGACCTCACGGGCAGATTATCCAGGAGATTCGCTTTCTGGGGACGAGCGGACTATGGTGTCCTCACACGATCTCTACAAAAAGTCACAGTAGCAGGAGGAGGGAGTGGCTACTGGAAGTCATCCAATAGTAAAGAGAACGGGAAATGGGACCGAAAGCACATAGACGCGACCCGATTAATGTAATCACAAGCGTCTTAAAGGGACGCTCTACTCATCCTGACTACTTTACATTTATAGTGGTAAGAATGTGAGGAGCACCCCCGGCCCAATCTGACAGCAGTTTCCCCCATCCAACGTCACCAGCAGCTGGGATTTTTTTATTGTCTGGCTGCCGATAACCCGATCGGTCTTTAGTGATTTCCATGCATGTACTGGCCATCGGTCTAACAGGAGATTCCTGGTGGGTTGATGGCCGCCGGCCGAGCCTAGGGATTTCTTGGGCCTGGCTGCCGGCTGAGCTTGGCAATTTCCTGGACTTGGCTGCCGTCCGAGCCTGGCGATCACCTGGGCCTGGCCGCCGGCCGGTCTTGAGGATCGCCTTAGTGCACCAGCCCACTCATGGGATTGCCTGGGTCTGGCTGCCAGCTGTGCTTGGGGATCTCTTGGGCCCAGCCACTGGCCGAGTCTGGATATCGCCTGGTCGTGGCTGCCAGCCGAGCCTGGGGATCACTGTAGCTTACCCTCATCAATCGTTGCCATTGCCACCATTGATGAGGGGATGCTACAGCTAACATGACAAGAAATCGAGTACTGTCTTGATGTGCTTTGTGCAACTAATGGTGCCCATATAGAGGTGTATTAAATGAGGCAAAAAACCTTAAATATATACGTCTCATTTTGTAATAATTTTTACTTATCTGTCTCATCATTTGCCTTTGGAATAAATTAATGAAATTGTAAAGAGACTTTATGGACACCCTGTATGACTAAATCAATTCATCAGATTAATGTGATTTAAAATGTTACAGCGCAATGTTAGGAAACATGTAAACATGTGCAGCGCTGAAAAATTCATCTCAGCTCTATCCGGATTGTTTCAGAATCCAGATTTGCAAATATTCATATCATTTAGTGGATCGAGCCACCGTTCTCGCCATGGGATGAGGGGTGAGTATGGGATTTATTGGGGGTTATTTTAGGAGGTGCTACATGATTCTGCAAAAGCGGAATCATTTAGCACCAGCTTTTAGGCTAGGGTCAGACGAGCGTGATTTCTACAGACTGTACGTCCGTGCAGTACGGACATCGTCAGTACGGAAGACGCAGTAGTGGTCACACAGTCCGTTTTTTCACTGAAGTTATTTTTGACGGATGTAGTAGGGAAAAATAAATTAAAATGCAAAACCATTTTGTCCCGTGAAAAATGCTGGACGTATAAATGCAGTCCGTCTGACCACGTTCCATCACTCATACACAAAGCTATGCGGACGTTGCGGACGCAGCGCACTTTGTGCGGCCGTTCTAGCGGTTGTACGTTCTTGCCTGCCTTGCGTCCGTGGGCCGCGGCCGTTATGCGTCCGCAGTTCAGTGCGGACGTACTTCATGTGTCAGGCTCCGATGGGCTTCCTGTCATGCTATCACGGACGTACTTTTAGGCGCAATCACGGACGTGAACACTACGCTCGTCTGACAGCAGCCTTAGTTGTCACTAACATTTTGGTGTCCGTGTCCTTGAGGTAATTAGCGCTAATTGCTAATTGCGCTTCCTATGTTAAGCATAGGATGCACAAGGTACAATAAACTCATGCAAGCTAGCGCAATCACCGATGGGCTAATGGATTACTAACGGGTCTAGCGTTTGGAAGGTAATATGGGGGCATGCGGTAAAGTCATTTATCCTGCCAGTATTACTGACTCACTTGTCGCCTTTTTCTGGCGGCTGGTCTGCGCTGTGATTGGCGGCTCGTCGGATTTTTCTGACGTGTTCAGCTTGTTTTTTTGCGACTGTTCCAGCAGGTTTTCAGTGGGTTTTCAGGAGGTGATCAGCGGTTTTCGGGAGGTTATATTTTCTTTATTCAATCGTTTATTCTTTTCATTGTCGACAATCAGTCTTTTTATTTATTTATTTTTTAGCACATCTTTTTTGTATTTTTTATTTTATCTTTTAGGCAAAATTTTTGATTCCCAATTTTTAATAAAGGCATTTTTTTTCCTACCTTTTTATTATTTTTTTTATAGGACCTTTTTTCAATTACACACATTTTGATTAATTTTCATTGGTTTAAACACCTTTTAGAAAAATAGCAGAGTTAGGTTTTTTTCTGCAGTTTGGCAGTCAGTTGGGTGGCTCCACGTTCGGTGGCTCCACGTTCGGTGCACTTAGGGGTCCCTATGGTGAATAGTGAATTCACCACAGGGTCGGTGAACTGAAATTGCCGAAGCGCACCGAAGTGCCCCGAACAAGAAAGCACTGAGATTTCTGTGCTTTCTGAATAACCCCTATGGTCATATTTGGCATCATTGGAATGAGGAGACTCTGGCCTTTCCATTGATATCTCATGACCTTATAGAACCTGATACTAGAAATCTGCATCCGAACTGTATATATAGGTAATCTACCCATTAAGAGGAACCTCTATGTTACTGTTTCCTGGGCTCCGGTGACTCTGTCCTCCTTGGCTTTTGCTGGATGCCTTGGCCTGTATCAGGGCACAAGAAATGACACACGCAGAATTAGGCGATCATCTTTATGCACGCAGCTTAAAGTTTGTGCATATCTTTTATTGGAATCGTAGAGAGAAAGGGAGTGATTGTTATGCAAGAGGACCCCAGGAATGTCATGCGCCAAACTTTGACCTCGACACGACTTAGGTTGTTTTGGAAATCTGACTGTCTTGTATGGCGGGAACATTGGGCATTATGTTCTGAACATCTTTATTATAAACATTTTATTAGGGAACATCTTGATACAAGGATATTAAAAACACTTTAACTGTCAGGCAAAGATTTTAACTCTTAGCTAAATCTCCTTGCAGAACCTTTGGCACCAGACAGAAGTCCAAATGTCCCCCACATCTCCTATACAGGGAATTCCCTGCTAGATTGAGGAAAGAACCATTTCTGACATCATCCAATTCATGTGTGATATCATTTGGCAGGAGGGAGAGGGAGGTAGTTCTATTGCAAGGGCTGACATTTTAAACATAAGCGTACAGCAGGAAAAGGCCACAATGGGCTCTGAAGCAACATCCAGCTGTTTGACTCCAGTGCAACGTGTTAAAGAAATCAATTTTCCTATTCATATTTACCAAGACATGCAAGTTAGATCTCTGTATTCTGTTGTTTTCCATCATGTAAGGCATTGCTCAGCTCTACGCTAGCGGAGATAAATGAAGACAATCACACACAGAATTCGTTCTTCAAATATCTGGTATGCCTTTATTAGATCAGCTCTTTTATAGAAGATTAGGACATACAAAAAATCGCACATTTACAAACCAATAGAATTTTCTCAACGTCGCAGATAATTACCATAGTTGAACCCACAAACCCATATATTGACAAGACAAAGAGATAGCTTTTTCTTCTCTTCTGCCTGGCAACTAGAATGGGGGAAGGGGGGCCTGTCTGGACAGTAGCTTGTCTGTAGTTTCAAGAGGATATTGCAAGCAAGCATTTTAAACTGAGCTAAAGGGTGCATGTTAACTAAGGGACTCTTTCATATGTGCTTAACATACAAATAATTAAAAGATAATTATTTTACACCACGAAGGCAGTGAGCTGCCCAGGACTCATTGGGAATATCAGCAAATAAAAGACGATACCGATTATCAGCTCCGATAAAGTGGTCCATCTCTAGTAATGTCTCTCAAAGATACAAGTGATCAAGAAAAAGTGATCAAGAAATTCCTTGTGCGCCTGGTACAATACTTTTCACATGTGCACATAACTGGGAGGGAGATTGCGTTGAAAATCCACATGTAGGATATGATTGAAGTCAGATAGTTTAACTCATCCCCTTTTGAAAGCACACAAAGTCCTTCGTATTTTCTTCACTTTATTGGGAAAGTAACAGAAAATAAAAGGTGACGAAGGAAGAGAGGGCTTCTCAGGTGTACCTTGTTATGGGTGGATGGTAAAACCAGCTGCAATCACCCGGTACATATAAATGCTTGCTGAACTGCCTCTGTGGTGAGATTGCCAGGAATTAGCTGCTAAGGAGGAAATGGGCTGGACCAAACTAACTATGTGAGTGAGACAGGGAGAGTGGATTAGTCCATTTTAAGTAAAAAAACAAAAGGGGATAAGAAATAAAGAGTTTGGTTCCAGGACAGCCCCCACTCCCTCAATAAAAAAACCACAAGAGGGTCATGACTGTATTTTATTTGGATTTTAAGACAATAGTTTATTCAGTAAAAGTGCAACAATGAAAGAAAATACGAATCCGCCGTAGAGACCAGAAATTCCACTGCTACAAATAAATTTTGTTTGGGTATAGGGTGTCTTATCGTCACTTTCTACGAAGAGAGGCCAAAGGTCGCACATATTTTTGGTGGCGCATCCACTGTTTATTACTTCAACTCTGTTGTCTTCTGAAGAAAGTAATTATTAAAACAAGAGAAAAAGTTCAGGAAATAAATAAATTGCAAAATAGACTTTATAAGAATAAATAAACATGTAAGGTCAATCCGATTTAAAGTGTTATTGTGCAACGTTAGCCTGTTTGATGCCTCCAATTACAGGATCTCTACTCATCAGGCTGACTTTAACGCCCAGCACTCAGGCGGCTCTGACCGACGTCACTAAAGACTTAAGGGGTTATTCACTAACCCCAAGGCTCTGTCCTAGGTCCTCTGCTCTTCTCTATCTACAACTCCTCCCTGGGCAAATCATTAACAGCTTTGGCTTTAACTACCACCTCTATGCTGATGATACTCAGATCTACCTCTCCACCCCTGATCTCTCTCTTCCTGGCCTTTCCAAAGTCAGTGACTGTTTATCTGGCATCTCCTCCTGGGTGGCCTCTCACCACCTAAAAAATAACATGTCCAAGACTGAGCTGCTACTAATTCCTTCCTCTAATGCCTCCCCACCTCTTGACTTCTCTATTATGGTTAATGGTAGCACTATCTCCCCATCTAACCAGGGTCGCTGTCTCGGAGTTACACTTGACTAGGCTCTTTCTTTCATCCCCCACATTCAGTCTCTTTCCTCCTCCTGCCGCTACCAACTACGTAATAATTCCAGAATTCAACAATTTCTTACTGCTGACACCACAAAGCAACTCATTCCACGCCCTTGTAATCTCCCGACTTGACTATTGTAATAATCTTCTAGCTGACCTCCCTCTCTCCCACCTCGCCCCCTACAGTCCATTCTGAATACCTTTGCCAGGCTCATTCACCTCACCCGCCGCTCTGTCTCTGTCACTTCTCTCTGCGAGTCCCTTCACTGGCCCCCCAACCACTGCATAATTAAATTCAAAATCCTCTCCCTGACCTACAAAGCTTTCACTAACTCAGTTCCCCACTACCTGTCCTCACTAATCACCAAATACACCCCAGCCCGCTCCCTAAGATCAAGCAGTGACCTGCGCCTAGCTTCTCCCTGCATCACCTCTTCCCATGATACACTGCAGGATTTCTCATGCGCAGCCCCCATCCTTTGGAACGTTCTCCCTCATATGGTCAGACTTTCCCCTAGTTTCCCTTCCTTCAAACGCTCCCTTAAGACATTCCTTTTTAGGGAAGCCGACCACCCGACTCACTGACACAACCATTCCATCATTCCCACCTTGCAGTCCATCACTCTCACCTTACAGTCCTCTCCTCCTTTTTCCACCCCGAACCCTTTCCCACGGGAATAGGGCCCTTGATTCCTATTGTACCAGTTTATCAATTGTTGTTCAATGTATTGTAACCCTGTCTACATTGTGCCCATTGTACACTGTGGAATATGCTGGCGTTATATAAATAAAGAATAATAATAACTTCCAAATTGGCCTCATATCGCACCGAACGGTGAATTTCGCTGTTCGGTGCAATTTCAGGTCAATTTGCCAAATACAGGCGAATTGACAGTGAAATACAGATCAGATCGGAGGCTGTGGTTCTGAGGTGAGCAGGGTATCATTTGATTTGATTTGAGTTGGAAGAGAAAATGGTCACATGGGATCAGAAATGCGGGGTTGTCATAAAATGTGCAAGTCAATGAGGCAGGACAAGGGGGACAGATAAGAACATATGGTTTGTGGGGGGCAGAGCATGAGCAAGGGAGCAAAAGGTAGGTGTACAAGTTAAGCAAATATATCTAATAGCAAGGAAGCTGAGTAAAGCTGGAAGAAACAATAGTGATGCAACTGTGAGTGTGGCCAAGCCAGAATGATGCGTGCAAGCATGCAAAGCTGACATAGAGCCATGCAGGAGACCCGGCTCAGGATGTGCCTGATACCTGAGACTGGTCTATCAAAAAACGGAATAGTTGGAGGGATCTATGGAAGAGGTCAGGTGAAGCAGAAGCAAACATGTCAGACCTACCCCCTCTCTACCCCCTCTCCCACATATCACTTTTAGATCAGCCAATTAAATTCTTCAAGGACATTGATGGTTGCATTACCTTTATAGGTTGTGTTTCTCAGGAGGCACACATCCTCGTTCCCCCTGCATTGCATGGTCTGGACGTTCTTGCTATTGGAGCACCAGTCGAAATTTCCGTAACAAGTTTGGCAGACCAGTCCATTGAGCGTAGTACTCCTAGCTGATACTTTAAAGGACAAAAAATAAATATAACAAATCACAAACAACAATACACAATGCAATCCTTCATTATAACATTTTCTGTGCGGTTTGAGGAAGATTTATTATACATTAAGATGAATAAAGAGGACTTCTTGCATGGTATTACATGGTGCCGATAAGTCATAGATGGGACTTTTCATGGTTGGTGATACAGCAAGTACAACCAATGATCAACTGAAAAGTAAGGAAGATCACCAAACAACAAAGACTGGAAACCTATGCTGGGAATTCTGAGGGTTTCGTTGTTTGCAGTTTTTATAATTTCTACTATGTTTAGTCTCTTTCAATTGGAAATTTCATATCAGCAACTCAAGTTCTACAAACAGCCAATAATAATATTTATAATAATGTAAATAATATATAATATATATATAATAATTTATTCCCGCCATATGGCTTTTTTAATTTAAATAGAAGTTTATAGTTTTCATTTATATATGTCTTTCTGCCTGGTCTTTTTCCCCGATACACATTTGTTCCTCCTGTCCTGAGCCCACTTATTCGTCCTTCCCACCCTGGAACCTGGATTACATCACCGGAACCAAGGAAAAGAGAAGAAACCGACTAAATATAGGTATTCCAATCTTACAGTACTTTCATCCTCTGCGTGAATTATTCAGTATATATTATGTTTTCTCTTGCAAA
The DNA here is from genome assembly GCA_009667805.1 of Leptobrachium leishanense. Taxonomy (NCBI): domain Eukaryota; kingdom Metazoa; phylum Chordata; class Amphibia; order Anura; family Megophryidae; genus Leptobrachium; species Leptobrachium leishanense. The sequence goes on from CM019073.1 coordinate 98,185,705, forward strand.
CTGCTTTTATTATATATATGTAAGATGATGTTTCAGTACATAACCACTAGGGTGCGCCCGGAACCCTTTATTTTGCTCTATCTTATAGTGTCTTTTGAGGTGTGTGGACACTTTATATTCTAGTGGCAGCACCCACCCTAATACTTTATCCTGACATACAAGATAAAACACATATACAAGCGCTGTCTCCACATTTCCATTACCTATAAAACAACCAATAATACCAATAGAGAATTATCCTTCTAGAATAGCTACCCCACCATAGACAGGGTTGCTGTCAAAATTCTTTGGGGCCCATTACTAATCCAATGGACGGGCCCACATTCCCTCAGCTGCTCATTTCAATAAACTAATTAAAAATAAAACTGTTTGCCTCCTCTTCTGCTACCCTTGTGTTACAGGGAGTGGGCTACATCCCTGGCTATCCAGAAAGGGGTTAGAAAGTGGTCCTTGGTGCGATAGCTTTCAGTTTGCACCTCTCTCTGGTACAGGCCATACTAATCATTCCCTCAGTGAGGAGTCAGAGTGCTCTTACTGGCCTCAGATGCTGCGGCCCACTGGGAAATTTGACGGTGGGCCTCATTTGACGGTGGGCCTCAGATGCTGCGGCCCACTGGGAAATTTGATGTTGGGCCTCAGATGCCGCAGCCCACTGGGAAATTTGTTGTTGTCTTGGTGGGCCAGTCCTGGGTGACATATAAGGAACCTTACATCTGTGGCACTTAGACGAGCTGCACAGAGATTGGCCGGGGTCAGGCCAACTGCATCCAGTAGGTCGTTGAACATATCATGGGCTGTCACCCTCATGATGGTGGCCCCGTAATATAGCACTATACATATATAATATTTATCATTGTATCATACTACTGCGCTGAGATTAATGATTTCAAATTCACTTACGTTTGGGTAAAGGCGGGACACAGTTGAAGGTGTCACAGCAGCTCGTGCCAACGTGGGACGTGTAATTATCTGCCAGGTTAATGTGTCCTTCCATATCACATTGTTTTTGAGGAACACATCCTCTGTTGTATATTTTATGATTAAACACACTGCCTCCTGCGGAGAAAATACAAACAGCATGTAATAAGTTATCATATTTTCCTAAAAACAGGTGTGAGTGCAGCAGATTCCCATCGCTGTGTATAAATGTACATTCTATAAAAAAAATAACAACCCCAAAACTAAATATGTATTTAAAGGGCCAGTACCACCAAAACATTTGATGTCCTTATTTGATGTTACTGATGTTACATGTTTTTTGTTTTTCTCTTTTATTTTCCACTATATGCATCACTGGAAGCATCCATTGTGTGATATTTTCCTCTATATGTGTCACTGGGCACATCAATTGTGTGATATTTTCCCCTATATGTGTCACTGGGCACATCAATTGTGTGATATTTTCCCCTATATGTGTCACTGGGTGCATCCATTGTGTGATATTTTCCTCTATATGTGTCACTGGGCACATCCATTGTGTGATATTTTCCTCTATATGTGTCACTGGGCACATCCATTGTGTGATATTTTCCTCTATATGTGTCACTGGGTGCATCTATTGTGTGATATTTTGTGTTGTAAACTGCCCCCCCCCCCAGTATCTTTCCATCACTTGCTCCTCACTGTGTGGCTTCGGCCATAGAATGGAGTCAATGGGTCAGAAGTCCAGAAAACCAACCTAGCGATTTGCAGTGTGCAGCATGTAAGCAAATATGTTCACCCCAGTTACCACAGAGTGTTGTAAGCTCATTATTAGATCTCATTCAACTGCCGTGCCGTCTCTTATCTCGGGTAGCTTACACAGCACAATAGATCCCCTGCAGCCTTGTCTAAACATTCCCTCCCCAACCTCATTGCCTCCTCGCTATTGTTTCATCCTATACCACAGCTGTAAAGTGAGACTTTGCTTTACGGATTTTGGTAATTGTTGCATTATGAGAAAAATCCACATAGTGGAAACAGGAGATAAATAACCTAGTTTTGTTTTTCTTTTTTACGTGCTATTATTTCAAAGAAAGAACAAAAACAGAAGCATGTGTTTTATAATGTGTTTACTTGTGCTTTACAACAAAACACATTATAAATCTAGTTACAGTTTATGTTACTGCGCCTTTAATTTTTTTAAAAAAAATTGTCATATAATCTTTAATTTGGCTAATTTTTGTAAATGTCATTTTATATTAATGGATATAAAAGATGCAATAAATTTATAGGCCAAGCCAAGAACCAGGACGCCAGAGCAAGAGGAAGCCAGACAAAGCCATAAACTCAACTGCAGGAACCAGTTACTGGACAAATTGATAATCTGATTAAATTCTCTGAAATGTGATTTCACAATTATTGGAGAGACAGAAATTTGCTGCATAAAATCAGTTTTAAATAAAATTTGAGCTCAATAGATTTTATAAAACTTACTACTGGAAAGTTTGGCGTATAAAGCTCCACACACGCGATCAGACGGGCAGGTGACGGAGGGTCCGGTGCAGGATGTGGACCCACTGGCTTCACACACCGTACATGACAGAGAGTGAACTGAAACAGATAAAGATAAATCAACACCAAAATGTAGACGTATCTCTAATCATTGCCTTAACCACAAAACTCTCACTGATTTCAAACTCACAAAAGATAAATAATACAAACAATGGTCAAGTCCTAAAAAAATGCCAACGGCCCTAAGAGCAGGAAGAAGAAGAACCGTGCTGGCTCTGTTTCCACCCATTCCACTTGGATCACTAAGCTCCTGCCTTTCTGGGTTGCTGGCCGGTCTGGTCTGGGTTGCTGGCCGGTCTGGTCTGGGTTGCTGGCCGGTCTGGTCTGGGTTGCTGGCCGGTCTGGTCTGGGTTGCTGGTCTGGGTTGCTGGCCGGTCTGGTCTGGTTTGCTGGCCGGTCTGGTCTGGGTTGCTGGTCTGGGTTGCTGTTCTGGTCTGGTCTGGGTTGCTGGTCTGGAAGGCACTGCATGTGGCCTTCCACGTAGAGAGATCTACAGGTAGACCACTTTTTCTGCTGAGGAACCTGGTCCTTCTTTGGAGTCCTTAGTGGATGCTAACCTGTGCTCCCTTGGTCGCCTTGTCTCCTACAGCCTCCAGAAAGCTGTGCTTCCTTGTCCATTGTGACTCAGAGCCTCCTGTCTCGCTTGTCTACCGTCTAGCTCTCAACTATCTTCCTGTGAGCCCCCCCTTTTTTATCTTAGTGTCTTGGTGGTGTGGAAGAACATGACTGGCCTCACAGAGCTCCAAACTCAACCCCATCCAACACCTTTGGGATGAAATGGAACGGAGATACGATCCAGGCCTTCACACCCAACATCAGCGCTGACCTCACAAATGCTCTACTGGGTGAATGGGCAAAATTCCTACAGAAACACCACAAAATCTGGTGGAAAGCCTTCCCAGATGAGTGGAAGCTGCTACAGCTGCAAAGGAGGGACCAACTCCATATTATTGTCTATGTATGTCCAATGCCGTGTCATAAAAGCCCCTGCTGGTGTAAAGGTCGGCTGTCGCAGTACTATCGTTTATAAAACAATCCAAGCCTCCATCTTTTCAGACTTACCTGTGGATATAACGGCTAAGAGGACACCCAGAGATCCCAGCACACACCTCATGGTGACGTGATCTAGGACAGACTGCTGCAACAAATGAGCTCAACAAGTCGAATGTGTCTGCAAAATCAGAGAGAGACGTCTTGGAATGGAGGAAATGGAAGTGGGTGAGGGAGTAGCAGAAGATGACGCTCTCACAAATGTGGTATCCGACCAACGTGACCAAAATGGAAAAACACTGTATGAACTTTATTTAATGTTAGATTGATGTGAGGTCCCACAAAACGTCTTACCCAGATTCATAGCTCAAAGCAAACATCTTACTTCCTGCGGGCATTCGTGCGGTGTGGAGACACGAGGTGCACGATCCGTGACATAAAAGAGTAATACATCAATATGTACCATTAAACGACAGGACCAGGATCTGCCAATGCATCGTCAGTTTCTCCCCATTCTGTCTCTAGGGATGAGCTGTTCGGTTCGATCAGTTCGGAGTTCGACTCGAACATTGGCAGTTCGAAAGTTCGCGAACGTCAAACTTTTTGGCGTGTTCGGCTCGAGTTCGAAAAAAAAGGACGCTGAAGTCAGAACGCCGTGGGACCCCGGACAGAGCGGTGAGTATCTCCGCCGGGGGTCCCGCAAAGCTGATGACGTGTGGGACACGTCCTCCTCAGCATACAGCGTGAGTAACTGAGGACGTGTCCCACACGTTGTCAGCAGTGAAGGGGTTAAAACCGTCTTTTTTTTTTTACTTTTTGTCCTTGTTTCCTGTCTCCCAGGGCACTACCCGGAGCCGGACATTGTTTTTAAATGTTTCTATACATCCTAGAAATCCGCCACTTCACGGGCAGGTTATGGGGACCTCCTAGGCACGATATGTGAAGGAATTTTTTGTTTTTATTTTTAACCCTTATTTCATGGAAAACTCACTGTTCCTTTAAAAAGTTTTTTTTTTACTTTTTGTCCTGGTTTCCTGTCCCCCAGGGCACTACCCGGACCCCCATACACCTTTTATGGCAAATATCTAGCCTATATGCCCTCTTGGAGGGCACTCTAAAAATCGAACTTTGAGTCCCATTGACTTGTATTGAGTTCGAGTTCGAACTTTTGAAAAGTTCGAGTTCGAATGCGAACCGAACTCGGGGGTGTTCGGCTCATCCCTACTGTCTCTGCTTCATCCTTCTCACCCATGATGATCCTAACCTCCACCACCATTTTAGCTGCCATGATGGTGTATACACAGATGAGCGGTAGCAGACGCCGCTGCTTGAGAACGTGTTGACACAGTCTGGGGCTGTGCTGTATCACTGCAAAAGAAATTCATTTGTTGCAAAAGAATTGTGTTTGCTTTTGGGCTCCAGAAGGTGCCCTCTAAATTTTAGTCCAGTGGGCATGATACGAGAGGGGCTAAATTTTTTTTTAAATCGCTAGGGCGTGCCTGATCGGGCTTTTCCCGGACGACGCACAGAACCTTGATTATGCAGTTCTACCTGCAGTAATGTCTTTTGTGCAGCAGAGGGCGACTTCTCCCTGACAAATTGGGAATATTCCCAAATATTTTATACTTTATAATTAAAAGGATTCCTCCCCCCCCAAAAAAAACGCTTATTCCTGACATTGGATTTTTGCAGAATAACTTGGTAATGAACTGGTTAAATATATTGTTTTTTTACCTTAGGTTTTTTTTTTTACAGGAATATAAAAATTCAGAATATGGGGGAATATACCCATCCTGCCAATCACAACGCAATTCCAAACATCCAAAACATTTCAATATTTCCTTCAACCACCTTGCTTTACTCTCAAACACGGCTGGCACATCCACTAGGTCGCTCAGGCTGCCGCCTTAGGCCACCCTGGCTGCTGGATGCACAACAAGACAGTTATGGCTGTCACCCTGGAAAGAGAATGATTGTTCACATAAGGATCAGGACACGGCCAGTAGGTGCACACCAAATTGCAGCTTAAGTGAGCTGGACCCTGTGCTCCAGGCCAACAACATCTGTCAGAAGCTGCCTGGCCACACTGCAAAGGAGAAGAAGCAGCTTATGAAGCTAGGCCTTCCATCCGCTGCTGCCACCTCTCACCAGGTAGTGGAGCATATGGAGATTGTTAAAGGAGGCAAAAGCCTTGTGGAATAAAGGGGTGAGCGTGTGACTGTTTGAATATGTGGGTGTCTGCACGCATGTACACAGGGCCGCCATTAGGGGGTGACAGTCCATGACATGTTAAGGGGCCCAGCCCTTGCCAAGCCCAATACGGCACATGCATCATGCTGCCCACCAAGATACCAACAAATCTCCTGCTTGGAACGTTAAACTGGGGCCAAAAGGTTTTACTTTTAAATTTGTTTAAATGGGCAGCTAAGGAAAGGGGGCCCGATCAGCGAATCAGCAAGGGGCCCCGGTCAGCGAATCAGCAAGGGGCCCCGGTCAGCGATTCAGCAAGGGGCCCCGATCAGCGATTCAGCAAGGGGCCCCGATCAGCGATTCAGCAAGGGGCCCCGATCAGCGATTCAGTAAGACAAAAACTGCTGAACGCATGAGAAAAAAGCCGACAATCCGCTGAACAGAGCGCCGAACAGCTGCCGGAAAAAGCCAACAAACGGGGTAAAAAAACAAACAAACACACTGCAACTTTTAAAAGCTGTTTGCCTGAAAATTACATATAAAAGGTCCAATGAATAATAATAAAAAAAAGGTTTGTTACAAAAAAACGCTATTTAAAAGAAATAAGAAACTATTTCACTGAAAAATCCCTAAAAATAAAAGACACTTTTTGCTGCAGATTAAAATAATAAACGGTTTATTAGATATTGGATTAAAACGGAATATTTTTTAACATTGAAGCCTATGGGATTCTCCTGAATAAACCTGACGAATGAAAACACCGAACAGCAGGGAATTTCACTGACATTTCTCTGCTGTTCGGTGTCTGTGAATAGATTAACCATTGCTTCTCTATGGGGGATTTCACTGCTGCCGAACAGGTACCGTATTTTTCTGGCAATTCGCCAATATTTGGCAAACTGCCTGCTCTCTGAATATCTCTCACGAAATTGCACCGTACGGGGAAATTCACTGTTGTCACGGGCCACTTGAAGCGGTGTCATGTAACTTCCCCATCATTCTAAGAAATACAAAGTGTTGCTTAATAGAAGACATAATAAGCTGAATGAGCCATTTCACAATATTTCAAGTAAAATTGTATCAATAAAAGGAAATAAGACTCAAAATTCGTTTAGCAATAACAAAGAGCGACGCTTGCATCAGAAACCAAGGAATGACGCAAGAGTGAGGTCAGCAGACGCCAAACTGAGAAAATTATTTTATGGTGTTAAAAAAGGCACACAAACAGATTACTTGTGCATTACAAACAAAACCACATCCTGCTGTTTGTTTCCTTTGTTTGAAGTAAATTCACGTAAAAAGGGAAAATAAAGTCAGGTTTTATCCGTTACCATTTTGTGATTGTTCCCTCAATGCAATGTATACCAAAATATGTGCAAAAGTTTTTCTTTGCTGCTGTGGTTTAGCTTCTACAGTATTGAAGAGGCAACAGGATGGAGGGAATGTTCAGATAAGGCTGCAGGAGATCTATTTTTCTTCAGGCTACTCGATATAAGAGCTGGCAGCTGAATGAGATAAAACAAGGAGCTTAGAAGACTTCTAATCTACCCACCCCATGATGTTTTTTAAATACATCCCACACAATACAATGATGTGAGTCTGGTCTTTCTGACCAATTTGATACATTCTTTGCCCAGAGCCTCACATTGAGGAGCCAAGGCTGTAAACAGAACCCCCAATCTTTTCAATACATAATGGATGCAACCAATGACAAAGTACATGCAGGATATCAGCAGCAACACAAAATAAACACAATAAGGACATTTCTTTTTTCACTGGACGTAGCCTTTTAACTCGTAACCTTTAACCTTGTTTTATGAAGGAGAATGAGATATTTCAACAGTCATTTGTTTGCAAAACATGACTACAAAGAGAACGTTGCACAATGTGTCTATTCCCTCGAGAGAACAGCGTCTAAAACGAAAATAACAAGCACTAACAGGGTTATTCAAAAGAAAAGCGAACTGGCCACAAATTGATTTCAATCGCCAGGTTTATTCAGGCAAATGTCATAAATTTCAATCTAAAAAAATCTAATAAACCAGGGCTCAAAATTTCAAGCTCTGAGCTACTAACCAGGCCATAAGAGTTACTCACCACCAGTTACTCCACCTAACCCCTACCCAGCCCTTAAATTATCTTATAAAATTACACTGTTAAAGGTTTTATTTAGAATAAAGTTACAAAAATAACATTAATACGCAGACATCAGATCCAAGATACATGTATACCCAATCATCAGACCCCAGTGTGAGCAAAGCGAGGAGGCATGAAAGCTCCTCTCCACCCCCTGCCAGTGACAGAGATTAGCTGGGTCAGGTTAGGCAGCTGTTTCCTGACACCATGCAGCCTGGGGAAGGGCTGCACAGAGGACACCGCTGGAATACGCAGCACAAAATAATTTATTGTGCTGCCTGTGTGTGCATTTCCACTCGCCCTCACTTAATTTCTACTCGCCAAATGCGAGTAGGCGAGTGGAAATTTTGAGCCCTCTAATGAACCGTTTATTATTTTCATTTGCAGCAAAAAGTCTCTTTATTTATTTTGGCCCTTATTACATTCCTCGCGCATTTGGTTTTGCGCGCGCGAATGTGCATTTGCGCGAGGGGCAAAACCCTTTGCACTGAACGTCGTATTACAATGTTCGCGCAAACGATGCTTGTTATCGTTTAACGCGGATGGACCGGCGCGAGCGTGATGAACTGTGCGCGTCCTATACTTAACACTGTGAGCGCAAATGCGTTTGTGCGCTGCTTCGCAGATGGTATTATAATCGATGCGCATCTTTTTACGAACGACGTTTGCGCGCATAATTTTAACGTCTTTGAAAAGCTGGTGGTAACTGCAAATCAGAACGTTCTGGCCCGAAACGAAAAACACCAGCATGAAAAAAAAAAAAAAAAATACAGCACAGTATAGTTACACATTCTACACATACCCAAACAATAACATTTTGAATTCGTGCGTGTTTTTATTATTGCTGCAGCATATATGAGCAGATTGACTTTGATAGGCGCAAAAACGTAAGGGAGTCAATTAAGGTAAATTGATGTCAATTAAGTTTAATTCTGATTGGCTGAATCCTGCGAAAAAAAAAAAAACAGTCCGCACACTGATTTACGTGCACGACGTTACTGCTAGCGTATCACTCTTCGTTTTTCCGAATGTTATTTTTTGACGGATGAGAAAATGCTTTCGGATCGTAATAGCACCGTTAATTTTGGCGCGATAACGCTGGACAATGCGCGCAAAAGAAATTGCGCTGCGCGAACGAAATTGCGCAAAGAATGTAATAGGGGCCTTAATCTTTAGAAGAAAAATTAACAATTTTTTTTTTTCCTCGATTATTATTTATTTATTTTACACCGTCAGCTTGTAGACTTTTTCCAGCAGCTGTTCGGCGGATCATAGGCTTTTTCAGATGCGTTCGGGGGTTTCGCAGCAGGTCTTTGGATTCGTTCGGCTTTTTTCAGCGATTTTGGCCGTTCGATTCAGCAGTTTTGCAGCGGTTTTTAGGATGAGGTTGGTGGTTTTTTCCTGCACTTCTGGGACCCTGCGGTGAATGCTGAATGTGGAGCAGTTTCCGCTACCCCACCCAGTCTCACCAGCAACCGGGGAATTTGAGTTTCCCGACACATCTCTGAGTCTGCGATGGATCGGCTCTGCGTATAAGCGCAACACCAATCCATCGCTCAGTGCAGGCGCTGCGGAACTTCTGTACGTAAAGTTCGCTTGTCCCTTTGTGCAATTTGCAGTTCCTACGCTACGCAAGGGGTGCGAAAAGTCCAGGGCCTGCTGGGTTCGGGAGTCCCTGAGCCGGAGAGGAGCAGCGAGGGACAAAAAGGACCAAAATGGTCCAAGCATATCTTTTATTTTTTGGCCCGAGACTGTCCGCAGCCTCAGCTTACTTTTTTTTATGGGTGAAAAACCATTTTTAAAACGGAAAACGACAGAAAATTAAAGCAAGTAGTGAGAGCGGATTCCCACAATGCAACGGGATTTTAAATAATGGTCACAGCGACAGAACGAGTCAGAATTAAAGTTTTTGTTTTATTGTACCACGAGTTGCATCGTTTACAGATATTGCGTGAAGTTCCTGTACACCTGGTACAACAGTTTCCATATGTGTAGGTAACTGGGAGGAAGATTACGGTGAAAATAATACATAGAAATAATTGCAGTCACCAGCGCAAAGCAGCATGGGAAAAATATATCCCTATTTTGAAGGATTATCTGTATTAACGCAACTTCGTTACCACAATCAGCCGCGTGATCTCCGTCAGAGAGCCAAAAATTAAAGCATAAACTGAAATGTAGAGGTGGAGCCTCCTGTCCAAGAAAGAGCCGCGAGGGCGTCAGGACCGTCTTAAGAAAATATATTGGTGATGAGAATTGCAACGAGGGAAAGGGTTAATCCACTGTACAGGCCAGCAGTCCCGCTGGTACAAATAAACCTCACGTCCACTTTCTGGCCAGCAGTTTCTGCAGTCTGGCTGCCGAGGTCACAGAGACTTTTGGTGGCGCATCCGCGGAGCGCATTTGTCATTGATACAGCTCCTAAGGAAAGGAATTAAAAGACAAAAACAAGGATTAGCGGGCGAGAACGTTTCTAGAAAGGTATATGCACTCCGAGTTCTAAGAGTTACGATTTAATAGGTTTATGATGCAGCGTTCGGTTGCTTGAAGGTCTCAGACCATTAGGCCAACATGGAGCAACCATCAGGCAAAGTGGGCAATGGCCATTGACGAATTAAAGAATTTCCCCAACTTTCCTGTGCAGGGAGCACGGCTTGTCTGCAGGTCGATTGAGTCAAAAGAACACATTGACCCAGTATTTCTTCACCTACTGCAATCCAGACGCCAGTGAATGTCTACAATGGCTGCCATCTGGGGACCTTTGTAGCAATGCATTGATGCATCTAGAACCCACAGACTGGTAGTGGTTGGTCCCAGCCAGTAGTAGAACTACCCACCATCCATCCATCTTCCAGCGCTAGAAACCTGCTTCATTTGTAAGCGGTGTCAATCAGGGGTCTGTTATAGAACCAATACTATTCAATTTATTTATAAATGACCTTGAGATAGGCATTGAAAGTCATGTATCAGTGTTTGCAGATGACACAAATCTAGGAAAAGTAATACAATGTGAGCAGGATGTTACTTCGCTGCAGAGGGATTTAGATAGATTGGGGGACTGGGCACTTAAATGCAAAGTTATGCACTGGAGTGAAGAACACACAAGTAATTTATACCCTAAATGGTACGGAGTTAGGGAAATCCAAGCAAGAGAAGGATTTGGGAATAATCATAGACTTCAAACTAAGTAACAATGTGCAATGTCAAACAGCAGCCGCCAAGGCCAGCAAAGTATTGGCATGCATTAAAAGGGGAGTTCACTCACAGAATGAAAACATAATTTTGCCTCTGTATAAATCAATGGTCAGGCCGCACCTTGAATATGCCGTGCAATTTTGAGCACCTGTCTTAAAAAAAGATATTATAGCGCTAGAAAAAGTGCAGAGACGGGCAACTAAATTAATAAGGGGAATGGAAGGGTTAAGTTATGAGGAAAGACTAACAAGCTTAAACCTGTTTAGTTTAGAGAAACGGCGCCTTACAGGGGGATCTGATAACCTTATATAAATATACAAGGTGGAAAGCCTGCCCAGAGGGCAGTCTATTGTGGATATACTGCCCCAGCTCGTGGATATACTGCCCCAGCACGTGGATATACTGCCCCAGCACGTGGATATACTGCCCCAGCACGTGGATATACTGCCCCAGCACGTGGATATACTGCCCCAGCACGTGGATATACTGCCCCAGCACGTGGATATACTGCCCCAGCACGTGGATATACTGCCCCAGCACGTGGATATACTGCCCCAGCACGTGGATATACTGCCCCAGCACGTGGATATACTGCCCCAGCTCGTGGATATACTGCCCCAGCTCGTGGATATACTGCCCCAGCTCGTGGATATACTGCCCCAGCACATGGATACTGCCCCAGCTCGTGGATACTGCCCCAGCACGTGGATACTGCCCCAGCACGTGGATACTGCCCCAGCTCATGGATATTTGGCCCCCACCTCTCGGATATTTGCCCCCCCACCTCTCATGGCTATATGCCCCCCAGCTCAGACCCCAGCCCAGACATGGGGCGGCTGTTCGAATGCTCTATCGGCATCCGGACAGCCACCCCATGAGCTCTTCATACTTACCTTCCCGAGCGGCGAAGTGAAAGTTTCCCCGCTTCCGGTCGTTGAAGGACCAAAGCTTGGGTCCTTCAAAGAGCGGAAGCGAGGGAACTTTCCCTTCGCCGCTCGGGGGTTGGATGCGCGCGGCAGCCGGGTAGAGGCTGCGAGCGCAGCCTCTACCCGGCTGCTGTGTGCATCTTGTAACCGCCGCGGCGAGCGCACAGCCGGCTCGTGCCGCGGGCGGTTGCATGCGCGCGCAACCAACCGCCGCTGGTTGCGTGCGCATGCGCAGAGTAAGGCTTGGCGACGGACACGCCAAGCCTTGCTCAATTATATTATAGATACGGGGCCATTATCAACCATTGTCTGATAACCTATTCATTAACAGGACTATACATAGGACAAGGGGTCACCCATTTAGACTGGAAGAAAGAAAATTTAGCTTAAAGCATAGGAAGGGTTATTTTACGGTGAGAACAATAAAGCTGTGGAATTCTCTGCCTGTTGAGGTGGTTGGGTCAGAGTCTGTACAGACTTTTAAAAAATGACTGGATGACTTCCTGCAGACACAGAATATTAAGGGTTATAATATTTAATATGTGGGTAAAAGCTTCTTGATCCAAGGAGAAATCTGACTGCCATTCTGGAGTCAAGAAGGAATTTTTTCCCGGTATGTTGCATATTTCAGACTGGGTTTTTTGCCTTCTTTTGGATCAACAGCAGTAGGTTATGTGGGAGAGGCTGAACCCGATGGACGCATGTCTTTTTTCAGCCTATATAATAACTATGTAACTATGTAACTATGTAAGCCAACTTGGTGGTCCTAGTACTGCGGCCATAGGACAAGGCCCCGATATCACTATATCCATGTGTGACTTGAGTGTCGTCAACACTAGGACCAAAAGCCATTAGGAGAATGTGTTGCAACATACATAAGTTGACTCAAAAACTGAGCAGCACACTTCAATGTGGTCATCTCCATATGTTTCTGGATCTACAACCACCATGATTCTCTGGACATCTATTGGAGTCAAACCATTCTTGGAATTGTAGGCCATTAATATCTGATGGGGGGGGCAAAATGGGGCAGAGTTTCAGGTCCCTGCTGTAGAGTTTAATCAGAAGGGCCATCAAAAATGTATTCCTAGGCTTCATTGATCTCTGGAATACCAAAACCACTGAAAACGCCGGCATTTGCAAGAACGGGGAAGGAATGTTTGGATTCTTGGGCCAAATGAGTGCTTATTCGTTCCTTTTTCTCCAATATCTGGGTCTCCAGCCAAGATTGAGTCCATCATTGATTCAGAAGGCAGCCTTCATATGCCCCTAAAGACACATTACATGACTAGAGACTGACTAGGCATGGTTGTCAAACTTAAGGCCCCCCTTCCCCTGGGTTTATGCCTATAATTCCTTCAATGCAATAGATGACCAGGGAATCATGAGAGTTGTAGTTCAGAAACATCTGGGGGTGGCCAGATTTTGACAGCCCTGGTCGATGGGGTGTACACCACACACTCATGTATCACTTGTGATTAGCCTGGAGTGGGACCTGCGAGTTCGATTTAGTGTAGCAAGATCCTGCTACTGATGGCATCACCGCTTAAGACGAGATGTAAACCCACCGACCACCTGTAAAGAAATCTGAGCCAGTGGACAGGGCCAAGAAATCAGGACCGTCCTGCCAGTATTCGAACAGGAGGAGCAAATGTTCTGCATTCTCCCCACTCTCCCAGCCCAAGGGTAGAACAACTGAAATAATCCCTCCATGACCATGGATGCATTACCTGTGATACTGGTGGTCTGCAGGAGACACATGTTCTCATTCCCTGTGCAATGCACGGTATCGTCTGTGTAACACCAGTCTGAGTATGTACTGACACAGGTTCGGCAAACAAGCCCGTTGAATCTTGTACTCACAGCTGGTACTTTAAGAGGAAAAAAAGTCAGTGTTAATCTGATATATTCATTGCAATATTGCTTTCAGTCTGAGGAAGGATTACCAGTGGAGGCTCTTCCATTGGGGCACTATGGGCAGCGTCCCAGATTTTTTAGGGGGCATGAAAATAAATGCCCCAAAAAATATAATGTCAGCACTTTAGACTGGGGGTTTTGGATCAACAGCAGTAGGGTGTGTGAAAACCTGAACACATGTCTTTCCACCCTGTGTAACTATGTAACAGTATATATTGGGAGCTTGTGTGAGCTCGAGGCTAGTATTGTTTCCTGGAGGGCAGGTGGCATTATATGGTCATATTCATTTTTTTGGAATAGATGTCACACAACGTGTTCAGCCAGCAGTTCTGTCCTTAAAGGCTTACAAGGTGGACACACACACACACACACACACACACACAATTTCCAGTGCTTCCCTGCAGTGTGTACAATTCATGTGCTGCAGGGGAAAAGGAATTCACCAAGACAGGGATTTCCTGCAGCAGATGAATTCTGGTTAATGCAGGGAAGCACTTACACAGCTCCTATGAGCCAATAGGAAATCTGATAATCTTATGACATAGGAAATGGTTACTTACAAGTTAAATATAGAGGGAAGAAATGTAAGAGGTAGTTGTTAAAGTTTCCAGGGGGCAAGTCTTACACAATGGATGGAGTCTACCATTACCACCCCCATTAAAATATTCAGATGCCACTGTTATTCAAGCTGAACAATTAAACATTAAATAAATTCTATGCAATGGTGAAACCTTTGAAGGATCAACTGGAGAGAAAGCAAACCCACTGATCCACACTATAACCAATGGAATAAAGGCTTGAAGCCAAGGGCAGGAATCCATTGTTGTATTTCCTTCTGCTTGGAAGCTTCCCATTGCCAAGCCAAGTTATCCAAACAATAATAGCCATTAGACAAGTGCAAACATTCAGCGTTGTTTGGATTTGGAAAGAAACTGCACGTTTTAACATATATCTGAGTAGATATATATAGTACATATAAATTTCCAATAGATCAAGATATATATATATCATATCATTTTGGGTCAATTTGAATTAGTTTTTGCAAATTGTAGTGTGATCCGAACCAAGTAGCTTATGTCGGTCATTGAATATGGAGATGTAGTGTATGCAGCGGCCCCGCAAACACACCTTCATAAACTTACTACACTGTGTAACTCATTCTTCTGCTTTGTGCTACAGCATAACTACAGGACCCACCATTGTGACATGTTAAAAGAGCTAAACTGGCCGTCACTCCCTCTCACTCTTGTGCTGTCTGTCTCTTTTGTGCGCTCTCTCATTGCACCTTTTCTTGTGCTCCCTCTGCTTTGTTCGAATGAGAAACTAATTAGGAACGAAGGAGGTTTAAGAATTATCACCGTATATTACACATGAGGAAAGGGGGAGTGAGTTCCTTTGTTCTATGGGATCAGGCGGGGGTGTCCTTGTTTTTATGGGCGGAAACATGGCTCTTTGTGATTGGGTACAATGGGGAGATAAACAATGGAAAGGAGGGGGAAGGGAGGTTATAAAAGGCTGTGCGTGAGACAAGTTGGTATTGCAACTAATTTTCTTTTACTCCACCCAACCCACCCTGTTTTATTTTCTCTTTCAGAGATGCTGGTTTCTCTACAACGTCGGAAAGGTCACGCAGCAGAAGCACCACAGATAGGGGCAATGGAGTGGTGATTTCACTACTCATGCAAGACCGCCTGTGGTTTCCCATATGGAAATATGCCGTGTCGCATGAACCTGGTTCATGGTTTAAATGGCCGTGTCTGGGGGATTGTATAAATATCGACATGGTTAGTTTACCTATTGCCTCAAGTGATACACCATGTTACATGAAGCCAGCCCGAGGTTTTTTGAACGGCCAGGGTTGGGGGATTGTCTTTGATAAAAGCATGGTTAGAGTAATTATTATCGATCAGACAGTATCCCAAGATTGGGGTACTTTACCATGTGGCAGGAAGCCAGTTGGTGGTTTGTTCGGCCACAGCTGGGGGATTGCGCTTTAAGATGGACATGGTTTAGATTAGGGAAGAGCGGCGAAATAGGCGGCCTGGCACGTGGAGGGCGATAGTGGGGGGATGGTCTGCAGGGTACGGGGTGAGTGTGGTTCATACGGCCAAGCTCAAGTGCCTTTCTGGTTTGCAGATCCTCTCGGCCTGCTATCTGCCATAAAATAAACTGAGCAGATGTGTGGTCAGCCTGCTTAGCCACGTGGGGCGCTATTTCTGGGCAATGCTTGTGGTGCATTGCAGTTGTCAGTGTTATCTGGTGTAGCGAATTTGGCATACGAGGATCGATAATAATAATTCTGCCTTAGAGGCAAAGAATTTGGCCTTAAGTAATAAAAGACGTGATCTTTTCTAAATGCCAATACTTTGTTGTGTTTTTATTTACGGGAAGGGGGGGGGGAGGCGGGGTGGGAGGGCCTTGGGGGTTTTGTAGGTTTAAGAAGGTAACTTACATGGGAGAAGATGTAAGAAGAGAATAGGGGTATAATTCTTAATCTTACTGTCTTTCTCTGTTTACCTTTTTCTTGCTGTATCTCTCTGCTATTCTTTATTGTCCCTCTCTCTGCTGTCTCTTCTCCCTGTATGTATGGATTTCTTTCCTTCCGGTCTCTGCAGTAGCTGGGGTTGAAAGTTCAGCCCCGCCCTCCCCGCAGCTCACAGTGCAGGAGGGAGGAGGAGCAACTCAGACGCACATGCTCAGTGCGTTTTTTTTAGCTCTCCCTAGGTATAGTCACTGATTGGTTAGCTCAAACTGCCTCCTGAGGTGGGCGTGGAAAACTCCAAGAAAGAAAAGCAGGTAAATATGAAAAAATATCATATTTACTTGCTTTTTATGGCTGCCGAATGACACTACTGACTCATTCAAAAAGGCATTGCATGTTTTTAAAAGCCCACTAGCAAAGCATGCATGTCCCTTTAAATCACTTACATGTGGGTAAATCCGGGGTACAGTTGTCAGTGTTACAGCAGCTCGCACCAATCCTGTTCATGGCGTTGTTAATGACACTTATGCTTCCTTGCAGGTTACATTGGTTCTTAGGAACACAACCTCGCACGTAGTTTTTAGAAACCACAGATCCACCTGCAAAGAGTAAATTGTTATATTCTATGATCAGTTCAGGATTCCAGGACAGGAGCGATTGTACAGGATTCACATCACTAAACTATCAGGGTTATTCAGAGAGCCAAACCGACCCCAAAATTGCACGAATAGTGAATTTCCCCGTTCGGTGCCATTTCCGAGCCATTTAGGCATTCAGAAAGCAGGCAGTTTGCAAACCCTTGGTAAATTGCCAGCAAAATACGGTGCCTGTTCGGAGGCAGAGAAATCCCCCATAGAGAAGCAAGGGTTAATCTATTCACAGACACCGAACAGCAGAGAAATGTCAGCAAAATGCCCTGATGTTCGGTATTTGATTCGGCGAGTTTAATTAGGCGAATCCCATAGGTTTCAATGTTATAAATATTCCCGTTTATATTCAATATCTAAGAAATCTTTTATTCTTTTAATTTGCAGCAAAGAGGTCTCATTATTTATTTATTATGCAAACTTTTCCCCCCGAATTTATGTTTAAATAGTTTTTTTTGTTTGTTTTTCTGTAACAGACCTTTTTATTATTATTCATAGGAACTGATGTTATTTCCAGGAATTTTCATCCAGTAGTTTTTTTTGCAAACGCGCTTTAAAAGTTGCAGTGGGTTTATTTTTTTTTTTTTTTTAACCACTTCGATGCTGAGGACGCGCTCAGCATTCGCGCTGAGCGTGTCCTCCCATTGGGGTCAGCGTTCGGCCGGGTTCCGGCCGATCGCTGGCCCCCCGGTGCGGGCTGACTTCCTCGATGTCAGCCCAGCATCCGGGACCACAGTCGCTGGAATTAGGTGTCATCGCGGCAGCGCGATGACACCTAATTCAGGCGCCCCCCCCCGCATGTGCGGAGGAGGCGCCTGAAAGGGAGGGGGGGAGGTCCTTCGGACCTCTCTCCCTCCCGATCGGCGGCTCTGCGGGGGTTAACCCAGGCATCATTTGGAAGGGCACAGCCTGCCCTTCCAAATGATGTCTGGCATTAACCCCTGGGGAGCTGGATCGCGAACGGTTCGCGATCCTTTCCCGGAGCTGGCCGACATCTTGGATGTCGGCCAAGCCTCCGGGAACTCCCCCTGAGGACTGGCGTCATCGTGCGTAGCACGGACTTAACCCTTAACTTAACCCTTAACTGCCACCAACGGTGGAGATAGGGAGTTCCAATGAACTCCCTATCTCCCGATCCGTGGCAGCTAGGGGTTAAATTTTGGTATGGTTGGATCGGCCAGAGCATGGCCGTTCCAACGATACCAAACATGAAAGTGAAAAATGTTGTAAAAAAAAAAAAATGAAAAATAAAAATAAAAATAAAAAAAAATTAAAAAAAAATTATATAAAAAAAATAAACTCTTTTTTTTTATTTTTTTTGGTTTGTTAATGCAGCAATATTGTTCCCATTTCAATTATAATGTGAACAATGATGCTGCACTAACGATTTTTGTATGCGGTGCGTTTGTTAAAAATAGTGTAATTTTCCCCAAAAAAAAATGTAACGAGACCCCATCTCTAATTTTTATAACAAGCGCACCCCATACAAAATATAACCGCAACTGCTCGCATGTTAAAATGTGAAAAAAAACACTTTACACATTGTAAATTATTGAAAATACATATTTTATTGCATTTTTTGTTATAATATACAGACATGACATGACGTATACATATAATAATGACATATTATGAATCTACCGAGTCTGACGGAAAGAACGATATATAATATGTCTGGGTCATATACTAAAATAAGCCTTCAAAACACATTTAAACATGATGAGCAAAACCGGTAAAAATGACCTCAGCACAGGGGTGGGAAAAGCCTCAGCATCGAAAGGGTTAAAGACGTTCGGCGGCTCGTCGTCTTTTTCTGACAGCTGGTCAGTGCTCTGTTCTGGTTTTATTCAACTGTTTTTTTTTTTTTTAATCCGCAGCAAAAAGCCTTTTTACTTATTGATTTTTTTTTTGGTACTTTTCCAAATTTTTTAGGTGAAATTTTGGGCTCCGTTTTTTTTCTCTCTCGCGTTTTTTTTTTTCTTTGCGAGCCGGCTGTATTCAGAGTTGCTGTCCCTGGTGCTGAAACCTATTTCAGCATCAGGGAAAGGGGTTAATCCTCTCTGCAGCCTGGTGATTCTTTTTATGTTTTTGCTTCAGCAGCAGTTGACCTGGGCTGTCCTTGGTCCTGAAACTCCGTTTCAGCACCAAAGACGTTTTTTTTTCTCCCCGCAGCAAGAGTTTTTTTTTTCTCATTTGGCGGCATGTCCCTCAGACGTTTCCAGTCGATGACCTTGATCGGTCGATGGCGTTGTCCATAGTCATATGATCAAGTCGGTCGCCCGGCTACGTTGCCAGTGGGCGGCCAGTCTACGAGTCAGGACACCAAAGAAAGGCCACATCTTAACTGCAATCAATGGGTTAATTTCTGCAAATTTAATTTTAGCAGAAATGAAGGAGTAACTTTGCTACCTGTGATATAAAAACACACGAAGCGAAAATGTTATTATTTATAATTTATTTATAAACTATGCAAACACGTTTTAAAGAAAAGAAAAAAAAGGACACAAAATTAAGGCACGATAAATCCATAGACTGGTCTGAGAGTCAGGGCGGCAGAGGAGGAGCGCAAAGATCAAATTGACGGAATCTGGAGAAAACGGATCTTTTCTTGCTTGGGTTTTTTGTGTAACTTTATCCAAGATAAACTAAACCTGATGTTACTGATTAACAACGCGCTCGATTCTGCACATAAACACATACCTGCTGTAGTTACTGTGTAAGACGCTCCGCACACATTATCAGAAGGACAGGAGATACTGGGTCCATCGCAGGAGGTCATTCCAAGAGTAACACATCGAATACATGACAGAGCCTGACCTGAAAAAAGAAAAGCAGCAACAATTAACCCCTTCACTCCCAAAGTAGTGTTATTTTTGTATTGCAATGCATTGAAAAGAACTCATTAGCATAATGAGAAAGGTGAGAGTGACGGGCTGCGAGGTGAGAGGTGAGAGTGACGGGCTGCGAGGTGAGAGGTGAGAGTGACGGGCTGCGAGGTGAGAGGTGAGAGTGACGGGCTGCGAGGTGAGAGTGACGGGCTGCGAGGTGAGAGTGACGGGCTGCGAGGTGAGAGTGACGGGCTGCGAGGTGAGAGTGACGGGCTGCGAGGTGAGAGTGACGGGCTGCGAGGTGAGAGTGACGGGCTGCGAGGTGAGAGTGACGGGCTGCGAGGTGAGAGTGACAGACTGTAAGGTGAGAGTGACGGACTGGTTGGGGCATTGAGGTGTATTAGTGAGTCGGGTGGTCAGTTTCCCTAAAAAAGAATGCCTTATGAGAGCGTTTGAAGGAAGGGAAACTAGGGTAAAGTCTGACCGTTCTCGGTAGTGAAGTTAAAGACATTCTGATGGAAACAGGTCAATGTTCCATGGAGGCCCCATCATGCAGGACTTAAAGGATCTGCTGCTAAGGTTCTTGTGGCAGATCACCAGGACATGGTCACAGTTCTTGGAGTCCATGCCTCGACGCATTAGAAATGTTTTCGCAGCACAAGGGTACTAGCGTGTTAGGAAAGTGGCTCATCATATTTTAGATGTTTGGCCTTCGCTTACGGCAAGTGTTAATTGAGCCCTAGGCAGTCCTAATCGGACAGATGCAATGTATGGGAACTGGATGCTGCATGTTGAGCAACCCGACAACAAGTCCGCAATCTACAGTGAGGGTCAAGGCTCTCCTAGGAGAGCAGCGCTCCGTGTGGCCAGGCAGTGTAGTGCGACTGCCAGATGTCAATGTCAGGGACAGAAACAGGTTTAGGAGAAAATATTTAGGGAGATTGAGACTTCAATGCGTGTATCATGACAGATATGGGAGGGGAGTACATTGAAGGACAGTTTTAATAAAATGGGGCACCGGAGCACGTTTAATGTGGACAATTTGGAGGGTTTAGAGGCGCAGAGACAGGTAAAGAGATTAGATGATACGATCAGGTTTCAAGGACCATGACGGTCATCGAGTGACTGGTGGAGAGGAACCCCTGACCCGGGCATGCAAAAATTTCCTTCCTCCATGGGATATAGATTTCCTGTTTGCGCTCAAAGCTGAATAGCCTTTGTTAACCCCTTGGTTACCAAATTGCTTTTCTACAATATCACTGCCGGTGGATTTCCATAAAAGTAAACGGCAGCCGCCATACACAGAAAGTGCACCTGATAAGTGCGGTGAAGCTGAAAAGTCCACCTTGTTCCTTAAACCACAAACCAGATCTATCCCAACTCTGAAGATACACATGTCGAATCATAACTTCATAACCATAAAAGTCCACGTCGGTGGCTTTAACGTCACACCCATCTAGATGTTCCTGTAATAAGCCGCGTTACAACCAGCGTGACGTCACGACAGCTACATGAGCTTTTGTTTTCTAGAGCAATATTCTAAATACATGTATCAAAACATTGTAACAAAACATGACACTAATTTGTCAAAACAAAAGCTTTTATCCTCATTTTATTCTGTGATCAGACTCACCTGCGGGAAAAACTGCTAGAAGGACACCCAGAAATCCCAGAACTGACCTCATGGTGAGACTATCCAGGACACGTTCACTGCAGAGGAGCTCAAAACAATAAAACCTCAGCCTGTGTGATCCCAGCAAGACTTTATACGGGAGGCCAGAAGGTGGGGTTAGAGGAGGGAGAGAGGGAGGGGGTGTTTATAGAAAAATTGCAGCATCAGAAAACTTCTGAACTTATGAAATCTGTGCCCCAACCCCCTCCCATTGCATCTCTGCTCCATCTCCCACTGTAATGCCCCGAGACGCCAGCGCCGTAAAAAGCCTAAATCTAGCGCCGCCTCGTAGTACTAAGACTCTCAGCCTTCTCAGGACTCTCCTCTGCAACACTCAGGTGTTGCCTAACTCATCTGATGCCCCCTGCATAAAGCCAAACCGCACCCAAGTAACTTTGCTTCTGCATTGTCTTGGTGAATGCCAAGCTGACAGGGAGCTACCTCCTGTTCCTGCCCCTGCCTAGATCCTCATCTGTTTTGTCCCCTCCAGTATTTTCCTTCCTCTGTACCTGCATCCCACAGTATCCTCGGAACCCACTGCCCTGCATCTCGCCGATTCCTTAGCCCGCTGCCGAAGCCTCAGAACCCGCTGCCCCGCAGACCCTCCAAGCGTCGCTGCCCTGCACGTCGCAGACTCCCCAGACGTCGCTGCCCTGCACGTCGCAGACTCTCCAGGCGTCGGTGCCCTGCACATCGCAGACTCCCCAGGCGTCGCTGCCCTGCACGTCGCAGACTCTCCAGGCGTCGGTGCCCTGCACGTCGCAGACTCTCCAGGCGTCGCTGCCCTGCACGTCGCAGACTCCCCAGACGTCGCTGCCCTGCACGTCGCAGACTCTCCAGGCGTCGCTGCCCTGCACGTCGCAGACTCTCCAAGCGTCGCTGCCCTGCACGTCGCAGACTCTCCAGACGTCGCTGCCCTGCACGTCGCAGACTCTCCAGGCGTCGCTGCCCTGCACGTCGCAGACTCTCCAGGCGTCGCTGCCCTGCACGTCGCAGACTCTCCAGGCGTCGCTGCCCTGCACGTCGCAGACTCTCCAGGCGTCGGTGCCCTGCACGTCGCAGACTCTCCAGGCGTCGCTGCCCTGCACGTCGCAGACTCCCCAGACGTCGCTGCCCTGCACGTCGCAGACTCTCCAGGCGTCGCTGCCCTGCACGTCGCAGACTCTCCAGGCGTCGGTGCCCTGCACGTCGCAGACTCTCCAGGCGTCGCTGCCCTGCACGTCGCAGACTCCCCAGACGTCGCTGCCCTGCACGTCGCAGACTCTCCAGGCGTCGCTGCCCTGCACGTCGCAGACTCCCCAGACGTCGCTGCCCTGCACGTCGCAGACTCTCCAGGCGTCGCTGCCCTGCACGTCGCAGACTCCCCAGACGTCGCTGCCCTGCACGTCGCAGACTCTCCAGGCGTCGCTGCCCTGCACGTCGCAGACTCTCCAAGCGTCGCTGCCCTGCACGTCGCAGACTCTCCAGACGTCGCTGCCCTGCACGTCGCAGACTCTCCAGGCGTCGCTGCCCTGCACGTCGCAGACTCTCCAGGCGTCGCTGCCCTGCACGTCGCAGACTCTCCAGGCGTCGCTGCCCTGCACGTCGCAGACTCTCCAGGCGTCGGTGCCCTGCACGTCGCAGACTCTCCAGGCGTCGCTGCCCTGCACGTCGCAGACTCCCCAGACGTCGCTGCCCTGCACGTCGCAGACTCTCCAGGCGTCGCTGCCCTGCACGTCGCAGACTCTCCAAGCGTCGCTGCCTGCACGTCGCAGACTCCCCAGACGTCGCTGCCCTGCACGTCGCAGACTCTCCAGGCGTCGCTGCCCTGCACGTCGCAGACTCTCCAAGCGTCGCTGCCCTGCACGTCGCAGACTCTCCAGGCGTCGCTGCCCTGCACGTCGCAGACTCTCCAGGCGTCGCTGCCCTGCACGTCGCAGACTCTTCAGGCGTCGCTGCCCTGCACGTCGCAGACTCTCCAGGCGTCGCTGCCCTGCACGTCGCAGACTCTCCAGGCGTCGCTGCCCTGCACGTCGCAGACTCTCCAGGCGTCGCTGCCCTGCACGTCGCAGACTCTCCAGGCGTCGCTGCCCTGCACGTCGCAGACTCTCCAGGCGTCGCTGCCCTGCACGTCGCAGACTCTCCAGGCGTCGCTGCCCTGCACGTCGCAGACTCTCCAGGCGTCGCTGCCCTGCACGCCGCAGACTCTCCAGGCGTCGCTGCCCTGCACGTCGCAGACTCTCCAGGCGTCGCTGCCCTGCACGTCGCAGACTCTCCAGGCGTCGCTGCCCTGCACGTCGCAGACTCTCCAGGCGTCGCTGCCCTGCACGTCGCAGACTCTCCAGGCGTCGCTGCCCTGCACGTCGCAGACTCTCCAGGCGTCGCTGCCCTGCACGTCGCAGACTCTCCAGGCGTCGCTGCCCTGCACGTCGCAGACTCTCCAGGCGTCGCTGCCCTGCACGTCGCAGACTCTCCAGGCGTCGCTGCCCTGCACGTCGCAGACTCTCCAGGCGTCGCTGCCCTGCACGTCGCAGACTCTCCAGGCGTCGCTGCCCTGCACGTCGCAGACTCTCCAGGCGTCGCTGCCCTGCACGTCGCAGGAACCCCTACAGGCGTCGCTGCCCTGCACGTCGCAGGAACCCCTACAGGCGTCGCTGCCCTGCACGTCGCAGGAACCCCTACAGGCGTCGCTGCCCTGCACGTCGCAGGAACCCCTACAGGCGTCGCTGCCCTGCTGCCCTGCACGTCGCAGGAACCCCTACAGGCGTCGCTGCCCTGCACGTCGCAGGAACCCCTACAGGCGTCGCTGCCCTGCACGTCGCAGGAACCCCTACAGGCGTCGCTGCCCTGCACGTCGCAGGAACCCCTACAGGCGTCGCTGCCCTGCACGTCGCAGGAACCCCTACAGGCGTCGCTGCCCTGCACGTCGCAGGAACCCCTACAGGCGTCGCTGCCCTGCACGTCGCAGGAACCCCTACAGGCGTCGCTGCCCTGCACGTCGCAGGAACCCCTACAGGCGTCGCTGCCCTGCACGTCGCAGGAACCCCTACAGGCGTCGCTGCCCTGCACGTCGCAGGAACCCCTACAGGCGTCGCTGCCCTGCACGTCGCAGGAACCCCTACAGGCCCAAGACCCTCTGCCTGCCAAGACTCTTCTGCTTTTGTTTTCTATTTTTTTCTAACGATCTCCTTCGCCTTAATTCTCATATTGTCTCCTTTTATAGTTTAGAGTAGCTTAGTACTATCCTTCTGTTCACTCTTTTCTCATCTTGCTTTCAGTTAATCTGTTAGTTTATTGCCTATTGGGCTCAATCCTACCACCCCAGAACCAGCACCTGACACCCACCCCATTGTTTATTCCGCTCCTCGCCACCAACACAAGGTTTCAGAATTCTGTTTTATGGCGTTTGTACGAATGCAGAAAATGTAATATATTCTCCCCGCAATCCTCAGCATCTGGGAGGGATTTGTAGACCCCTCCACCATCTGGAAGCCCTTATATGATGTGTTTCACCCAGTGCTGTGTTGTCCGCTTCATAGGAACGGACCTGAGGAGTTTAGTGGGTCTCGGTCTCTACTACAGATGTAGAAGGTTGGAAACGGGTGCATTTATCGGGGTTTGGATGTGAAGTTTTCGCTTTCATAGATTGTGAGAAACTTTAATAAAGCAAAATGTCCAGATCAGGGCAAAACATAGATATAAAAAATCTTGATGGACGCGCTTATGAGTTTTAATGAAGATCTATACCAAGTCAACTGATGTATTGGTGTGTAAACTACGACAAAGACCACACGCCGGGTGAACCGTCCATGTTTCTGTAGCACAGATCTTTTTTGCAAGCACGGCGTTTCACCCGGCGAGTGGTTACAATACTTATACAGAGCCAACAGATTCCGTAGCGCTTAACAATGGGGAAGCATGAACAGGTGACATAATAAATAATAAAACCATAAGGAAGAGACAGCCCTGCCCATAGGATAATTGTCCTCACTTTATACAGATGCTCAGCCAGACGTCCCGTTAGTTTACAATCTAAGGGACTAAGGCAAGTGAAACTAAAAGGGAGCAGGGGGAGTGTGGAGATAATTACCAGAGAGGATATAGCACACAGTGCATGATGATAGACCAAGAGCTTGGGCATGATAAGGTTAATCAGAGAGAGAAGTGACGCAACTGGAAAAAGGAGCTTATATATTTAGGACAGGGGCTGGGTGGGGGGTGGATGGGGCAGGTGGGAGAGGGCTGGTGGGGGGAGGATGGGGCAGGTGGGAGAGGACAGGGGCTGGATGGGGCAGGTGGGAGAGGACAGGGGCTGGGTGGGGGGTGGATGGGGCAGGTGGGAGAGGACAGGGGCTGGATGGGGCAGACGGGTGGGACAGGATAGGGCTGGGTGGGGCGGGATGGAAAAGACGGGCTGAGTGGGGGGGGTGGATGGGGCGGGTGTGAGAGGACAGGGCGAGAGGGAGAGATTGAGGTGAATTTGGCTTGCTGTGTTCTTTGCCATGGTTTCCATAGCGGGGAGCGTTAGCAAGCGGCCTGGCAGTGTGTCTGCTGCTTTAACTTCTATTTCGCCAACGTTTGGCAAATTGCCTGCTTTTTGAATAGCCGAATGACCACGAAATTGCACTGTACGTGGAAATTCACGTTTCACAATTCAATTTCGGAGCCAATTCGGCTCTCTAAATAACCCCCTTAAATATATAAATACGATTCCAAAATCCCAGAGTGAAGTGATGCAATGATACCAGGTTAGTACAACAGAAAGGTACTTAAATTCAATATTTTATTCGCCGCAATTCAGTGATTTTCGCCGACATCCGATAACTGCTTCTGTGAAGCAAAAGATCTAAAGATGAATAGACGCTCTAGATTCTAACTTCCATAATAACCCCTAAATTGCCATAAACCCAGTGAAATACAATAAAAATAATCAACAGTGTGGCAAGTACCCTACCCATTAACCCCTAAAATGCCATTAATGAAGGGAAAGCATGAGATGAATACAGTGTGAGGCATGTAGCCTAGCCATTAACCCCTAAAATGCTATTATGGGAAAACATGAAATGAATGCACTGCAAGGCATGTAGCCTACCCATTAACCCCTAAAATGCCATAAACCCAGTGAAATACAATAAAAATAAACAGTGTGGCAAGTACCCATTAACCCCTAAAATGACATTAATGAAGGGAAAGCATGAGATGAATACAATGTGAGGCATGTAGCCTACCCATTCATAGTTACATAGTTATATAGGCTGAAAAAGACATGCGTCCATCGGGTTCAGCCTCTCCCACATAACCTACTGCTGTTGATCCAAAAGGGGCAAAAACCCAGTCTGAAATTGCAACATACCGGGAAAAATTCCTTCTTTTGCCCAGAATGGCAGTCAGATTTCTCCTTGGATCAAGAAGCTTTTAACCCACATATTAAATATTATAACCCCTAAAATGCCATTAATGAAGGGAAAGCATGAGATGAATACAATGTGAGGCATGTAGCCTACCCATTAATCAAGGAAAAAATAAAATGTATACTGGAGGGATGGAGCTTGCTCATTAACCCTTAATTTACAACTAAACCAAGGCAAAAAGGAAAGTAATACACAATGTAATATATAAATCTGACTGTTAACCCCTTCACTGGTGAGCCATGTCCACCCCATGAAAAAAAAATAGCTGGGCAAGACACATAATGTTATAGACGCATCTACCTCACAAAATCTCATAGCACATCTCCTAGATTGTAAATTCCCTTGGGAACAGGGTCCCCTGAATCAGGTCATATCATGCATGTGTGGTATCATAATGTATCAATCCCTTGTTGACAGATTCTTGGTCTATTTGAATGGCCTTTTAACCCCCATCACCAGCAAGAGATTAAAAAAAAAAACTTTATTTGAACAAACATGGAATGTAAAGTAAGCAATTAAATAGGGATCAAAATAGAAAATGTGCCCAGATGAGAGATTTTAGCCTTTCATATAGTCATTTATTCTTTACAGGAATATTACTGGGATGATGAGGTTCTAAACTCTAGATGGTGTCCCTTATCTGGCACAATGTCACACGAGGTCTGCATTAACCGCCCAGATGCCATCAGAGTTTCCTCCACCCCACCCGGTGTCACCAGCAACTGGGGAATTTAAGTTTCCTGGCAGCCGGCACGTGCAGAGTGTGTTGATGTCACCAGCGGAGGCTGCGATGGATCGGCTCCGTGTAGGAGTGCGGCCCCTACAGTAAGCAAAGTTTGCATGTCCTGTTTGTTGTGCAACTTGCGGCTCCTACACTAGGCAAGTAGTGCAGGAAGCACGAAAAGCCCAGGGACGTCCGGGTTTGGGAGTCAGAGCCGAAGAGGAGCAGCGAGGGACAAAAAGATAAATAAATGATATATATTATATTGAAAAAAAAGCCAAAGCTAAAAAGAAACCCTACTGAAATTAAAGCAAAGAGAAAGGTGGAGAAGTGAGAGCTGATTCCCACAAGACAACGGGACAATAAATAAATGGTCACACAGCGTCTAACAGAACAAGTCAGAATTCAAATGTTTGTTTTATTATACCACGAGTTGCATCGTTTACAAATGCTGGAAATTCCCAGTAAAACCGTTTCCATAAGTGCAAATAAATTAACAAGATTACAGTGAAATTAATGCATTGCAAGAATTGCAACCGCCAGTGCAAAGCAGCATGGGAAAAAAACAAAAAACAATTTTTGAAGGATTATCTGTAATAACACGCGTGATCTCCAGTGAGCCAGAACGTTCCAACTGCATATTCACATTAAGTAAAAAAAAAAAAAAACACAGAAAAGAAAAAAAATAAAGTGGAGGCTCTTGTCCAAAACCACCAGAGAGTCAGGACTGTCTTTTAAGAAAACATACTAGTGGTGAGAATTGCAATGAGAGGAAGGGTTAATCCACTGTACAGGCCAGCAGTCCCGCTGGTACAAGTAAACCTCTCGTCCACTTTCTGGCCAGCATTTTCTTCAGTCTGTCTGCCGATGTCACAGAGGCTTTTGGTGGCGCATCCCCGGTACGCATATGTCTTTGATTCAGCTCCTAAGGAAAGGAATTACACGAAAACCTAGATTAGAGGGCGAGAACGTTTCTGCAAGGTATATGCACGCCGAGTTCTAAGCGTTACGATTTAATAGGTTTACGATGCAGCGTTCGGTTGTTTGACGGTCTCTGCTTGAGGCTATTGAGCAGACATGGAGCGACCATCAGGCAAAGTGGGCAATGGCCAACTGGCAGTGCAGGGAGCACGGCTTGTCTGCAGGCTATTGGAGTCAAAAGGACACATTGACCCAGGATTTCTTCAACTCCTGCAACCCAGATACCACTGAATGTCTACAATGGCTGCTATCTGGGGATCCTTGTAGCAATGCACCGATACATCTAGGACCCACAGAGTGCTAGTGCTTGGCCCCAACCGGTAGTACAACTAACCACTGGAGCACAGGAGATCCAGGTCAATGCTACAAGCCTGCCTCATTCCTGAGTCAAGTTGGTGGTCCTAGGACAAAGCCCCGATATCTCAATATACCGATATGCGATTTGGGAGTATTGTCAGCGCCAGGACCAAACGCCATTAGGAGAATGTGGTGCAACATACGGGAGTCAAAAAGTTAAAAAAACTGAGCAGCACACATCAATGTTGTCCTCCCCGTGTTTCTGGATCTAGAACCATCAGGATTCGCTGGACATCTATTGCAGTCAAACTATTCTGGGAATTGTAGGCTGTCAAGATCTGATGGGGCAGAGTTTAAGGTCCCCAATGAAGTGTAATTAGGTATTCCTAGGCTGCATTGACCTCTGGAATTGAACAACAACAACCAAAAAAGACAGAAGACTGCATTTGCAAGAACAGGGAAGGATGGTTTGGATTCTTGGGCCAAATGAGTGTTCATTCATTCCTTTTTCTCCAATATCTGGGTCTTCAGCCAAAATTGAGTCCAGTCTAACACTTGGGTCCATCATTGACCCTGCTCTCCATTCAGAAAGCTGCCTTTAGTTGATATGCCCTAATGGCATAATACATGAGATTTCTTACGGCAGGGCTGTCAAACCGGTGTTGCTGCCTACAATTCCTTCAATGCAATAGATTGTCAGGGAATCATGGAAGTTGTTCAGAAGAATCTGGAGGTGGCCAGAGTTTGACAGCCCTGTTCTATGGCATTTACCCCACCATCTTATGTAACACTAGGGATTAGGCTGAAGTGGGACCTTTGAGTTTGATTTAGTGTAGCGAGATCCTGCTACTGATGACTCACTGCTTTAGATGAGACGTAAACCCACCGACCACCTGTAAAGAAATCTGAGCCAGTGGACAAAGTCAAGAAATCAGGACCATCCTGCAAAATTATAAAACAGGAGAGACCTGCCTGTTACTAGGGTCGCAGGAGAAGCTACTATTCTTCAATCTCCCAACTCTCCCAGCCCAAGGGTAGAGCAACCAAAATAATCCCTCCATGACCATGGATGCATTACCTGTGATACTTGTGGTCTGCAGGAGACACATATTCTCATCCCCTGTGCATTGCAAGGTATTATCGGTGTCACACCAGCCTGAGTTTGCACTGATACAGGTTCGGCAAACAAGCCCGTTGAGTCTTGTACTCGCATCTGGTACTTTAAAAAGAAATAAAAAAAGTCAGTGTTAATCTGATACAAATTAACGCAATATTGTTTGCAGTCTGAGGAAAGCTCATCAGTGGAGGCTCTTCCATTGTACACTATGGGCAGCGCCCCACCAGTAAATTGGGAGGCTGTGGATTCAAGTCCAAGCTGCAGCTGTCAATTTATTTTTTTTCCTTTACAAGCACATTAATAATTTATTTATAAAATATTTCCCCAGGAAGGATATGTTGAGATTTCTCTCGTTTTCAGTATGTCCTGGGTTCAAGAGCATTGAATTGTTACAGAAACAAAGTAATAAAATGCAAGATAGTAAAAACAAAAAACACAAATATACAGATTAACACAGAAAATAAATATGTAGGAAATATAGTCACTATGTTACAGGTTTACAGGTGCATTCTGTATATAGTCACTGTGTTACAGGTTTACAGGTGCATTCTGTATATAGTCACTATGTTACAGGTTTACAGGCGCATTCTGTATATAGTCACTATGTTACATGTTTACAGGTGCATTCTGTATATAGTCACTATGTTACATGTTTACAGGTGCATTCTGTATATAGTCACTATGTTACATGTTTACAGGTGCATTCTGTATATAGTCACTGTGTTACATGTTTACAGGTGCCTTCTGTATATAGTCACTGTGTTACATGTTTACAGGTGCATTCTGTATATAGGCACTATGTTACATGTTTACAGGTGCATTCTGTATATAGGCACTATGTTACATGTTTACAGGCGTATTGAGGTATATTAATAGAGATCTCTTAAGTGACTTTAGACTGGGGGAAGATTTGATGGCGTCTGGGAGGTTATTCCATATTTGTGGTGCACTGACAGAAAATGAGGATCGAGACACTTTCTTTTTGTATTGTGGTATTGTAAGTAAGGTGCTGGTCCTGGAAGCAGAGGAATTTTTTTGTCAACCAAAACTGACAAAATCAGAAGGTACTGTATATCCACAATAGGTCTAACACTACAAAACACGAATCCAGTAAAATATGAATATACCGGCAGAACATGGAACATAATAGTACCCAAGTGCCGGTACATTCATATTCCATCAGTTTTTGATGGTTATTATTTTTATTCACCTCATCAGTGAAGCATGGTGGTGGTAGTGTCATGGCGTGGGCATGTATGGCTGCCAATGGAACTGGTTCTCTTGTATTTATTGATGATGTGACTGCTGACAAAAGCAGCAGGATGAATTCTGAAGTGTTTGGGGCAATATTATCTGCTCACATTCAGCCAAATGCTGCAGAACTCATTGGACGGCGCTTCACAGTGCAGATGGACAATGACCCAAAGCATACTGCAAAAGCAACCAAAAAGTTTTTGAAGGGACAAAAGTGACTTGGCCATTGCATAACATTCCAATCACCTGACCTGAATCCCATTGAGCATGCATTTCACTTGCTGAAGACAAAACTGAAGGGAAAATGCCCCAAGAACAAGCAGGAACTGAAGACAGTTGCAGTAGAGACCTGGCAGAGCATCACCAGGGATGAAACCCAGCGTCTGGTGATGTCTATGCGTTCCAGACTTCAGGCTGTGATTGACTGCAAAGGATTTGCAACCAAGTATTAAGAAGGGAAAGTTTGATTCATGATTATTATTCTGTCCCATTACCTTTGGTCCCTTAACAAGTGGGGGCACATCTGCAAACTGCTGTAAGTCCTACACCGTTCACCTGAGTTGGATGTACATACCCTCAAATTAAAGCACATTGTGTTTGTTTCATTCCAACTCCATTGTGGTGGTGTATAGAGCCAATGATGTTAGAATTGTGTCGATGTCCCAATATTTCTGGACCTGACTGTAGATCCAAATGTGACACTTTGGGGCTTGTACCCGGTGAGTGTGGTTATTGTTTGCATTAGGTGGATCAGGTCCTAGGATTTGTTTAGGCACCATCAAGTGAATTCCTTCCAGAAATAGTGTGTCGACAAATGATAAAATATGTGGTATAAAGTTATTCTTAACACGGATACCATTGAACCAATATTAAACATTCCTTAAATCACTTACATATGATTTTACTCGGGGTACAGTTGTTGATTTCACAGCATGTCGATCCAATCCTTCTCATGACATCATTAATGACACTTGTGCTTCCTTGCAGGTTACATTTGTTCTTAGCAAAACAACCACGCACGTAGATTTTAGTAAACACAGAGCTACCTGCAGGGAACACAAATTGTTACACATTCTACAATCAGTTTAGGATCCGAGGACTGATGGATTCACGACACTATGAAAAGTATAAAAAAAAAAAATTGTAAAGGCAATTTTAGCCTTGGAAATATATATATATAATAAATTGACAAATACATTGAGTCAGGACTCCAGATAAAACCCCTATCTTAGCTGCAATCAATGGGTTAATTTCTGTAACTAATTTTAGCAGAAAAGGAATGTAACTCTGCATAGTTTATATAAAGCAAATGAAGGTCCAATTCAGGCCGGCGTCAGACGAGCGTAATGTTCACTTCTGTGTTGCCGCACAGTTTAACATCCGTCTTAGCATAGAATCATGATCAATAAACCCCCACACTAAATCTAGGTTTGTGTGTGTGTGTGTGTGTGTGTGTGTGTGACGTCCAGCACCTTGAAGCACACAATGGCTTTTCATATCATGTACCAATTTTTATCATTTTTCATATTAATTTTTTTTTATTTTTTTTCCCATACAGGGTTATTCCGAGAGCGGTGAAAAGCAGGAGAATGACTGGAGAATGAAAAATTCGGGGTCAAAATAGCCAAACCAGAAAAATTCTCCCTTTCATCTCGCTTTCCAAATCGGCTATTTTGACTTAGAAAATGTTATCCTCCAGCCAGTCACCCTCCAGTCAGTCACCCTC
Organism: Leptobrachium leishanense; assembly: GCA_009667805.1. Lineage (NCBI taxonomy): Eukaryota > Metazoa > Chordata > Amphibia > Anura > Megophryidae > Leptobrachium > Leptobrachium leishanense. The sequence continues at coordinate 98,218,667 of CM019073.1, forward strand.
CAGTCAGCCATCCTCCAGTCAGTCATCCTCCAGTCAGTCATCCTCCAGTCAGTCATCCTCCAGTCAGTCATCCTCCAGTCAGTCATCCTCCAGTCAGTCATCCTCCAGTCAGTCATCCTCCAGTCAGTCACCCTCCAGTCAGTCACCCTCCAGTCAGTCACCCTCCAGTCAGTCACCCTCCAGTCAGCCATCCTCCAGTCAGTCATTCTCCAGCTTTTCACGCTCTCTGAATAACCCTGATAGTTCCCTTTTTTTTCTCTTACGTCCGTCAAGAAAAACGTACCGAGTGGTGTCTACAGTATCTTCCGTCAGGATGTCTGTCCATTCTGCACGCACGCAGAGTGTGCTCAGAATGCACTCGTCTGACAATAGCCTTATATCATGGGTAACAAACAAACAAACGATATAAAAATGAAAGTATAGGTATAAAGTTAAGGCACAATAAATCCATAGTCTGGTCTGAGAGTTAGGGCGCCAGAGGATGAGCACAATAAACAAAAATTGATCTTTTGTTGATTTTTTTTTTGGTGTAACTTTACACCAGCTAAATCAGCAACAGCAGGTTTAACCAATGAGCTCAATTCAGAGGCGCGTTCAATACCTCAGCCGCTGCAAGTGCTAAGTTAGCAACTTGCCATTGAACGCCGTTCTGCCGCTCAGCGCTCAGCACTGCTAACTTAGCACTTGCAGCGACCCGAGGAGATGCTGCGAGTAGCTGAGTGTGACGTATTAAAGATGGCCGCCACCATGAAGCCAATAGCAATTCCGTACAGCAATGTTAATTTTGAGGTTTTTGTTCGCCAAAGCACAAAATATGTATTTATTATTTCCCCCTGCACATAGACATATATTACGGTTCAATTATATATTTTGTTTCAGAAGTAAACAAAACGTTTATTCAATAAAAACTATCATTTGTGGTGTGTGCGTACAAAACGGAATTGTGCCGACTGCTTTTCTTTATCATATTTTGTCCGAGTGATACGAAAAACAATCTGAATCTTTCATTAAGAAATCTGCCATTTTGGATTCGAAATTGGCATCCGAAGCATTCAATGACACTGCTGCAGCAAACTGAATTGCTGCGCTGCAGCAATTCAGCAGCTGCTGAGGTATTGAACGGGGCTCTGCACATAAAGACATACCTAAAGAAGTTTCTGTGTAAGAGGTTCCGCACACGTTATCAGGAGGACAGGAGACACTGGGTCCAATGCAGTAGGTCGACTCAAGGGAAACACATTGTATACATGACAGAGCGTGACCTGAAAAAAGCAGCAACTATTAACTCTGTTTTGGAAGTGAAGGGGTTAATTTTGTATTGCAATGCATTGAAGAAGAAGAACTATTAGCATACCAACCCCATTACCACCCCTTTTGTAAAGCAAGATTAGTGTGCCCACTGTGGCGAAACAAAACTCGTCTTATCTCTCTCCAAGAGCCCTTGAGAGAAACAAGCTGCATATAGAAGCCCTAAAGCTCACTGTAACAGAAAGTTCTAATACTTTACTGCTACATTAAAATAACCAAGGGGAGCTGTGGGGTCAGTCACTGCTGTACACGGTTAAGATTCAAGGGGTTATAATGAGTGAAACTCCTTGTACGGTACAGATACAAGGTGTTGCTGTAATTGCCATACACAGGCATTATGCAGCACATACAGATGCAAGGTGTTTCTGTAATTGCCATACACAGGCATTATGCGGCACATACAGATACAAGGTGTGGCTGTAATTGCCATACACAGGCATTATGCAGCACATACAGATACAAGGTGTTGCTGTAATTGCCATACACAGGCATTATGCGGCACATACAGATACAAGGTGTGGCTGTAATTGCCATACACAGGCATTATGCAGCACATACAGATACAAGGTGTTGCTGTAATTGCCATACACAGGCATTATGTGGCACATACAGATACAAGGTGTGGCTGTAATTGCCATACACAGGCATTATGCAGCACATACAGATGTCGCATTGCTATTAATCTCATTCTGATCACTACAAATCCCCATAAGCAGGAGATCACCATTTTATTATCTGTCTGCAGCACATTTATTGCATCTGCCTGTATGTTGATAATGCAGACCCTGTTTAAAAACAACACCTTCTACTGTTCAGAAACTTTATAGTCTAACAATTTCTGTTAATGACAGGGCTCGAGTCCTGCAGGATCACGTGGGAACAGAGTTCCCCCACTTCTCCAGCAGGAGGAACTCAGGCAGAATGCCGGCACATCACCTCTGACCCTGCACATGACTTCTGCTGGCCGCTCTCCTGCTCTGAGCTCGCTGCTCTCACTTGAATCCTCCAGGGAGTCTCACACAGGCAGTTGCCCGGACCTGTTGTAAAGGCACTTTTTTTTTTTTTTAATCTCTTGTTTATTTTTTGTCAGGCTGAGTATTTACAGGCAGCTCAACCGGCACAATCTAGATGATATCACTGGATTCCCTTCCCGGTCTCCTCCATGGGCAAGCCAGCTGGGACTTCTGAGGCTCCCCCTCCCTGCTTCCTGTCAATCAGTAAGAGAGACAAAGCATGGGTGCTGAGTTGAGTCCAGTGCAGTGCAGAAACACACACATGGCCAAGGAGGAGCATGTATAGGTTAGAAATTCCTAAATAAATCTTATTTAAATGATTGATACTGCTCCCCCATAGGGGTTACCCAGGAAGAAGAGCCCTGGGTGTACCTGGTGATGTACTCAGAGGCTCTGCTAGTGCATAAATTAAGGGTTTTTTTTATCCCCCACCTTCCACCAAAGACTGTATAAAGTTAATTTTTGGCTGTGGCCAGAGTGGCCTGTGTTGCACTTTTTGTTTCTTTGTTTTGAAAAGGGTATTTTATATCTTTTGTGTCTCTCTAACGCAGTGTTTCCCGCACCTCTCCTCAGGTACCCCTGACAGGTCAGGTTTTCCAGATATCTGAAGCACAGCACAGGTGATATGATTTGCTGCTCAGTGATTGCAGGATTCAGGCTGCATTTCCCAAAGTTAAACTTTAAAATCTGGTTTGTTAGAGGGTTCCGAGGACAGGTTTGGGAAACACTGCTCTAACATTAAGTAAAAAAAAAAATCATCATTTTTCGTCTGAAAGTGATCTTCAGCGATTCTAAAACTTTTGGGATTGTTAGCTCTTGGACACCAATTGCACCTTCCAGCTGGGGCCTCTTTTAGAAATGGCTTGGTATAAATCTGTTTACCAAACAAAAAAGGCTTCTTCCTCTCATGTGTTAAAAAAAAATAAAAATACAAACTTAAAAATTTTGTCCTTTATCTACAGTGGTCACAGCAGATACAGGGACACAGAGCTGACTGAATGACGCCTCAGTGCAGCTTTATTGTAGCATACGCTATAGGGGGTCAAAAAGCATGTGTTTTGTACGCCTCCACAGCGTATCTGTGGCCTGATCTCATTTTTAGGTCTTCCTGTGGGTCTACATTAACTTGTTGGACACTCACTCCCATTCCTGGCTGGCTAGAGGTGCACGGAGTTGCATCCTGTAGGTTGCCAGCCAATTCTGGTTGGCACCAGAAGTGGAATGCCATTAACACTTACCTGCTGAGTCTCCTATGATCACTAGAATCAGGGCCCTCCATATGTTTTGGAACTGTCAGGGTAATTCAAAGAGATCTGAATTGCTGGAGAAAGGTAACCGAAAGCTGAAAATCAGCGTTCGGTTACCTTTCTTGACCATTCGGCTATCCAGAGAGCAGGCAATTCCCCAAATCCTGTCGAATTTACTGAACATATGGTGCCTGTTCGGGGGCAGTGAAAACCCCATAAGAAAAAAAAAAAAAAAAAGGAATGCTTCGGCTATTCAGAGAACACAAACCAGCAGTGAAAGGTTCCCCTAATGCCCTGTCATTCGGTGGTTTAATTCGGCAGGTTTATTCAGGAGAATCCCATAGGCTTCAATGATAAAAATATTCCTGTTTTAATTCAATATCTAATAAATCGTTCATTATAAAATTCTGCAGTAAAGAGTCTCTTTATTCACAGATTTAAGATATTTTTAAGCGTTTTTCTTGATTTTTTTTTTTAAAAAGTCTGATTTTTTTTAAGTTATTTTTTCTGTAACGGCCCTTTTTATTATCATTCATTGGATTATATGTAAATTTCAGACATTTTCGCTCAGTAGTTTCTTTGCAAACACCGTTTCACTTTTCAAACATTCAAGCAAACTGTTTTCTGTGTTTTGGTGTTGGCTTTTTCTGGCAGCTTCGCTGTGGGTGATCGGCTCCTGCTCGGGTTTTTCCTGCGTCTTCGATGGGTTAATCCAGATGTTTTTGCGGGTTTTCGGCGTGCATTCGCCGGGTTTTTGAGATGACTTTTTTTTGGGTTTGTGGCAGCTTTTACATGCGCTTCGATGGCCCTGTGGTGCTTGCAGAATACACCAAAGGGTTGCCGAAATGGGTTTGCCGAATGGCACCGAATTGAAGAGAACGAAAAGTCACCGAATGCGGTGACTTTGATTCGCTTTGAATTACCCTGTATGTTTCCCTTTGGATTCAGCTAACCTGATGAGGGACTGAGCATCATGGGAGATGTAGTTCCAGAACATCACTCAACTACAACCGCCCTTTTAAAAGTCTGCAATGATATCCAAGCTGGGATGGAACAAGGAAACCTAACTGGAGCATCTTCCTTAATTTTGCCAAGGCCTGTGACACAGTAGACCATGGCATCATGTTAGAAAAACTTAAAAACTCTGGTATTGGTGATCGCACGCTAACCTGGTTTCAATCATATGTATCTGATAGATCACAATATGTGTCAATTTCTGGCAGCTCCTCCCTCCCGCTCCCAGTCACTTGCGGTGTACCCCAAGGCTCAATACTCGACCCCCTGCTATTCACTATATTCATAAATGATCTGCCCAACGTCTGCAAAGCCTCAACTGTACACATGTACGCAGACGACACTGTGATCTATACCAGCAAACCAAATCTCCCACAGCTGGAGGCCGTGCTGCAAGAACAATTCAGAGGTAGAAAAGTGGATCAAACTTTTTTTAAATACTGACAAAACTGTAACGATGCTCTTTGGAACAAAACCTAAACTACACAAATTGCAAAATCCCCATCTATGTGTTGGGACAAAATCAAATGGCACGCTGACCACAGTCACTTCTCTCAAATATCTAGGTATGTGGTTAGACCCTAATCTATCCTTTGGCCCCACATCGAAAAACTCTCATCTAAACTTTACCCCAAACTAGGTGCCCTGTACAGAAACAAATCCTGCCTGAGTCCCGCGGTAAGAAAGCAGATTGTACAACAAATGCTTATGCCAGCTATTGATTACGGAGATGTAGTGTATGCAGACTCCCCGCAAACACACCTTCAGAAACTTACTACATTGTATAACTCCTTCTACTGCTTTGCCTTACAATGTAACTACATGACCCACCATTGTGACATGTTAAAAGAACTAAACTGGCCATCGCTGGAGTCTAAACGCACCCTTCACCTCTCCAGCCTGGTGTTTAAGAGCATTTCTGGGAAGCTGCCACCCTAACTGAATAGACTACTTCCCCCAGCAGCTCCCTCATCCTATAACCTCCGATCCAGGACCAGCACCTTACTTGCAATACCACAATACAAAAAGAAAGTGGCTCGATCCTCATTTTCCTACAGAGCACCACAATTATGGAATAACCTCCCAGACACCATCAAATCTTCCCCCAGTCTTAAGTCACTCAAGAGCTCCTTACTAACATACCTCAATACAGAATGCACCTGTAAACATGTAACACAGTGACTATATTTCCTACATATTTATTTTCTGTTAATCTGTATATTTGTGTTGTTTTTCAATATCTTGCGTTTTATTACTTTGCATTTCTGTAACACTTCAATGTTCTTGAACCCAGGACATACTTGAAAACGAGAGAAATCTCAATGTATCCTTCCTGGTAAAATCCTTTTATAAATAAACAAATAAATAAACATCTGGAGGGCCATGGTTTTCTACCTCTCCCCTAATGGACGGCTGGGTGTCTTGGGTATGGGACATTATTTAACATAGGGGATTATTTGCACAGCCCTGGTGTTGGCCAAAACTGATTTAAACTATAAAGAAAAGCATTTGAGCGTTTTCCGTTCTTAGGTCTGAAGCAAAACCTGAGAGAAAAAAAAAGAAACGACAAGACAAGCTTTCAAGAGTTTAAGTATCAGGTTAGTACAACATAAAGGTATCATTGCATCACATTACTCTGGGATTTTGTAATCGTATTTATTTTTCTCAGCGGTATGATTTAGTGGTGAAATTTTGTCTGTTTTCTTGTGTGACCATTATTTATATACATGTTATTTATATATTTATAATAAAATGGGACCGATTTTATTTCCCTAAAATTGTAATGTAATAAAATTGTACATAAATGGGAACCCCAGCGATGAAAAACTGCACCTGGCAGGTTTCCCCGTAGCGTCCCCGTGTTTGTGCGGTATTCCGGAGCAGGCGCTACCTTGATAGTGCTGCGTTCCGGGACAAGGTAACAGCAGGAATACTTGCAGCATCGCTTCTGCGCTGCCGCAAGTATCACCTCCATCGAGGTTTGCGATTCCAGGGCAACGTGTCCTGTGCAATATGTGGTGAGATATGACGCGCCTGCTCATTGTGGAAATCTTCAGGGAGTTCCCCTCATTTTTCCCAGGACTTGACCCCTGGTTAATGATTCATACAAAAGTGAGCAGATTTACTTTGTAACAGTCCAAGTACAATATTTGTGAGGTTTCTAGTTTACCCTATAAACAACTGGTATTTTTTGCATCCCATGGTTGACGTTAAGGGCATAATTTTTTTTGAGACAAACATTCCTTGGTAGTGAAGTTAAGAGTCATACCGGTCGAAACATTGAAATGTGAAAAACCCGTCGTGAACATAAGTAAATCAGGCGGTTTGCCATAAATATCCTCCTTAAAAGAAGTTTGATTTTCACCAAAAGTCATAATAAGTAGGAGACCATCTCCTGCCCACGAGGAAAAACCATGCCTGGAACAGCTTGTGCCTTGATGCACACCACAACGAGCATGACATTGCACTGGCATGTGGGGTGTTTGCCCTAGAGCAGACCATGAGATGCAAAAAAGCGAGACACTTGGGATTCAATTTGCATGTTCCACCCAGAATTCCTTGCTGCATTTTGGACAGGTGTGCACAGCAGGTCTGGTTTGCCCATTTTTTTGCGGGGAGTAGAGTAGAGGTGTACTCGGTTGAAAAATTTGTTTCCGTTCAAAAGAATTTCGTTTTCGGAAATTTAGTTCTAGAATTTCGGTACGTTTTGATTTGTTTCATTATTTTTTAAAAAAAAAAAAAATTTTCTTATCTCGGATCACAAAAAAAAAAAAAAAAAAGAAGAAGAAGGAGCGTCCAAACTCACCAGGGCGGCTGCAACGACCAGGAGTGCCACAGGGCAGCATGGCCGAGCCTGGGATGCGGTGACGCAGCGGAGCAGAGGCAGTAATGTGGGTTAAACAAGTGGGGTTTATTATAAAGGAAACACACGGAAGCACAACAGCGGAAATAAACCAAAGGGAGGACACTGGATAAGGTATAACAAATGGGCCAGATACACACACACACACACGACAGGGCAAGAGAGGTGGGCAGAACTGAACACTGTATACTTTAAACAGACAGAGGAACAGGACATGAAAAGGTCTGAATACAAACAAACAGGAAATACAACACAAGGAGACTTACTGGGAAACCAGACAGGACACTGGGAAAGGACGGAGGAACAGGAGGCATGGTGGGCAAGGTCCAGGTAAGCAATGGGGTGATGATTGGTAAGTGCAGGTATATATGAGGAGGATCCAGCAACGGTGACAAAGGGGGTAATCCAGGTAGCCAAGTTATAGTCCATGCAGAGGTCGAGGCGGGCAGCAGGCAAAGGATTCCAGCAAACGGTCGCGGTGGGCACAAGCAACGACGTAGTCTAGTTCCAGCAAAGTTGGTATCCAGCAGCAGAGGATAGACAGGAGCTTCAGGAGGTAGAGGTTCACAGTGTGAAGAGCACAGGGCACCGAGGGCTTCAGGGAAATAATGCAGAAGCATTAGGGAATGGCTGTGCCAGGTTTGAAGGAATAATTGGATTAACACCTGCTGTACCTGCAGGAAAGCTCATCTCAGGTAAGGCATTCAGGAAGGGGCTGTCAGCTAAGGCAGAGCGGTGCCAGATTTGCCCTTGTGCCGCCGGCGGGGCCCGGGACCAGGAGTAACTCAGCTTTTGTTTCCTAGAGCAATATTCTAATACATGTATCAAAACATTGTAACAAACTGAATGAAAGAAAGAAAACGTTACATTAACTTGTCCTCAAAACAAAAGCTTTTATCCTCATTTTATTCTGTGATCAGACTCACCTGCGCGAATAACCGCTAGAAGGACACCTAGAAATCCCAGAACTGACCTCATGGTGAGACTATCCAGGACACGTTCACTGCAGACAAGCTCAAAACACTAAAATGCAAGACTGTGTGATCCAAGCAAGACTTTATATGGGAGGCCAGAGGCGGGAGAGGGAGGGGGTGTTTATAGAAAAATTGCAGCATCAGAAACCTTCCCAACTTATGAAATCTGTGCCCCAACCCCCTCCCATTGCATCTCTGCTCCATCTCCCAGCCCATTGTTTCTGTCCTCGCCACAAATACAAGGTTTCAGAATTGTGTTTTATGGCGTTTCTATAAATACAGAAAATGTAATATACTCTCCGCACAATCCTCCGTATCCGGGGGGAGATTTGTAGACCCCTCCACAATCTGGAAGCCATTGTATGATGTGTTTCACCCAGTGTTGTTTTGACCGCTTCATAGGAACGGACCTGAGGAGTTTAGTGGACCTCCGTCTCCACTACAGATGTAGAAGGTTGGAAATGGGCACATTTGCAGGGGGGGGGTGACTTTTGCCTTTATACACTAAAACCTGTGTAAAACTAAATGCCCCCCAGTCCAGGGTAAAACAGATACTAAAATCTTGACAGATGTGCTTGGGAATTTTAATGAAGACCCATGCCAAGTCAGATATATGTAACCTCTCAACGCCATGGCACGATCTATGCTGTCCGCGTTGAGGGAGGACCTTGAAGCCGCAGGGCGTACTAGTACACAGTGCTGATTTCAATGGGCCGCTTGGCCCCTCCCCGCAGCCGGCCTGAACGCAGTCCCCCTGTAGCCAATACTACGAGTCGGTGGGCCAAACCAGTGTCATGCCTCACCGGCGCTTGCCGGCCCGGCGCTCCTCCTTGCGGCTCCGGGGTCAGCGTCTCCTTCACCTCCGTCTCTGCGCTGTATGCGCGTGCCGCCGTCGTTCCCTAGTTACCTCTCCCGGCGGCGCGACGTCACAGCTCCCCATGTGACCTCCATGGACCAATCAGCAAGCAGGGCGCTAGATTTAAACCTGCTTTCCCCATTTCTCAGTGCCCTTTCGTGGTTTTAGCTTGCTATACCGTTTGGTGTTATTTTCTGTGATTCCTATTTGACTTTCTGTGCATGACCTGGCTTTTGGCGACCGACTCTGAGTATCTCCGTATCCCTCTGACCCGGCTATTGTGTTTGACGCTGCATTCGGTTTTTCCCTGTGTACTGATCTGGTTTACTACCCACTATCACTTAACCCAGCCACTTTAAGGACTGGTATTGTGATTAGTGTTCGGGATTTTCCTGGTTACCTGTGTATCTACCTTGCTTATAATTTGACTTACGTGTACCAGCTTGACGTACACTCTCTGGTACTGCATACTGTCCTGTTTCTATACCAGCCACCCTAAGGACTGGTTTCTATCCTCCTGGCTTACGTCCCTGCCTTATAGGTTCACTTCTAGCTACTGCGTAACCCAGCCAAATATAAGGACTGGTATCGCATTTAGGGTTCCAACCTCCTGTTTCGCCTTAGGGCTGACCGTAGCTACCTACAGGTACGTGTGTCCGCCTGACAACCAGGCCCACGGCGGCACCACTACGCCTCGGTGTTAACTCATGACAGGCGACACCTGACATTTAATGGGTGAAATGCCCAGGTTTCTGTAGCAGATCTTTTTTGCAAGTATTGACGTTTCACCCGGCGAGTGGTCTTTGTCAGGATTTCCATAGCAAGGAGCTTTAGCAAGAGGCCGGTTAGTGTGTTTGGAAACCTGCTCTAGAAGGTAAAGCAAAGGGCGTGCTGCCGAAACATTGTCACCACGCTAGGGAGTAAAGCAAATAGCCGATGCTGTGATGTTTTGACATGGGGCATTGATTTTCCACCCGCACCTCCATCATTTTGGTTGGCTCCAGGACCCCACGTCCACCCAGTCACCTTTACTCTGCGGCAGCACTTGGAGGAAGTTGTCCGTCATACCGGCTGCTTCGTACATCCACGAGTACGTACCGCGCAGCGAAGCTCAGTGTCAGCCACAGCACAGAGCGTCATGGGGTTTTGCACGGGGGGGAAGGAAATGAGCAAGCAATCCAGAGATTAGGAGCGATGAGGTAAAGCAGGGTCATAATCCAGTTACAGAGCAGTTACAATACATGCAGCACAAAATTAATCAGATCATGAGCTCGTGTTTACAAGCTGCCGAATGCATAATACTGTAGATACTCGAGTATACCGCTAGATTTTGGTGACAAAAACATACCTTAAAATTGGAGGGGTCGCGTTACATTCGAGACATCTGCATCGCGTGTTAAAAAAAAAAAACGTGCCTTGCTCTGGATCCCAAGTCTCCCTGAAGTGAATGTGGGTTTCCTGATGCTTGCAAGCACTTCAGGAACTCCTGGATTTGGGATAGGTGGGATCCATCACGGCCAGAGGGCACACTTGGTTTAAGCCAATCATTCACCTCGCTTGCCTCCGCCGGCCATCTAATCGCTAGTAAAGAAGACGGGTGTCCGGCGGCTTCATACTTGGTAACAATGAAATCATTCTAGAGCAGAGCACCCTGGCCTGAGGGGGAGCCTAATTAAAATCCTTCCAGGTTCTCTTGTTTACCGGTACAGTATAATTCTGTTCCTCGCGTTGTATTCGAGTCTTGAGTATTCTCTCATTTCCATAATAAATCTCTATCCATCGTGTTATATTCGAGTCTTGAGTATTCTCTCATTTCCATAATAAATCTCTATCCATTGCGTTATATTCGAGTCTTGAGTATTCTCTCATTTCCATAATAAATCTCTATCCATTGCGTTATATTCGAGTCTTGAGTATTCTCTCATTTCCATAATAAATCTCTATCCATTGCGTTATATTCGAGTCTTTAGTATTCTCTCATTTCCATAATAAATCTCTATCCATTGCGTTATATTCGAGTCTTGAGTATTCTCTCATTTCCATAATAAATCTCTATCCATTGCGTTATATTCGAGTCTTGAGTATTCTCTCATTTCCATAATAAATCTCTATCCATTGCGTTATATTCGGGTCGCTCTATACTCAAGTATCTATGGTAACCCTTATTCTGACCCCTACCTCAAGAGCTTACATTCTAATACAGACTTGGGCTAATGTCAGACGAGCGCATTCTGAGCACACTGCATCTACACAACTGACGTACTTTGATACTGTAGACACCACACGGTCTGGTTTTTTGACAGATGTAGATGGGAAATAAAATCCTCATGTAAAACGAAGAAAAATTGTCTTGATACTTGATATGAAAAACCATTTTGTCCGTCAAAAATGCAGTCCGTCTGACTACGATCCATCACTCAAAGCTATGCGGATGTGACGCACTGCGTCTGTCCTAGCTGTTTGATGTTCTTGCCTAAATTGCGTCTGGTGCCACGTCCGCACGTACTTAGTGTGTGGGTCTCTATTGATCACAATTACGCTACGACGGACCTTAAAATGTGCGGCAACATGGACGCGATCGCTGCGTTCGTCTGACATGGGCCTAAGCCCACATGACGCAAACCTTTGTGTTCTAGTTTGGGTTTTTTCTGGGAGACCTGGTTTCCTTATATTAGAATAAATACAGTAACAATTGTTACTGCAAATTTAAGTTGTATTTTGGCGCATTGAGTTTTGATGTGCAAATGCATTGACAAAAAAAAGTCCTTTACCATGTCAGATATGGCAGAGGGTCTCCATTGATCTGACCTTATAAAACCTTTAGTACCGGAGACAAAGGTCCCCAGCTGGATGGGAGAAGGCCCCATTTCTGACATCACACATGGATGCAGTTATTTGGTTGGGGGGGGAATCCAGTTCCTTATTTCTGTAACACTGTAACCACTCAATGTTCTTGAACCAGGACCTACTGAAAACGAGAGAAATCTCAATGTATCCTTCCTGCTAAAATACTTTATAAATACTACAAGTATCCAAGAGTCTGCCTGTTGCAGGAAAAGCCCAATGGACTGAACACCAAGCTGTGGGGTTTGATGGCCATGATTCAGTGAGCCCCCGGGGCATGTTATTGGGAATCCGTGAATAAAAAGCTGAGCCTGATGGACCACCTCAAGAAAAAAAAAACTAAAAATTGTAAGGTCCAATGATCATTCATGACCAGGAGGGCAACGTTAAAGGAACACTACACATCCTGACCATCAGGGGGGTCATGGAGTTCCTGTACTAATTTTGCAAGTTCCCTTTGGTCCCACACTATAAAGTTTGCAGTCAGGTGATGAATCCTTACCCTGTTATATAGGTTATTATTGCAGAAGCCACCCGCACATCACAGTAATTCCATGAATTGTATCCCACATTCCCCATATGCAGCAAGGAATTCTGGGTAGGATATGCAAATGACTACATACATACAGCTTTGCGATTGCATTGTGTGAGGACAGAAATCTTGGCGCGTTCCCACACCTTAGGACTTAGAAAAAGATGACATGGTAAGCAGGGGTGAAGTGGTCAAGATGTGAAGCGTAGCCCCAGCCCAACTGGTTAAAAATCTGGGTGAACTCGGAGTTTAGTCCACCCCATCCAGTGTCAACGATCTGCTGAACCTGGAATGAAAAAACGCCGACAAGCTGCCAGACGGGTAAAAGGAAAATTTGCAAAAAGTTGACACTTTAAGCAGAAAGTTTAGAAACGAGAAAGTAGGAAACTTAATTCCACCTAAAAATCCTGAGTAAAGATATGGTTTAACCTCCCTGGCGTTACGATCAAACCTACAAATGGCAGCATTGTAATGATTTTTGGCCTCCGGTGGTGAAGAGTGGCTCAGGGTTAAATGCATTGCAGAAAGTTACCTGGCCCTGCGCTCCCTCGATCGCGATACACTTGGTTCCCTTGTGAGAAAGGAAGCAAAATACTGCGATCGCCGGAGGATAAAGTGAGCGGAGGTCAGCGAGGGAGCACAGGACAGGTATTGGCACTGAAAGTTACGAGCCACTCGGGATAACCGTCAGCTTAATAAAAAAAAAAAAAAAACTTAAATGTTTCCTTTGAAATCATTTCGCTTGGTGTCATTTGTCTTTTTCATAATGGGTCATTTGTTACATTTGTCTTGTTTGCTACAACTCAAAGCAGCTTCTAGAAGAAATTCCAGCCGATTCTCATTTCTGAAGATAAAAAAAATGACACGCCCAGGTCTATCAACCGGGGAGTTGAGTTACCTGGCTGCTGACATTACCATCCAAGGTGATGGATCGGCTTTACGTATGATCTATTGGTGGGTGCAGGTGCTACAGAGCTTCTGTTAAAGAAGGAGTTGTGCAATTTGTGTGCTAGGTGGAGTGCAGGAAGCATAGAAACATAGAAACATAGAAACATAGAAAAATGTCGGCAGATAAGAACCTTTCGGCCCATCTAGTCTGCCCAATTACATGGATACTTTACCTGGATTTATCTTTTGTTTAGGATAGCCTTATGCCTATCCCATGCCTTCTTAAATTCAATTACTGTTTTGGCCTCTAACACTTCTACTGGAAGACTGTTCCATGTATCCACCACCCTCTCAGTAACATAATGCTTCCTGATGTTACTTTTAAACCTTTGCCCCTCTAATCTAAGACTATGTCCTCTTGTTTTGCTACTTTGTTTCCTTTTAAATATACTCCCTTCCTCTACCTTGTGGATTCCCTTTACGTATTTAAATGTTTCTATCATATCTCCTCTGTCTCGTCTTTTTTCCAAGCTGTACATGTTAAGATCATTAAGCCTTTCCTGGTAACTTTTCTCCTTCAAGCCGTACACCATTTTAGTAGCCCTTCTCTGAACTCTCTCTAAGATGTCTATATCCTTCTGGAGATACGGTCTCCAGTACTGCACACAGTACTCCAAGTGAGGTCTCACCAGTGCTCTGTACAGCATGAGACGTCCAGGGGATTCTGGGTTCAGAGGTCGGAGCAGAGCAGCAGAGGTGCAGCGAGGAACAAGAGGAAATTAAAACTGAGCAATATATTTCAGCAGCCTCTGCCCGACTATAAGGGAAATATTAAGACACTAAAAACACTACTTAAAAGCAGGGCTTTTTTCCCAGGGGGTACTCTGTTATGGCTGGGGTGCCAGTACCAACAGGAGAGAGCATGATGCTCCTCCCCCCTGCAGTGGCAGGCAGAGAATCGGAAGCGCTCGGCTGCTCATGTTGCTGATTGTCAGGAGTGTATGTAGGGACTGAACCCCAGTAAGTGACAAGGGAGAGCTGCTCCCCTCTGCAGCTGCTGAAACTTTGAACAGCATGGGGGGGGTGTATCTTACACACACTGCATTACTGTGAGTGTCATTGCTGTGGAGCTCATACACACTGCGCATTACTGTGGAGCTCATACACACTGCGCATTACAGGGAGTTTTATTGCTATGGAGTTCATACTCAGTTTTGCTGAGTTTCATTGCTGTGGTGCACAAATGCTAGGATTATCCACTCAGTGCCAGTGTTGCAAACCCCCCCAAAAAAAAAAACCTGCAATAGATTTTTCGGAGAGGCACACAGGGTTATTCAAAGAGATCCGAATTGCTTGAGAAAAGTATACGAACACTGAAAATCAGCGTTCGGTTACCTTTCCTGGCCATCCGGCTATCCAGAGAACAGGCAATTCACCAAATCCTGGCGAATTGCCTGCACATACGGTGCCTGTTCGGTGCCTGTTCGAGGGCAGTGAAATCCCCATGAAAAAGCACTGCTTCGGCTATTCAGAGAACACAAACCAGCAGTGAAAAGCTGCCGAAATACCCTGCCATTCGGTGGTTTAATTCGGCAGGTTTTTTCAGGAGAATCCCATAGGCTTCAATGTTAAAAATATTCCCGTTTTAATTCACTATCAAATAAACCGTTCATTAGACATGTGCATTCGTTTTAGTACTAAAACGATTTAGTCCGAATTTTGGGATAATTTAGTTTTAGTATGACTCAAGAGAAACGAAACTGCTCAGTACAAAAAACGAAAGAAACTAAAATAAAATGCACTACATTTTAGTTTCAGTCCTTTTTGTGATATTACATTGATGAGTGAAGGAGACCAGCAATGAAGATCGCAACATCGCAACATCCGAAGTTCTGCACCCTCCACATGCCAGTGCAGTAGGATGTTCTATACAGAGAGTGGCATTAATTAATGCAGGAGTATGTTCTATACATTATACAGAGAGGGGTATTAATGCAGGAGGATGTTATATACATTATACAGAGAAAGGTATAAATTGAGGAGAATGCTCTATACAGAGAGGGACATTAATGCAGGAGGATGTTATCTACATTATACAAAGAGGGGTATTAATTAATGCAGGAGGATGTTCTAAACATTATACAGAGAGGAGACTTTTTTTTTAGCCTTTTAAATCCAGTGGCTGTGAGCGCTGAGATCGGCTGCTTGTTACATTATCTCTCAGTACAATGTATCAGGCTCAGTTGTTACAGTAACTGACTGTAACAGCGCTCAGAGTTTCAGTAAAACAAGGAAATAATATTGTTCTAACCTCTTATATATAAAAATATTATTTACTAGTTTTACAGAAACTCTGAGCGCTGTGATGAGCAGCAGTCAGTTACTGTAACAGCTTTGCCTGACACGGGGCAGTATTACAATGTTGGTGTTAACTTAACCAGAGCTGTTGTAAACTGAAAACCTCCATAGGCTATAATGGCTCTGGGAAGGTTACAACAGCTCTGGTTAAGTTAGCACCAACTATGTAATATGGCCCACATTGTGCTGAGAGTGAGAGATACTGTAACAAGCAGTGATCTCAGCCCTCTGAGGAGCCACCACTACAATAGTAATTGTATCCACTGGTTTTCGGATGAACGAAATTAGTTTTCATACTAAAGAACTGAAAACGAATTTCTTTAGCAACTAAATAAATTGCATTTTAGGACTAATCCATTAGTTCAAAACGAAATTTTGTGCTGTGCACATGTCTACCGTTCATTATACAATTATGCAGTAAAGAGTCTCTTTATAGATTTTTTTTTGGATATTTTAAGCTTTTCAGATTTTTTTTTAAAAGTTCTTTTTTCTGTAACAGCCCTTTTTATTATCATTCATTGGATCATATGTAAATTTCAGACATTTTCGCTCAGTAGTTTCTTTGCAAACAGCGTTTCACTTTCACACACAAACTGTTTTTCTAATTTATTCACTTCACTCTGTCTGCAGTCTCGGCTTTTTCCGGCGGCGTCGCTGCGTGTGATTGGCTCCTGCTCGGGTTTTTTTGGCGGGTTAATCCAGATGTGAGGGTTTTCGGCGTGCATTCGCTGGGTTCTGCGGTTCGTTTCTCGGGTTTGCGGCAGCTTTTCCCAGCAATTCGGGGACCCTGTGGTGCTTGCTGAATACACCGCAGGGTCACCGAAATGGGATCGGCAAAAGGAACCGAACGTGCGGTGACTTTTCAAATCTTTGAATTAGGCTTGTGCACCGATTTTTTTTTTTCGGTTCGATTCGATTTGATTTTTCGGATTTTTAAACTTTTCGATTCGGCTCGTTTCGACCAATTTCTGTTTCGATTCGGTTCGGCTCGACTCGTTTTTCATGTACATTTTTTTTCGGAATTTCGACCATTTTTCGTATTTTCGTGTCACTTAGCTCGTTTTTTGTATCGAAGTTTCGTATTTTCGAAAATTTTCATTTTTTCGGAACGTCTGTTCTCCTCGTTTCAAAGCAATAAATTTCGATTTGACACATTTCAAGTACATTCGAAAATTCGAAAATATTTTGTTTCGGCTCGGAAAACTTTTCGGATCTGCCATTTTCGGATCTAAAAATTTTCGGAAATTCGGCCGCATCCGAAAACACGAATCGGGAAATTTCGTGAAAATTCCGAAATTCCGAAACCCGAAACGCACATCCCTACTTTGAATTACCCTGTTTGTTCCTTTAAAGGAACATCGCATTAAAAAATATGGTTCCCTTTTATAGTGTCTTCAAGTGAACCACAACTATTGTTTATGAGGACATGAAAATAATAAGTTTTTCCCTGGATGCGAGTACCCCCACCTATTCCAGAAAAAAAAAGCACTGCTTGTAAAGCCAAGGAGAGGTCATGACGCGAGAGTGGATTCCAACAAGGCAACGGGATTTTATATATTGGTCACAGCGTCCAAAAACAAGTCAGAAAGGTTTTAAATTCACACTTTATTATAACCACAAGTAGTTTACAGATTCAAAACAATTTCCAAATATGCACAAAAGGGAAGATTACAGGTCAAAAGAACTCAAGAATTCCGTCACCAGTGCAAAGCAGCATGGGAAACAAACTCATTTCTGAAGGATTATCTGTAATGTGTACAATCAGCCACGTGATCCCATCAGTAGCGAATAGTGATCTGGACTTTCCGACTGCATATTATTCAAATCCACATCAAGTCAAAGAAAATAAAAAAATGACAAAAAAATAAAGTGGAGACTCGTCCAAAAGCCCCGAGAGTCAGAACCGTCTTAAGAAAACATAGTGATGAGAATTACAATGAGGGAAAGGGTTAATCCACTGTACAGGCCAGCAGTCCCGCTGGTACAAATATACCTCGTGTCCACTTTGTGGCCAGCAATTTCTTCAGTCTGTCTGCCGAGGTCACAGAGGCTTTTGGTGGCGCATCCGCGGAGCGCGGTTTGCAAGGATACAATTTTTCCTAAAGAAAGGGAAAACAGATTAACGGGTGAGAACGTTTGCACGAGAACGCGGAGTGTATATACCCAAGAGTTATGATTTAATAATGCAAGGTTTGGTTGTTTAGCAGGTCTGAGGTCAACGGACTTTGCCTAATCAAATATTCAACTGGCCTGTGCAGGGAGCACGGCTTCTCTACAGGCCATAAAGTTGAAAGGACACATTGACCTAGTATTTATTAAATTCCAGTCACCAGTAAATTTATACAAATCTTCCCTCTGGGGACTCTTGTAGCAATGCAACGATACATGTAGGACCCATGGTGCTAGTGGTTGGCCCCAGCCAGTGGTGGAACGACCACTGGGTAACTGATCCAGCTCCCAATATTACTTGTTTGAGAGTAAACTTTGTGGTCCTAGTGCTGCGACCATAGAAGGCCCTGATATCACTATATCCATGCGTGACTTGGGAGTGTCATCAGCACTAAGACCAAAAGCCATTATGGAATGTGGTGCAACATGCATAAGTTAGCTCAAACTTCAGCACACTATGTTGTCATCTACCAGTCCACCACCTTGACTCTGGAAATCCATTGCGTCCAGAAGAATTCTGGGAATCCTAGGCCATAAATATCTGATGGGGCACAGTTGAGGAAGAGTTGGAGTTGCCATTAGAAAGTCATTCCTAGGCTCCATTGATCTCTGGAAGAACAGGAAACCAAAACAAAACCCACAAAACACTGCAGGCCCTATTACATTCTATGCACATCCACAAAAATGCATTAACGTGAGGGGCAAAACCTTTTGTTCTGAACGTCATTACAACATTTGTGCAAAAAAAAATGCACGTTAATGTTTAATGCAGATGGATGTGTGTGAGCATAAGGAACTGTCCTATACTTAAGATTGTAATACCATGCTCACAATGTTAGCGCAAAATTTAACGGACGTTTGCGCGCATTATTTTAGGGTCTTTGAAAAGATGGCGGTAACGGCAAATTGTAACAACCTGACCGTACCAAACTGCGGATTCACAATGGAGAACGTTGATGTGCATTTTTTTTTTAACTTGGTCAAAAATTATGCCCACTACCTCGTCTCCGTCAAAACGTATGTGTTGTGTGCAGTCTACACAAAAATGACAGATGCGCGTCAAAATTACAGACTCGTGTAAATAACAGTCACTGATTTGGGTGCGCAAACGTACTTTGCACGCCGCTTTTACGAATGACAAAATGCGCGAGTATTGTAATACCACTGTTAAATTTCACACGATAATGCATTATGCCGTGCGCGAAAAAAATAAAAAGCGAGCGAAACTGCGTGAAGAATGTAATCGGGCCCTGCGTTTGCGAGAATAAGGATTGTTTGGATTCTTGGGCCATTGAATTACTGGTTCCAATATCTGTGGTCTCCAGCTGAGCGTCCAGTCTAGCACTTGGGTCCATTATTGACTGCCCTCCATAAGGCAGCCTTTATATGCCCCGATTGTCTAGGCCAGGGCTGTCAAATTTATGGCTCCCTGGTATGTTGATGCCTACAATTCCCAGAATTCCTTCACTGCAGTAGATGGCCATGGAATCATGGGAGTTGTGAAACATCTGGGGGGGGTGGCCATATTTTGATAGCCCTTGTCAATGGGGTGTACCCCACCTGCTCATGTACTGTATCACTATTGATTAATCTGGATTGGGACCTGCAAGTTGGATTTAGTGTAGAAAGATTTGGCTACGGGTGGCATCACCACTTTAGATGATATTTAAACCCACCTGACAACCTGTAAAGAAATCTGATCCAGTGGACAGGGCCAAGAAATTGGGACAGTCCTTCCAAAACGTGATCAGGAGAAGCAAATATTCTGCAATCTCCCTCTCCCAGCCCAAGGGTATATCAAAATAATCCCTCTATGACCATGGATGCATTACCTGTGATACTGATGGTCTGCAGGAGACACATGTTCTCATCCCCTGTGCATTGCATGCTATCTTTGGTGTAACAACTGTCTGTGTCTGCACTGAAACAGGTTCTGCAAACAAGCCCGTTGAGTCTTGTACTCACAGCTGGTACTTTAAGAGGGGAAAAACAAAAAAGTTAAATGATATATTCATTGCAGTCTGAAGAAGAATTACTAGTGGAGGCTCTTCTGTTGGACACTACGGGCAGTGCCCCACCAATTCTTGGTAGAGTCCCCTCACTTCCCCCAGCTGTTGCTGGATTGCAATTCAAATCTGGAAGTAGCTGACATCTTGGATGTCTGCAAAGCCTCTGGGTCACCCCCCCCCACACTGACACCATATGTGCGATGATGTCATTGGGCCAGTTAACCACCTTGCTGCCAAAGGGAGATTGGATCCCCATAGTGATTTCCTGGCAGCTGCAGGGTCATGTTTGGTATCATTGGAAAGGTCTGTTTGTGGCCTCTCCCAATGATAAAACATGACTGTTTGGTGTAAGATTTATAAAAAAAAAAAAATTGGGGGGGATGGTTACTGAAATAGGTCTTTAGCATGAAAGTGTCCAAATGAGCTCAGCGCACAGGTGAAATAGCTCAGCAGTGAAGGTGTTAAAAAGCAAAAATATGTAAAAATTGGGTAGGTCTAATCTCAGGACAATTTCAAAATTTAGCTGGGGCCTTTGGGGTTGTAGATTTTGGGAATTAAATTTTGAAGGGTTTCCATATTTTTCATAGTAAATTATATGATCGAAAGTCTGGCATATTTAGAAAGTCCATTTAACGGTGAAAACCCTGTATATAATGCGTGGGTTCAGTAAAGCGCAAGGAAAATTTGACCTAAACACTAGGGATGAGCTGTTCGGGTTCGGACGGTTCGGAGTTCGACCCAAACTTTCGCAGTTCGAAAGTTCGCGAATTTCGAACTTTTTGGGCGTGTTCGGTTAGGGTTCGAAAAAAAAAAAGAAATTTTGAAAAAAGTATAGAAAATGCTTAAAAAAATACAAAAAATCTAGAAATAAAGAGACTCTTTACTGCAGAATATTATAAGCAACGGTTTATTAGATATCGAATTAAAAACTAATGTGTACGTGGAAAGATTATCAACTCTAAATGACCTCTGTTCACAAACGGGCATAACACCAGGTGTTTTCAGTCTGGTAATCAATTTGATACATTGTACAATATAGTGAGGGGGTGGGGTGGTGTCTGTTTCTGATTGAGATTTGAGAATTAATTTCCCTCCTAAAACATCCTAATATGCTGCATTTAACCCTTTCGCTGCTGAGGCTTTTCACACCTGCGCTGAGGTAATTTTTACCGCTTTCGCTCATCATGTTTAACTGCGTTTTGTAGCCATATTTTGATATATGACCCAGACATATTATATATCGTTCTTTCCGACAGACTTGGCAGATTCATAATATGTCATTATTATATGTATACGTTATGTCATGTCTGTATATTATAACAAAAAATGCAATAAAATTAGAATTTTCAATAATTTATTATGTGTAAAGTGTTTTTTTTTCACATTTTAACATGCGATCGTTTGTGGTTATATTCTGTATGGGGTGCGCTTGTTAAAAAAATTAGAAATGGGGTCTCGTTACATTTTTTTTTGGGGAACATTTCGCTTTTTTTAACAAATGCACCGCATACAAAAATCATTAGTGCAGCATTATTGTTCACATTATAATTGAAATGGGAACAATATTGCTGCATTAACAAAACAAAAAAAAAAATTAGAATTTTTTTTTTTAAAATATTTTTATTTTTTTATTTTTATTTTTTATTTTTTTAAAAAAACATTTTTCATGCTCATGTTTAGTATCCTTGGAAAGGCCATGCTCTGGCCGATCCAACAATATCAAGCATTAACCCCTAGCTGCCACGGATCGGGAGATAGGGGGTTCATTGGAACCCCCTATCTCCACCATTGGTGGCAGCTAGGGGTTAACTCCAGGACTGGCGTCATCATGCTATGCATGATGACGCCAGTCCTCAGGGGGAGTTCCTGGAGGCTTGGCCGACATCCAAGATGTCGGCCAGCTCCAGGAGAGGATCACAATCCGGCGCTTTTCAGCGCCGATTCGTGATCCGGCTCCCAAGGGGTTAATCACAGACACCGTTTTGGAAAAGCAGGCTGTGCCCTTCCAAACGGTGCCTGGATTAACCCTCTGCCCCCCGGCGATCGGGAGGGAGAGAGGTCCAAAGGACCTCCCCCCCTCCCTTTCAGGCGCTTCCTCCGCACATGTGGGGGGGGGGCGCCTGAATTAGATGTCATTGCGCCGCCGCAATGACATATAATTGCTCCGCCGGGGTCCCGGAGTGCTGGGCTGACATCCAAGATGTCAGCCTGCACCGGGGGCGCAGCAATCCGCCGGAATCCGGCGGATTGCTGCCTCCTGTGCATGGACGCGCTCAGCGCATCCATAGCACAGGAGAACCACTTGGCTGGATGCGCTGAGCGCGTCCATAGCAGCCAAGTGGTTAACTGGTGTTTGAAAAAAATCTAAAGCAATGTTATTTTTCACCTCGGGATTAAACATTCACAGGGTTATTCAGAGAGCGGTGAAAAGCAGGAGAATAACTGGAGAAGTGAAAATTCTAGGTCAAAATAGCCAAACCAGAAAAATTCTCCCATTTATCTCACTTTCCAAATCGGCTATTTGGTCTAGATTGTTCTCTTCTCTTGCCAGTTCTCCTGGCTTTCACCTCTCAGGGTTGTTCAGAGAAAGGTGAAAACCAGGAGAATGGCAGGAAAAGAGAACAATCTGGACCAAATAGCTGATTTGGAAAGTGAGATAAGGCTAGGGTCAGACTAACGCATTTTTCACAGCGACCGTCAAAAAGTGCGTCCGAACGCATTGCCGTACTTTTTCACGGATTGCGCGAAAACGATCATACGATGCGCATTTTTGTGCGTGATTTTTTACGGATCCAAACCAGGAAACTTTGGGTGTCTGGACGATATGTTGGCCGGACATGAGCAGGGTCTGACGTCTCCAAATCACGCACACACGCCGCTAGTGGACGCAGCGCACTCTGTACGTCTGTACTAGCAGTTCTGCGTTCGAAAAAATGCGTTCATTTTCCACTTGCGTTGCGCAGCCGGACTTTCGTGTGACCGTACTTCGTATATTGGCCGTCATTTGCTGCTAGTGCGGCCGTGATTAAGTGCACCTAAACGCACGTTAAAAATTCGCTAGTCTGACCCTAGCCTAAATGGGAGAATTTTTCTGGTTTGGCTATTTTGACCTAGACTTTTCCATTCTCCAGTCATTCTCCTGCTCTTCACCCCTCTCTGAAATAACCATGTCAGGGTTATTCAGAGAGGGGTGAAGAGCAGGAGAATGACTGGAGAATGGAAAATTCTAGGTCAAAATAGCCAAACCAGAAAATTCTCCCATTTATCTCACTTTCCAAATCGGCTATTTGGTCTAGAATTTTCCATTCTCCAGTCATTCTCCTGCTTTTCACCGCCAAAAAATCTGTAAACTTTTTCTGCGTGTCCGAAAATGTCTCCTCTTTTCATACAGACTGCCGCCCCAAGCAGTTGTTTATGGATAGATTAAAGGAAAAGCATTTACCATCATTTGAAATGTCATTTTTTGGTTTTTACATATTTCTATACATCCTAGAAATCCGCCACTTCACGGGCAGGTTATGGGGACCTCCTAGGCACGATATTTGAAGGAATTTTTCGTTTTTATTTTTAACCCTTATTTCATGGAATATTCACTGTTCCTTTAAAAACTTTTTTTTTTTACTTTTTGTACTTGTTTCCTGTCCCCCAGGGCACTCACTACCCGGACCCCCATACACCTTTTATGGCAAATATCTAGCATATATGCCCTCTTGGAGGGCACTCTAAAAAAAACGAATTTTCAGCCCCATTGACTTGCATGGGGGTTCGGGTTCGGACCCGAACAAATGGGAAGTTCGGGTTCATCGGGGGGGTGTTCGGCTGATCCCTACTAAACACAAACAGTGCGGAAATGTAAAAACAGCAGCGGGCACTTTCAGACTTGTAAAATGACCTGGACACTAAATGGGTTAACTATTGCTCCTCTATGGAGAGTTCACTGTTGAATATCACCAATATTTGGTGAACTGCCTACTTGTGGCTAGCTGAAGGGACACAAAATTGCACTGTATGGGCAATTCACTAGAGCAATTTTGACAATTCGTGATTTGAACCAAATCACACACCTAACACCCATAGACATTCAAGCAGTTATAAAAATTTAATATTCCCAACTCTGATGTCATGGAACGAAGGTCAAAAATGCTTTAAAAATAACTTACATGTGGGTAAATCCGGGGTACAGTTGTCAGTGTCACAGCATGTTGAGCCAATCCTGTTCATGACAATGTTAATGATACTTAAGCTTCCTTTGACGTTACATTGGTTCTTCGGGACACAACTTCGTACATATTTACTAGTAACCGCAGCTCCATCTGCAGGGATAAAAGAAAACTATTCGTGGGTTTGTGTAATGTCATCCAAGTTTCAGTGACATCAGGTGTAGTTTATGCGCCGAATGGAGTGCATTGGTCTTCAACACGTACCTGCTGTAGTTTCTGTGTGAAAGGCTCCGCACACGTTATCAGAAGGACAGGTGATGCTGGGTCCATCGCAGGAGGTCGACGGAGAAACACATTTTATACATGACCGAGCGTGACCTGGGGAAACAAAATAAATTGCAATAAAAATAATTTAAGAACTCATTAGCATATCAAACCCCCCAATCTTTTCCATGTCTGAGAAAGTATTTTACCAGGAAGGATACATTGAGATTTCTCGCATTTAAGTATGTCCTGGGTGGCGACTATGTACCGTTAGGTGTCTTGCCCAAGGACACTTACTGGAGAGGTGCTCTGACTGGGATTGAACCTGTGTCTCCACACAGCAGTGATGTTACCTCTACTCCACCTAACTTGACAGATAAATTGGGGCACGGGAACATGCTTAATGTGGACAATGAGGACGCGAAAAGGTGAGTTGAGGCGGAGACGTAAAGAGATTAGATGGGATCAGGTTTATCAGGACAGCGATGGTCAGAGTCACTGGTGGGTGGAGAGGATCCCCTGACCTGGGCATGCAAAAGTTTGCATCTTGCATGGGATAGGTATCCCCGTTTGTGCTCAAAAGCAGAATAGCCTTGTTAACCCCTTGGTTACCAAAGACCACTGGCAGAATAATAAAGTGCAGCTGCCATACACTGAAAAAGGGGTCTGATAAATCACAAATTCATATCTACATCTGAAAACACAGGTCGAATCTTCGTTTCCTAACCATAAAAGTGCATAATAAGCTGCGTTACAACCAGCGCGACGTCATGACAGCTAGACTAGCTTTTGTTCTCTAGAGCAATATTTTAAATCCATGTATCAAAACATTGTAACAAACAAAACATGACATTAATGTGTCGTCAAAACAAAGCTTTTATCCTCATTTTATTCTGAGGATCAGACTCACCTGTCGAAATCACAGCTAGGACACCGAGAAATCCCAAAACTGACCTCATGGCGAGACTATCCAGGACACCTTCACTGCAGACAAGCTCAAAAAACACTGAAACTTCAGCCTGTGATCCCAGCAAGACTTTATATGGGAAGCCAGAAGGTGGGAGTTACAGCAAGGAGGGGGGGGAGGGGGGGATTAGAAAAAAAAGTTGAAATTGACATTCAGGCTGAAATGAAATTTGTCCAAAAGAAATTAGCTTTTCTAAAGCATTACCCCAAATCCATATTGTAGATACTATTGACTATCCAGGTAGGTCCATTTTAAATCCATTCGTTGCGTCCATCAGGACGTTAGGGCAAATTACTCTTCATCTGTGGAGCCTAGGTCAGGCCCTAGACCAAGACTTGTTGTGCCCCCCGGAGTCAAGTAGGGATGTGCATTTCGGGTTTCGGCATTTTCCCGATTCGTGCATTCGGATTCGGCCGATTTTCTGGATCCGAAAATTTTTCGAATGGACTAGAAATGTGTAAAATTGAAATTCATTTTCGTTCCATTTGTGATTTCGGTTCCATTTCAGTAATTTCGGACATTGTATTTATATCGCTGATTCTGTAATTAAATTTTGTATCATTCCAATCTCAATGTATCCTTCCCGGGAAACCAGAGAAATCTCAATGTATCCTTCCCGGGAAACCAGAGAAATCTCAATGTATCCTTCCCGGGAAACCAGAGAAATCTCAATGTATCCTTCTTGTAAACCAGGAGAAATCTCAATGTATCCTTCCTGGAAAACATGAGAAATCTCAAGGTATCCTTCTTGTAAACCATGAGAAATCTCAATGGCAGAATTATCGTATCCAAAAAAACATTAGTTTATGTCAAAACGAATAGAGACTTTGAAACAAGGAGAACAGACGTTCCGAAATCACGAAAAAAAAAAGTCGATAAGAAAAACGAACGAAAATCGGCTGAAACAAGTCAACGAAAAATCCGAACAATATAAATATAAATATAAATATATATATATACACAAGCCTAGAGTCAAGGGCCTGGGTGCTGTGCACCCCCAATGGTCATCCACCATTGTATGATGCGTTTCACATCGTGGCGTGTTGTCAGCTTCATTAGTAACAGCTGAGGAGTTCACCGGGCCTTTGTCTACAGATATGAAAGATTGACGCATCACTTTGCCTTCATACACCAAGAAAGCCTTCGAACAGCACCACGATAAAACTGAAGCCCAATCTCATAAAATGCAGATACAAGATTCTTGGATGCACTTGTGAAAGGTTTAAAGTGACAATCAATGCTAATTTGATGTTTGTCTAAACCAGAGACAAAGACCACTTGCCGGGTGAAATGACCACGCTACAGAAACATGGAAGTTGCCACCCGGTGAGGGGTCTTTTCCTGGCTGTGGAAACCATGACACTTTATCAAGAGGCCCGGTGCTCTACCTTAGGGACACACTAATGTTAAAGTCACGTCTCACATGGTTATATAGTACAGGATAAGGGATGCACTGAAATGTCAGCCACTTTCTGCAGGAGAATAAATCTGAATGTCATCTGAACCAGGGTCTGGCCGAGCAGGCAGCTTTGCCAGGCTCAGGTGAGTCCCTGAATTTCTCAGTTGTGGCATTGGCTGGAAATTATTTCGGTGCATCACTAGTAAAAAGGTGAGGGGAGTGGCCAGCCACGTGGGGAAGCAGACACGATTTCCAGGAGCTCCGCAGATAAAGATTTGCCCCTGGATTTCCCTGTGAATTACCCTTACGATACCCTGCTGGGCTGGTCATACTAGAGGAGCTGAGGGCCTTGATGCGCCCTGAGGTCAGCCATCGTGTGGCCTATATCCTGGTACACCTTTGGCATTTGTTCCACGCTGAGCCCCCCCCCATACCTGGGTGTATGGCTTCTGTGATTGGTGAGGATGGAGGGCCCCCGTCTTGACTGCTGCAGTTGTCCCCATAGTGGAGAAGGGGAGAGTGGGAGTGACCAGGATCAGCTGGATCTTCCACCCCTGTTGGGACCCTGGGTGATGTGCTGAAGCACCTTGAATGGAGCAAATATCTGGGGATGACGACAACCTGCTTACATGTGGCATCAGATGGCCATACTTCTGGGAGATTGGAAGGCAGAGGTCTTGGCTGGAGGAGTGGAGGTGGATGACTTGACCGCCCACATGGAAGTTCGAGGTGTTGGCATATGATCCATGAAGCACCTACTGCTTCGGTGGCAGTCTGGATGCAAGACTGTTGGCTGTCCCATATAGAAGGGGAGCATGGGCCATTGTCGAGTCGGGGTCACAATAGTGGTCCCCAGCATGGAGGCCAGACACCCCCCCCCCACGCAGGTTGCGATGGAAGAGGTGTAGGCCTTGGACCCATGGAGCTGCTCAGGCCATGGATGGAGCACTCTGGGGTCTGTGCGACAGGAGGACAGAACCGAACGTGTTCACCTGGCCTTCCTGCTGGACACAGGTTGAGGACTATTCTGATGATACCCAACCTATTTTAGCCCCTCTGTGCAATATTCTCATTCCCAACCATCCATTTACTCGAAGACGACCCTATGTGGGACAGGTTCTTCTGACTGTGCATCAAGCCTATATGTTACTGTTGACTTTCTTGCTGATGTTCTAAGGCTGGGGACAATTTTTCTGTTTGACATTTTGCAACTTGCGAGACCCCCACCCCCTTATGTATTTTTTTAAGAGTAAAGTCTGGCCCTGAGGTCAACCATGCTGGTCGGTTTGTGACATCTTGCATTTTACAAAATAAAAAGCTTTATAAAACAAGGCGGTTGCAGGACGTCGCACTGCGCTGCTTTTCAGCAAAAAAGAAAGTGCATCTTAGTCATACATGGCACGTCTGAGTAAATAGACAAGTTCCCAGAAGTGATGTGAAATCCAGTAAACAAAACTTGGTTTCAGCCACATGTGAGGCGCGTTCAAGCTTGACATAGTGGTGTGCAAGCATCCAAAACAGATGGAGGGGGGGTGCAGGCGAGTTAACCCTTTATCACAAGTCCTAGAATGCATCCAAGAATAGGTTACACAGTGCAGAGATTAAAGTGCAGGGATAGTTAAGTGTTGCAGATAGTTCTTTCAGTGGAAGCCATGATACATGATACAGTGTAACCAGCTGCCCCTTACATCCATCCTGGAGCCCGCAGACTGGCGCTGGTCACCCAAATCCTTCCAGCGCAGCAGGGCAGTGTTAAATGCACACGACTGCAGGTTTAAAAAACAGCCCATAGTGACAAGATGAGACGTCACCATCCATGGTGTTTTGTACAGTGAAGGCAATCTAGATTTCAGGCTCGTTGAGGCAAAGCAGGGTCATAATCCAGAGAGAGCAATCACATTACATCCAGTATTAAAGACAAGACCAGATCATGAGCTCGTGTTTACAACCTGCCAAATGCACGAAGATCGAGTTGAAGTCATGTAAAAAACAACTGGCCGTGCCTGGAGGCCACCATGACACGTAGCGAGGTCCAGTTTGTCTATTTAGCCAGAACGGATGGAGTTAAACACTTTATAAAGTTGTCAGGATGTGCTCCCTTCTCCCAGGTCATAAAAAGCTGGGTGAAGTGGAGGAGTTCCCCCCCCATAAGCAGTCAGGAAACTGACATTTGTTTAAGAGCAGATCTGCTGGTTCTGCGCAGGTGCATGTAAAGCTCACAAGTCCTATCGCAATGTGCAATTTTCAGCTCCTCCACTATGGAAGTAACGCAGGAAAGTCTGAGTCCATGAGACAAAGCGGAGCAGCACGCAGTGAGGGACAAAAAAAACCCCTCCACTTCAATGTCGCTGGTGTGGGCAACTCGTTACAATATGGTGTGCAGCCGTGGAAAAATCCAACTGAAAACTTTGGTTTAGAGAAGTTTGCACATTTCTCGTTAGCAGAAAAACACGCATCATGTGTCATTGTCTGACAGTGGAGACCCATAGATGCTAGCAAGGCATACCATGCCACCCCACAGCATTCAGGCCCACCCGTCGTGGGGGACAGCATAGTATGCCGCACAGCAGCAATGGATAATAAAAAGTCAAGTTTGCCGTTAAGTAATTCCGCAGAGGTCGCAAACAGCCTCTGCCCAATCGCAAGCGATTTTATTCCTTCGGCTCAGGGACTCCTGAATATTCAGTGCGATCGGCAGCGCAGGAACTACAAGTTGTTAATCGATGCAGGACTTGCGCGTGTTTTACACAAGTCCGTAGCGCCTGTGTGGACTAAAGCTGCATGCGCACACATCCCATCCATCAACTGCCTCCGAGACCCATTCCTGTGTCTGATGTCACGAGTGATGGGAGGAATGTTTGCCCAGCAGCTACTCCAGATTGGGGCCGATATGCAGGTTCAAGACTCCTAGTGGGTCCTTGGCATCCAAGCAGGAAACTGGAGGATGTGCTCAGTGCATATTCTGCAGCCTGGATGAATGTCATCCACCCTTTAGCGTAAATTGCCCACCACCTAAATCCCTGACCAGTGATCGGTTGGAGCAGGAGAGCCCCCTGCAGGCAGACTTCAAACTTTTTTTTAGCGTTTCCATCCTAGGTCCCGCTAACAGGACTGGCTTTAAGGATTCCTTTTAGGCAGGACCAGATTAACATAGGGGCCGATGGAGCAGCAGCTCCAGACCCAAATCTCAATGTATCCTTCCTGGTAAAATACTTTCTCAAAAAAAAAAAATAGGCCCAGAGAAATCATAACTGTCTGTATTGATGGGCATTTGGACCCCTGCATCTCCATAATAGCTACAAGGTCATACCAGGTATCATTGGAAAGGCCAGAACATGGCCATTCCAATGATACCAAATATGACCAGGTTGGTTTTATTTAACAATAAAATATCTATTTTTCCATTTTCTTTGTAACAGTAATTTTCTATTTTTCAATTATAAAGTGAACAATGATGCTGCACTAATTCGCATCACATTTCTCGTCAACGTGTGGAGGTGATGGCACAATCCATTATGAATTGTGCCATCAAAAACCTAAACTGCTGCACTTCAGTGAAGAGCACTGGGAGATTTGACTCGTGTCACTAATCTTTACACTTCAAGGTCGAGTGAGGCATCATTGGACAGGTCAGAGTCTGGCCTTTGCATTGATACCAAATATGATCATGTAAAAATCTAAGAAAACAAAACACTTTACAGGGTTATTCAGAGAGCGGTGAAAAGCAAGAGAATGACTGGAGAATGGAAAATTCTAGGTCAAAATAGCCGATTTGGAAAGGGAGATGAAGGGGAGAATTTTTCTGGTTTGGCTATTTTGACCTAGAATTTTCCATTCTCCAGTCATTCTCCTGCTTGTCACCACTCTCTGAATAACCCTGTATGCTCCAAAGCGATGGCATTGTCCATTTGTCACGTATAGAATGAGCAATACCACTGCCATTACTCACCTTTTAATTTCCCACACTAGGAGTAAGGTCAGTTTTTATAAATAGTCATTCATAAAAAACACCATCCTCCAAAACAGGGGAAATCTATTTCTCATTTTTTTGGTTAGAATTGTATATTTTCTCAGAAAAATGCAGCAACAGGTTCCCATTTCATTTTTTTCTTTCAGAATTCCCTATAGAATATATTGTATAACCAAAGGTTGAGGGAAAAAAAAAGGTTACACACTTTGAATGAAAAATCACTGTAACTGCCTCCTTAGATATACCTGTATCTGCACCATTTAATAACCTTAAAGGTTTTCATTTCACTAAATTCCGAACAAAAACCCACTGAAATTTCTAGCCCCAGGCCCATAGAGACCTTAATCTGGCCCTGCTTTTGGGGGAAATCCGACCGAATCCTGGCCTGTCAGGTGGACCCAAGCTGCAAAAACACTGGTTGATATAAATTACCCATAGAACCAGCATCTTTGCAGGACGTCCACATTTAAACTGCTGGGTGAGGAGAGTAAATTTTTTTGGACATAATGTCACGTGTGCACGAGAATAAAACTGGCCAATTTATTAGGAAAAAAAAAACAATCTTTGAAGACCATTTCCTTAGCACATTGAAAAACAACGTTTTATCTAAGAAAGTGTTCAGATGGTATCTGGGTCCTCAAACACGACCATGACTTTATGGACAGTTGGAATGTTTTTGTATCTACGGGTGATTAGCGCAAAGATAAAAGATCTGTTAAATAGACAGATTCATGGTTTCCAGACGTATGGATCGTTTTAATGGTTACTGCATTACTTGAGTGTTAAGAGGTGTTGGGATCTGATATCTGCAATCCTCAAGGAACTGAAACCTGCTTGGATTCTATGCCGCTGAAGGGCACAGTTCTGCTAGATGACAGGATACATTACATGGGCGTGTGTTTCTGGCCATAAGCAGGATTCTCTTGGCACCAAGTTTCATATTCTTTGCCCATAGCTACACAGACATTAAAAAAGGTGTGATCTGACATGAACAGATCAGCTTATATAACTCATCTGTTTTCACCCCCACCAGCAGTCTTTCGTGCCTTTCTCCAGTCCTTAGCTGAAGCTCAAGGATAGGTAGAATGAAGATTCTGTTATAGCAATAATACCCAGAAATGAGGAAAGACTCTGGTTAAAAAAAAATAAATAAATCAGATGTTAATGAAACAAATCCAGTGCAAGGAGAGAACAGGAGACGAATTGAAGAGGACACCCCGATACCACCCTCAATTGCCAGCCCCCAGCCATAACCCATTTTAAAATCTCAAGACCTGAGACTAGGGCAGATTGCAACATTGACATGGAGGCAACATACCAGTTTACCAAACATTGTGGGTTTGTGCCCTTACTTACCCTATGGTTATTTCCGAGATTAAAATGGGTTATAGCTGGTGGACTGGCAACTGAGTGGGCCCATCTTCCATGGGGTGTAGGGTGTTTACAGAATGCACCTGTAAACGTGTAACAGTGACTATATACAGAATGTGCCTGTAAACATTTAACACAGTGACTATATACAGAATGAACCTGTAAATATGTAACACAGTGACTATATACAGAATGCACCTGTAAACATGTAACACAGTGACTATATACAGAATGCACCTGTAA
The DNA here is from genome assembly GCA_009667805.1 of Leptobrachium leishanense. Classification (NCBI taxonomy): domain Eukaryota; kingdom Metazoa; phylum Chordata; class Amphibia; order Anura; family Megophryidae; genus Leptobrachium; species Leptobrachium leishanense. Next base: position 98,251,116 of record CM019073.1, read on the forward strand.
ACATTTAACACAGGGACTATATTATTATTATTATTATTATTATTCTTTATTTATAAAGCGCCAGCATATTCCGCAGCGCTGTACAATAAGCACAGTATAGACAGGGTTACAATACATTGAACAACATTTGACAAACAGTACAGGAGGAGATGAGGGCCCTATTCCCGTAGGAACTCACAATCTGGGAGGGTTGGGGTTGGAAACAGGAGGAGAGGACTGTAAGGTGAGAGTGATTGATGGTTGCGTCAGTGAGTTGGGTGGTAGGCTTCCTTAAATAGGAATGTTTTCAGGGAGCGTTTGAAGGAAGAGAAGTTAGGGGAAAGTCTGACAGTACGAGGGAGAGCGTTCCAGAGAGTGGGGGCTGCGCGTGAGAAATCCTGCAGTCTATCATGGGAAGAGGTGATGCGGGGAGAAGCTAGGCGCAGGTCACTGTTTGACCTTAGGGAGCGGGCTGGGGTGTATTTGGTGATTAGTGAGGACAGGTAGTGGGGAGCTGAGTTAGTGAGGGTTTTGTAGGTAAGGATAAGGATTTTGAACTTAATTCTGCAGTGGATGGGGAGCCAGTGAAGGGACTCGCAGAGGGGAGCGGCAGAGACAGAGCGGCGGGTGAGGTGAATTAGCCTGGCGGAGGCGTTCAGGATGGATTGTAGGGGGAGAGGTGGGACAGAGGGAGGCCAGATAAGAGATTATTGCAATAGTCGAGTCGGGAGATTACCAGGGCGTGTATGAGTTGTTTTGTGGCGACAGCGGTAAGAAATGGCCGAATTCTGTAAATATTACGCAGTTGATATCGGCAGGAGGAGGAAAGAGACTTGATGTGGGGGATGAAGGAAAGAGCAGAGTCAAGTGTAACTCCAAGACAGCGAACTTGGTTTGATGGGGAGATGGTGATACCCTCCACCGTGATCGAGAAGTCAGGAGGTGGGGCGGCATTAGAGGGAGGAATAAGTAGGAGCTCAGTCTTTGACATGTTGATCTTTAGGTGGTGGGAGGCCATCCAGGAGGAGATGCCAGATAAACAGTCACTGACTTTGGAAAGGACAGGGGAGAGAGATCAGGGGTAGAGAGGTAGATCTGAGTGTCATCAGCGTAGAGGTGGTAATTAAAGCCAAAGCTGTTGATGATTTTGCCCAGGGAGGAGGTGTAGATGGAAAAGAGCAGAGGACCAAGGACAGAGCCTTGAGGTACACCAACAGATAGAGGCAATGAGGAGGAGGAGTTACCAGCAAAGGACACACAGAAGGACCTGTTGGATAAATAGGAGTCAATCCAAGCAAGTGCAGTGTCACCGAGACCCAGAGAGTTGAGGGTCTGTAGAAGGAGGGGGTGGTCAACAGTGTCAAAAGCAGCCGAGAGGTCAAGCAGGATGAGAATAGAATAGTGGCCGTGTTTTTTAGCAGTTAGGAGGTCGTTGGTGACTTTGGTGAGGGCAGTTTCAGTTGAGTGTAAGCGGACGGAAGCCAGATTGCAGGGGGTCAAGTAGTGAATTGGAGGACAGGAAGAGGGAGAGGCGGTTGAAGACTAGTTTTTCTAAGAGCTTAGAGGTAAAGGGAAGCAGGGATACAGGACGGTAGTTGGATGGAGAGTTGGGATCTAGGGATGGTTTCTTTAGTAAAGGGGTAACTAGCGCGTGTTTGAAGGCAGATGGAAAGGAGCCAGTGGAGAGAGATAGGTTGAAGATGTGTGTGAGAGCAGGGGTGAGGGAGGAGGAGAGGGGAGGAATTAGATGTGAGGGAATGGGGTCGAGCGGGCACGTGGTGAGATGTGAGGAGGACAATAAGGAATTGACTTCCTCCTCAGTGGTTGGGAGGAAGCGGCAGAGGGTGGCAGATGGGACCTGTGGGAGTGGAGGTGGCAGATAACTATCTTGTGTTGGGATGTTGCTTCTGATAGTTAAAGTTTTACTGAGGAAGTAGTCTGCCAGCTCTTGAGCGCTGAAGGCAGCTGAGGGGGGAGGTGCAGGTGGGTAGAGGAGGGTGTTGAAGGTGGACCAGAGCCGTTTAGGGTTGGAGGACAGCGTAGATATAAGAGATGAGAAGAAGGATTGTTTGGCCAAGTGGAGGGCAGAGGTGTATGACCGGAGAATAAACTTGAAGTGAACAAAATCAGCTTCAGAGCGGGATTTCCTCGGAATGAACCTGTAAACATGTAACACAGTGACTATATACAGAATGCACCTGTAAACATGAAACAGTGACTATATACAGAATGCACCTGTAAACATGTAACACAGTGACTATATACAGAATGCACCTGTAAACATGTATCACAGTGACTATATACAGAATGAACCTGTAAATATGTAACACAGTGACTATATACAGAATGAACCTGTAAATATGTAACATAGTGACTATATACAGAATGCACCTGTAAACATGTATCACAGTGACTATATACAGAATGAACCTGTAAATATGTAACACAGTGACTATATACAGAATGAACCTGTAAACCTGTAACACAGTGACTATATACAGAATGCACCTGTAAACATGTAACACAGTGACTATATACAGAATGCACCTGTAAACATGTAACACAGTGACTATATACAGAATGCACCTGTAAACATTTAACATAGCGACTATATACAGAATGTGACTGTAAATATGTAACAGTGAGTATATATGTGCCATTTGATCTTGTCCCCACACATAGATGGGGCAATTGCAATTTGTATAGTTTAGGTGCATTTCCAAAGAGCATTGTAACAGTTTGGGCAGTATTTAGAAAAGTGTGTGATCTTTGATCCACTTTTTTACCTCTGAATTGTTATGGCAGCACGACCTCCAGCTGTGGGAGATGTGGTTTGCTGATATAGATTACGGTGTCGTCTGCATACATATGTACAGTTGAGGCTTTGCAGACATTGGGCAGATCATTTATGAATATCGTAAATGGCAGGGGGCCAAGTATTGAGCCTCGGGGTACACCGCACGTGACATTGCAAAAGGCAAGGGTCTGGAAATTTTTTTAAAAAAACACACCACACCCCTGCTGCAAGTGTTGGAGTAATGAAGGGTTAAATGACTAAGAAAACGTGAGATTGTTGGTCTAAGGGAGGCGAGCACATATGTGAAAGGTCTCCCCTTTTCGGGGGGGGGGCGGAACTACTGAGATCCATGGTACATGCAGTGCCATACTTCAAATATCACTGGCAGACAGTGTACCGGGAGATCCAGGGGAGTTTTTTTAGAATTTAACACTTTACTGTACAGGATAACAACCAACAAATATATTCTCCAGTGAACTGGCCACCATGGGACAATCACTGATTTATCCGGGAGAGGCAACAAACAATGGCACAGATGCCTTTAATTGATTCACAAAGAGACACTCCCAAATAAAGGTTTAGTGATTTTTTGGCTAAATTATTGTGAAATTTATGCAGGCTTTGGATGAAAGTAACAATAGGTGCTTTAAAATTGGGCCTTTAGCGTCGGCAACAGTGCCGTCACACAGTAACCCCTCTGAGGATATGAATCCGATACAGGCGTAAGTGGCAATGCACCCAAATATTATGCTTTTGGTGCCAGGCCTGCAAGTGCATTCATACAGTAACCCCTCTGTGGTATTGTGGAAGAATGCAGGGGTGGACCATGCGGTCCTATATTAAAAATATATGAATCTCGTAATGGGCGTCAGTGCACCCAGATATTGTGCTTTTGGTGCCAGACTGCCAGGCCAGCAAGTACCACCATACAGTAACCCCTCTGTCATATTGTGGAAGAGTGCAGGGGTGGACCTTGCGGTCCTATATTAAAAAGATATGCATCTGGTAAAGGCACCAGTACACCCAGATATTGTGCCTTTCATCGCAGCAAGTGCCTTCGCACCATAACCCTTTTGTGGTATTGTGGAAGAGTGCAGGGTTGGACCCTGCGGTTCAAAAAATTTAAATGATATAAATGTGGCACAGGCATCAGTGCAGCCAAATATCGTGCCTTTCATGGCAGCAAGTGCATTCACACCGTAACCCTTTTGTAGTTTTGTGGAAGAGTGCAGGGTTGGACCCTGCGGTTCAAAAAATTAAAATGATATAAATGTGGCACAGGTGTCAGTGCAGCCAAATATTGTGCCTTTCATGGCAGCAAGTGCCTTCACACCGTAACCCTTTTGTGGTATTGTGGAAGAGTGCAGGGTTGGACCCTGCGGCTCAAAAATTAAAATGATATAAATGTGGCACAGGCATCAGTGCATCCAAATATTGTGCCTTTCATGGCAGCAAGTGCATTCACACCGTAACCCTTTTGTGGTATTGTGGAAGAGTTCAGTGCTGGAGGTTTTGTGAATGCAGAAGACATCCCTGATCTATTCCATTACGTCAGCATCAGGGAATTGATAACTGCTGATCCAGGACTGATTCATTTTTATAAATGTCAGCCGGTCTACAGAGTCGGTGGACAGACGCACTCTTTTGTCTGTGACAAAACCTCTAGCGGCACTGAACGTCCTTTCAGAAAGCACACTAGATGAAGGGCAACCTAGTAGCTGCATAGCATATTGGCTAAATTCTGGCCAGTGATCCAATCTCAACACCCAGTAAGCCAGTGGAACATCTGCTGGAAATGTATCCAGGTCTGCCCTTGCCCCTAGGTAGTCCTGCACCATATGGTGAAGTCGCTGGCAATGGGTGCCTACATTTGACGTCCCTGGGCGTCGTGGACTAATTTTTTTTTAAAATGCATCAGTCAAGCGGCCCTGGCCTTCACCACTATTCCTCTGATCATCCGCAGCCTCAGAAGCACGTGTGTCAGCAGTTGGTAACCTACAAGTGCCTGGAAAGGTATTACACAAGTGTCGCTTTAGAGCGTCCTCAAGTTTTTTCATCCTGTGCTCCCTCTGTGCGGGCAGGATGAGTTCTGCAACTTTACCCTTGTATCGTGGATCAAGAAGGCTTGCCAACCAGTAATGATCCCTCTCCTTGATAGCACGAATCCTGGGGTCCTTTAGCAGGCTTTGCATTATAAGTAGGGATGAGCTGATCGGTTTGGACGGTTCGGAGTTTGACCCGAACTTAGCCTGTTCGATTAGATCGCGAACACCGAACATTTCTGGGTGTTCGCCGCTTGTTCGACCTCAATGAACAACAATGTATTTTCCCACTGGCCTGAAGCTCGTAATTGGCTACAGCCTTGCACCTGACCTCTGGTGCGAGACAGGTTCAACAGAATGCCAATCACGCTCAGAGTCCTGATTGTGCAAATTTTGCCCAATCATGGGCTCACAGAGCTAAGTCCCGCAGCACACTATATAACATTTCCACACATAGCTACAGCACGCAATTTGAGAGGAGATTTCAGAGGAGATAGTTGTGTGTTTGTTACTGCGGTCTGCCACGCTACTTGGGGGGGGGTCTGGGGGTCTCATTTCTACCAAATATCAGGGAATTTAGGTGATGTGTGTCTTGTCACTGTGCCAGCAAGTTTTTTTGGGGTTTACAAATTTCTTTAAAACATTTGTGAATTGAGGTGATCTTCTGTGTCTTGTCACACAGCCAGCAAGTCTTTTTGGGGTTAAAAATTTCTTTAAAACATTTGTGAATTGAGGTGATCTTCTGTGTCTTGTCACACAGCCAGCAAGTATTTTGGGGTTAAAATTTTTTGAAACATTTGTGAATTGAGGTGATCTGTGTCTTGTCACACAACCAGTACCACGCAGTATTTTGGGGCTCACTAATTTCTTTAAAACATTTGTGAATTGAGGTGATCTGTCTCTTGTCACACAACCAGTACAATGCAGTATTTTGGGGTCACTAATTTCTTTAAAACATTTGTGAATTGAGGTGATCTGTGTCTTGTCACACAGCCAGTACCACGCAGTATTTTGGGGCTCACTAATTTCTTTAAAACATTTGTGAATTGTTATAATTCGTGTGTTCTCACTGGCTGCCACCCATCAAGGGGTCTCACTGATTTATAGGAGGTTTCACTGCCACCCATCAAGGGGTCTCACTGATTTATAGGCGGTGTCTGAGACTTGTAATCTGTGTCTTGTCACTGGCTGCCAGCTATCAGGGTGTCTCACTGAGTTATACAGAGTTCTTTAAATCTTTATACCAGAGTTGAATCAGAGTTCTGTTTATATTAATCTATATATCACTCACCATGTCTGAAAGAACAAAAAGGACAGGCAGACGCTCCCAGACACAGATACAGTCATAGCCGAAATTGTTGGCACCCCAGACATTTTTCCAGAAAATCAAGTATTTCTCACAGAAAAGTATTGTAATTACACATGTTTTGCTATACACATGTTTATTCCCTTTGTGTGAATTGGAACAAAGTAAGAAAAGGGAGGAATAAAGCTAATTGAAGGTAATGTTACACAAAACATCAAAAATGGGCTGGACAAAATTCTTGGCCCCCTTAACTTAATATTTGGTTACACACCCTTTGTAAAAAATAACTGAAATCCGTTGCTTCCTATAACCATCAATAAGCTTCTTACACCTCTCACCTGGAATTTTGGACCACTCTTCCTTTGCAAACTGCTCCAGATCTCTCTTATTGGAAGGGCGCATTTTCCCAACAGCAATTTTAAGATCTCTCCACAGGTGTTCAATGGGATTTAGATCTGGACTCATTGCTGGCCACTTCAGAACTCTCCAGCACTTTGTTGCCATCCATTTCTGGGTGCTTTTCGACGTATGCTTGGGGAAGACCCAAAATCTCGGACGCAAACCCAGCATTTTGACACTGGGCTCTACAGTGCGACCCAAAATCCTTTGATAATCCTCAGATTTCATGATGCCTTGCACACATTCAAGGCAAACAGTGCCAGAAGCAGCAAAACAACCCCAAAACATCATTGAACCTCCACCATATTTCACTATAGGTACTGTGTTCTTTTTTTTGTAGGCCTCATTCCGTTTTCGGTAAACAGTAGAATGACGTGCTTTACCAAAAAGCTCTATCTTAGTCTCATCTGTCCACAAGATGTTTTCCCAGAAGGATTTTGGCTTACACAAGTACATTTTGGCAAACTGTAGTCTTGCTTTTTTATGTCTCTGTGTCAGCAGTGGGGTCCTCGTGGGTCTCCTGCCATAGCGTTTCATTTCATTTAAATGTCGACGGATAGTTTGTGCTGACACTGATGCTCCCTGAGCCTGCAGGATAGCTTGAATTTCTTTGGAACTTGTTTGGGGCTGCTTTTCCACCATCCGGTCTATCCTGCGTTGCAACCTTTCATCAATTTTTCTCTTCCGTCCATGCCCAGAGAGATTAGCTACAGTGCCATGGGTTGCAAACTTCTTGAAAATGTTGCGCACTGTGGACAAAGGCAAATCTAGATCTCTAGAGATGGACTTGTAACCTTGAGATTGTTGATATTTTTCCATAATTTTGGTTCTCAAGTCCTCAGACAGTTCTCTTCTCCTCTTTCTGTTGTCCATGCTTAGTGTGGCACACACAGACACACAATGCAAAGACTAAGTGAACTTCTCTCCTTTTTATCTGCTTTCAGGTGTGATTTTTATATTGCTCACACCTGTTACTTGCCCCAGGTGAGTTTACAGGAGCATCACATGCTTGAAACAATTTTATTTAACTACAATTTTGAAAGGGTGTCAAGAATTTTGTCCTGCCCATTTTTTGAGTTTTGTGTGACATTATGTCCAATTTGCTTTTTTTCCTCCCTTTTATGTTTTGTTCCAATACACACAAAGGGAATAAACAAGTTTATAGCAAAACATGTGTTACTGCAATACTTTTCTGTGAGAAATACTTCTGAAATAAAGTTCTGGGGTGCCAACAATTTTGGTCATGACTGTAAAGGGCAAGCAGCCCCTGTGTCGGGAGGCTGTGCCTCTGGTCGTGGTGGACGTGGTGCATCCTCTGCAGGGGCACGCTTGTCCTTTCTAACTGGTGCTGGCCGTCTTAAGCGGCAGCAATATACAGAGGATTTTGTGGATTGGCTAACCAGGCCATCCTCATCCTCCAAGTCCTCTGCCAGCCAGGCTTCTAGTGCTTTACAGTCCACCTCAGCTGCCAAAGCATCTAATGCAGCATCCATGTCCACAGCTACTCCTGCCATAGCCTCGCTATCACACACGGAGGAGTCAGCTGAATTGTTTGACTACAATGAGAGTGACATGCTGCTTGAGGATGCGCAGCAAGTACAGTGCTCTGATTCAATCTCTGTGGTTGAGGAAGGGAGTATAATCAACCAAGAGGAAGGGGGTGCCAGTGATGACACACAAATAATTGGCACTCATGTTGCCCCAGCAGCTGCAGCATACTGCCAAGTTGGCTCCAGTGATGAGGAGATAGGGGGTGATGATGACAATGATGATGAGGTCACTGATTCCACCTGGGTGCCTGATCGAACAGAGGAATTAAGTGAGGAAGAGGGTGAGGAGGAGGCACAGCAAACACGAGGAACAACATCCTCTGTAACCAACCGTAGCACTAGCCAGTCCAAGGCATCACATGTCAGAGTTGCTCCGGTGCAGAGCGCTGTTATCTCAAAGAACACATGCAGGAACTCTGTTGTCTGGGAGTTCTTTAAGAAATGTGCAGTAGAGCGCAGAGTTGCTATTTGTAATCTATGTCAGATGAGGCTGAAGCGTGGGAAAGACACCGGACGCTTGGGTACCACGTGCTTGAGGCGACATATGAACAACTGCCACACATCCCATTGGCGCAAAACTTTGCGTAGGTCCTCCTCCTCCTCATCTGTCTCTACCCCCACTGTATGTCCTGCCATGTCATTGCCCACAACCTCCACTGACAGGGATGATGCTACAGTAATGGATGTACCAGGTCCTTCCTCACAATTTGACAGCATCCCATCAGCTGAAGATTTACGCAGTCAGATTACGTTGACGCAGCTGCTGCAGCGTAAAAAAAAATATAGTCCCAACCATCCCCAAGCACAGCGTCTAAATGCCAGCTTAGCAAAATTACTCGCATTGCAGCTGCTGCCTTTCCAGCTGGTGGACTCTGCTCCCTTCCGTGAATTTGCTGAATGCGCTGTACCACAGTGGCAGGTTCCAAAACGCCATTACTTTTCACGCAAGGCCATTCCAGCACTATACCAGCACGTGGAAGACAATATTATCCAGTCATTGGGAAAGGCAGTCAGCAGCAAGGTGCATGTGATTTTAGATACGTGGTTCAGCAAGCATGGACAGGGTCATTACATTTCCTTCACGGCACACTGGGTAACTCTGATTGCAGCTGGGAGGGATCCAAGTTGGGGCTCTGTGCTGGAGCTTGTTCATCCACCATGCCTCCAGAAAACTGCTTGTATGAGGTCTGTCTGCTCCACCACCACCACCTCTCCCTCTTCCTCCTCCTCCTTCTGTATCTCTGGCGAAGCGGCAGTTAAACCGACGCCTGACAGGGTCTACACAATGGCTCAAGCAAAAAGAAGCCATACTGTGCTTGAGCTGGTTTGTTTAGGGGACAGGAGCCACACCAGGCCAAAAATTCTGTCAGCCCTGCAGGGGCAGGTGCAGAGATGGTTAACACCACACCAGCTTCAGCTGGGAATGATCGTCTGTGATAATGGCAGCAACCTTCTCTCCACCCTACGCAAGGGTAAATTGACGCATGTACCATGCCTAGCACACGTCCTAAATCTAGTGGTACAGCATTTTCTAACCAAGTACCCAGGGCTGGCAGAGCTTCTCAGCCAGGCCAAAAAAGTCTGCAGCCACTTCAGACGGTCATTCCCAGCAAGCGTTCGCCTGGCAGAAATTCAAAGAGAATTCCACCTTCCCACAAACCGTCTGATCTGTAACATGCCCACCAGGTGGAACTCGACATTAGCAATGCAGCAGCGTCTGCACAAGCAGCAGAGGGCCATCAACGAGTACCTGTGTGAGTATGGCACAAGGACAGGTTCAGGTCAACTTGGTTCCCCCCCCCCGCAGTGGCTGATGATCAAGGATGCATGCACTGTACTGTCACCATTTGAGGAGGCAGCGAGGATGGTGAGCAGGGACAGTGCATGCATCAGTGACACAATTCCTTTAGTGTTCCTGCTGGAGCACACTCTGCGGGGAATTATAGATGTGGCTCTAGAGGCAGAGCAGCGGGAGGAAGAGGAGGCCTTCCCTAGCTCTGAAGGCCCCAGTCTTTCCGCAGACAGCATTCCAGCGGGTCCTACTCAGATCAGACAGGAGGAATATTTAAGTAGGGGGGGCATTGAAGGTGGTGATTCCTCAAGGGAGGGTTTTGTGTGCCCAGAAACACAAGGGCTAGTGCGTGGCTGGGAGGAGGAAGTGCACAATGGGGTCATCCTCATTGACCAGGAAGACTCGGAAGCTAATGCCACCTCCAACCTACGCTGCATGGGCTCCCTTATAATGCAAAGCCTGCTAAAGGACCCCAGGATTCGTGCTATCAAGGAGAGGGATCATTACTGGTTGGCAACCCTTCTTGATCCACGATACAAGGGTAAAGTTGCAGAGCTCATCCTGCCCGCACAGAGGCAGCACAGGATGAAAAAACTTAAGGACGCTCTAAAGCGACACTTGTGTAACACCTTTCCAGGCACTGGTAGGTTACCAAGTGATGACACACGTGCTTCTGAGGCTGCGGATGATCAGAGGAATAGTGGTGAAGGCCAGGGCCGCTTGACTGATGCATTTTTAAATTTTTTTAGTCTACGACGCCCAGGGACGTAAAATGTAGGCACCCATTGCCAGCGTCTTCACCATATGGTGCAGGACTATCTAGGGGCCAGGGCAGACCTGGATACCTTTACAGCAGATGATCCATTGGCTTACTGGGTGTTGAGATTGGATCACTGGCCAGAATTTAGCCAATATGCTATGCAGCTACTAGGTTGCCCTTCATCCAGCGTGCTTTTTGAAAGGACGTTCAGTGCCGCTGGAGGTTTTGTCACAGACAAAAGAGTGCGTCTGTCCCCCGACTCTGTAGACCGACTGACATTTATAAAAATTAATCATCCTGGATCAGCAGCTATCAATCCCCTGCTGCTGAAGTAATGGAATAGATCGGGGATGTCTTCTGCATTCACAAAACCTCCAGCACTGAACTCTTCCACAATACCACAAAAGGGTTAAGGTGTGAATGCACTTGCTGCCATTAAAGGCACAATATTTGGCTGCACTGACGCCTGTGCCACATTTATATCATTTTAATTTTTTGAACCACATGGTCCAACCCTGCACTCTTCCACAATACGACAGAGGGGTTACTGTATTATTGATGGCACTTGCAGGTCTGGCACCAAAAGCACAATATCTGGGAGCACTGACGCCTTTACCAGATTCTTCTCTTTTTAATATAGGACCCCAAGGTCCACCCCTGCATTCTTCCACAATACTACAGAGGGGTTACTGTATGATAGTACATGCTGGCCTGGCAGTCTGGCACCAAAAGCACAATATCTGGGTGCACTGACGCCCATTACCAGATGCATATCTTATTAATATAGGTTGGTATATCTGCGTTTGGTGCTGCCTATATATAGATATATCACACTTTGTAGAGTGTGATATTCGTGGGATTGATACCTTGCAGTGGTATATCGGAAGCAGACAGTTGGGGTGGTTAAACAGTATTGCTTCTTATGCACAGTGTTGATGGTACTGGCAATGTACAAAAACATATATGTGTGTAGAAAAAGGTTCAAAGTAAGTGGTGTGTACCGTGCAGAAGACCAGTACTTTACAATCCTTTACAATAAAGTACAATGCTTTACTGCCATCCAGTGGCTTAAATCGGTATCACAGCTTGTACTTGTGAAGAAAGAAAGAAATCGCTGGTCCCTTTTTTTCTTTCGTTGCGTAGATCTTGTCCTCATAGGGATATACACAGAAAGAGGGCATACATAGCGCAACACTATCAGAAATTCTGGTGATACAAAAAAGAAAGTTTTGATAAACTCACGTGGTCCAGAGCCTAGTAGGGGTGTCAGGCTCAGACTCATTCTCTGTTCCAGTCCATCAAGGTGACTGGATCTCTTCTTTTTTGATTCCTCCTATGCTGCTGCAGGACTTTCTGTGGTCTCCTGGGTCCTCTGGGCTGGTGGTCCTAGGGTGGATGTAAGGCTACCGATGGTCAACCTCCCTGTCCTCCGGAGTAATCACAGAATGCAGGTAGTGTTATAAAAAAGGGATTTATTCAATTGATTAACAATACAGTCTAAATAAAATAATAAAAAGGTTGTGGGGTAATCCAGGACGCGTTTCGCCTTCTGGCCTCTTCTGCTGGATTGTTTCCCAATCTCTGCGGTCCTTCTTTTATATTAAATGTGGTAGTCGTTCAGAGCTTTCATTTTCGATTTTACGTGACGAATTGCGCGCATGCGCCCGGGCCTCCATCCGATTGGGCCGGTCACGTGGAGGTATTAGCCAATCGTGATGGATCTCTTTTCTGAATCGCGAGAGGGGTTTTCATATATTCTCCACTTTCAAAAAGTGGCTAAAATGCTCCATGGCACCGTGCTTAGTTTGCGCTGCAGGAGTGTGTTAAAGAAGTCTTTCCTCAGAGGGTTTATAAGCCTCCACATATAGGTGTATGTGCAGAGATAAATACATTTCTCAGGTGGGCATTTTTTTATAAGAAATAGAGGAGATGGTTTATAAGAGAATATAAAGGAGAGTAAAATACAGACACATATATAGGGATTGGATTGTCCCTGCAGTTTTTCATGGTCTCTCGGTGTGTTTGTATAAACATTGTGTGTATGTTACATCTAACACTCTATAAGATGATACAGAGGAGAGATAATTTTGTGTGGTATATGACGAAATTGGGTCAGGATCGTATTTTAACGATCACTAAAGTCCACTGATGGATTAGATGGTAATTAGAATCTCCCTATATATATAAGCAGGGAGAGGGTCTGAGAGATGTGTACATTACAAAAACATTACTGTTTTTTTTTTTTTTGTAATGTACACATCTCTCAGACCCTCTCCCTGCTTATATATATAGGGAGATTCTAATTACCATCTAATCCAAGTTTATCAAAACTTTCTTTTTTGTATCACCAGAATTTCTGATAGTGTTGCGCTATGTATGCCCTCTTTCTGTGTTTATCCCTATGAGGACAAGATCTACGCAGCGAAAGAAAAGGGACCAGCGATTTATTTATTTCTTCACAACATGGTCTCCCTCTATCTCTCGTGCTGCCAATCACTCCCACTCCCACAAATCCCATTCCCACCTTCTCTTTCTCACCCTCCTGCTGATACTCTATTCAGGTGACATATCCCCTAACCCTGGCCCCACAACACATCCAATACTTCCCTCTCATCCTATCTCCATCGCACATAAATCACCTCCCTGCAAGCCCAGCAACCTCATTCCCATAATCCCTCAGTGCCTGTCCTCTTTCTCCTGCGCCCCTGGAACGCTCGCTTCTGTGTGCAACAAACTCACAGCCGTCCATGACCTCTTCCTTTCAAACTCCTTCAACCTCCTAGCTTTAACTGAAACCTGGCTAACTCCCTCTGACACGGCCTCCGTTGCTGCTTCTCTCACATGGCGGTCTACACTTGAGCCATACCCCCAGACCGGGTGAGAGAAATGGTGCGCGGGGTCGGACTCCTGCTCTCTCCCACCTGCACCTACCAGCATCTCCCTCCACCCCCATCCCTCTCCTTCTCCTCCTTCGAGACACACTGCATCCGCCTGTTCTCTCCTCTGGCCCTCAGGGGTGGCAGTCATCTACCGCTCACCGGGACCAACCTCCAGTTCTTTTGACCACTTTGCTACCTGGCTTTCTCACTTCCTGTCTTCTAATCTTCCATGCCTAATTTCTCAGGGACTTCAACATTCCCATTGATGATCCCTCCGCCCCTGCTGCCTCCAAACTTCTTTCACTCACGTCCTCCCTTGGACTCACACAATCCTCCCTCCTCCCTACCCACCGCGCATGATCACGTTATTGACCTTGTCTTTTCCAACCTCTGCTTCCATTTCTGAGTTCAACTGTCACCCTTTCCCCATCTCTGACCACCACCAACCTATCTGGACTTCCTAAACACCCTGCTCCCCCACCCCGCACACACACTCGCAGAAATCTACATGCGTGGACCCCCATCAATTCTCCACCTACTTCACCACCTCCCTCACACCTCATCCTTCACCTGCCCTGATGCTGCCCCTAATCACTACAACACTACGCTTATCTCTGCTCTAGACACTCTGCTCCTCTTCGACTCTGTAAGGCCCCACGCCGCCAGCTTCAGCCCTGGCACACCCTCCAGACACGCTACCTGCAAAGATGCTCCCGCACTGCAGAGCGTGCCTGGAGGAAATCCCGCTCTGAAGCTGATATGTTCACTTCAAGGTTATTCTCCGGTCATACACCTCTGCCATCCACTTGGCCAAACAATCCTTCTTCTCATCTCTTATATCTACGCTGTCCTCCAGCCCTAAACGGCTCTGGTCCACCTTCAACACCCTCCTCTACCCACCTGCACCTCACCCCACAGCTGCCTTCAGCGCTCAAGACCGGCAGACTACTTCCTCAGTAAAACTCTATCAGAAGCAACATCCCAACACAAGATATTATCTGCCACCTCCACTCCCACAGGTCCCCTCTGCCACCCTCTGCCGCTTCCTCCCAGCCACTGAGGAGGAAGTCAATTCCTTATTGTCCTCCTCACATCTCACCACGTGCCCGCTCGACCCCATTCCCTCACATCTAATTCCTCCCCTCTCCTCCTCCCTCACCCCTGCTCTCACACACATCTTCAACTTATCTCTCTCCACTGGCTCCTTTCCATCCGCCTTCAAACACGCGCTAGTTACCCCTTTACTAAAGAAACCATCCCTAGACCCCAACTCTCCATCCAACTACCGCCCTGTATCCCTGCTTCCGTTTACCTCTAAGCACTTAGAAAAACTAGTCTTCAACTGCCTCTCCCTCTTCCTGTCCTCCAATTCCCTACTTGACCCCCTGCAATCTGGCTTCCGTCCCCTACACTCAACTGAAACTGCCCTCACCAAAGTCACCAACGACCTCCTAACTGCTAAAAAACACGGCCACTATTCTATTCTCATCCTGCTTGACCTCTCGGCTGCTTTTGACACTGTTTGACCCCCCCTCCTTCTACAGGACCCTCAACTCTCTGGGTCTCGTGACACTGCAGTTGCTTGGGTTGACTCCTATTTATCCAACAGGTCCTTCTGTGTGTCCTTTGCTGGTAACTCCTCCTCTTCATTGCCTCTATCTGTTGGTGTACCTCAAGGCTCTGTCCTTGGTCCTCTGCTCTTTTCCATCTACACCTCCTCACTGGGCAAAAATCATCAACAGCTTTGGCTTTAATTACCACCTCTACGCTGATGACACTCAGATCTACCTCTCTACCCCTGATCTCTCTCCCCCTGTCCTTTCAAAAGTCAGTGACTGTTTATCTGGCATCTCCTCCTGGATGGCCTCCCACCACCTAAAGATCAACATGTCAAAGACTGAACTCCTACTTATTCCTCCCTCCAATGCCTCCCCACCTCCTGACTTCTCTATCACGGTGGAGGGTATCACCATCTCCATCAAACCAAGTTCACTGTCTTGGAGTTACACTTGACTCTGCTCTTTCCTTCATCCCCCACATCCAGTCTCTTTCCTCCTCCTGCCGATACCAACTGCGTAATATTTCCAGAATTCGGCCATTTCTTACCGCTGTCACCACAAAACAACTCATACACGCCCTGGTAATCTCCCGACTCGACTATTGCAATAATCTCTTATCTGGCCTCCCTCTGTCCCGCCTCTCCCCCCTACAATCCATCCTGAACGCCTCCGCCAGGCTAATTCACCTCACCCGCCGCTCTGTCTCTGCCGCTCCCCTCTGCGAGTCCCTTCACTGGCTCCCCATCCACTGCAGAATTAAGTTCAAAATCCTTATCCTTACCTACAAAACCCTCACTAACTCAGCGCCCCACTACCTGTCCTCACTAATCACCAAATACACCCCAGCCGCTCCCTAAGGTCAAACAGCGACCTGCGCCTAGCTTCTCCCACATCACCTCTTTCCATGATAGACTGCAGGATTTCTCACGCGCAGCCCCCACTCTCTGGAACGCTCTCCCTCGTACTGTCAGACTTTCCCCTAACTTCTCTTCCTTCAAACGCTGCCTGAAAACATTCCTATTTAGGGAAGCCTACCACCCAACTCACTGACGCAACCATCAGTCACTCTCACCTTACAGTCCTCTCCTCCTGTTTCCAACCCCAACCCTCCCAGATTGTGAGTTCCTACGGGAATAGGGCCCTCATCTCCTCCTGTACTGTTTGTCAAATGTTGTTCAATGTATTGTAACCCTGTCTGTACTGTGCTTATTGTACAGCGCTGCGGAATATGCTGGCGCTTTAAAAATAAAGAATAATAATAATAATTCACAAGTACAAGCTGTGATATCGAGTTTAGCCACTAGATGGCAGTAGAACATTGAGGAACCCCTTATCAGACTTGAAAAACTGTTCCCCGCAATACCGATTTAAGCCACTGGATGGCAAGTAAAGCATTGAACTTTATTGTAAAGCATTGTAAAGTACTGGTCTTCTGCACGGTACACACCACTTACTTTGAACCTTTTTCTACACTCATATATGTTTTTGTACATTGCCAGTACCATCAACACTGTGCATAAGAAGCAATACTGTTTAACCACCCCAACTGTCTGCTTCCGATATACCACTGCAAGGTATCAATCCCACGAATATCACACTCTACAAAGTGTGATATATCTATATATAGGCAGCGCCCAACGCAGATATACCAACCTTCCTTACAATATATTAGCAGGTGTGTAACACTGCTTCTCGATCTGGGTTAGGCAGCAGCCCGTATTGTTTTTAACAGGCGCCATCTAAAGGATTAAACCCCCCCGAATTCTCTTTTTAATATAGCACCCCAAGGTCCACCCCTGCACTCTTCCACAATACTACAGAGGGGTTACTGTATGATAGTACATGCTGGCCTGGCAGTCTGGCACCAAAAGCACAATATCTGGGTGCACTGACGCTCATTAGCAGATTCATATCTTTTTAATATAGGACCACATGGTCCACCTCTGCATTCTTCCACAATACCACAGAGGGGTTACTGTATGATAGTACTTGCAGGCCTGGCACTAAAGGCACAATATTTGGGTGCACTGCCACTGACACCTGTATCAGATTCATATCCTCAGAGGGGTTACGGTGTGACGGCACTGTTGTCGACGCTAAAGACCCAATTTTAAAGCACCTAATGTTACTTTCATCCAAAGCCTGCATAAGTTTCACAATAATTTAGCCAAAAAAAATCACTAAACTTTCTCTGCGTGTCCGAAAATGTCTCCTCTTTTCATACAGACTGCCGCCCCAAGCAGTTGTTTATGGATAGATTAAAGGAAAAGCATTTACCGTCTTTTGAAACGTATTTTTTTTGTTTAAGTGTTTCTATACATCCTAAAAATCCGCCACTTCACGGGCAGGTTATGGGGACCTCCTAGGCACGATATTTGAAGGAATTTTCCGTTTTTTTTTTTTTTTTTTTTTTGTATTCAAAATTTTTATTTTGTAAATGTCAGTAATACAACAAACAGGAAAAAAGGCCTCGCAGGGCCACATGGGGCTAGTCATCAGGTAAATCAGCGTAAATAAAAAGAACAAAAATAGTCAGCAAGGGTCCACAAAGTTAACAACATTAAGGGGGAGGGGAAGGGACACTTGGCATAAGTGCCCAGGGAGGTGGTATAGTCCTCAAACCTACATAGGGCAAAACCACTTTAAAAATAAAAAAAAAAAAAAAAAAAAAAAAAAAAAAAAAAAAAAAGGGGGCATAAGGAGAAAGGTGGAGGACAGCCTGGGAAATAGTGCCATTCCTGGCTCACTCCATCAACCTCGCAAGGAGACTGGAGGCCACGGAAGAGGCCACTGGGCCAGGCGCCTTGGGGCCAGAGGAAGCAGTCAGAGCCATGGTAGCTGCCTCAATGGCTCGCCCAGGGCAACCTATCGTCCTTCACTCAAAAAAAAAAAAAAAATAAGGAGTAAATAAAAGAGTGGCCAAATGCCCGGTTCATCTTGCCAACCACGTCCTGGACAGTTGAGACAAAGTCCGCTAAAGAGTGTCCACAGGGGGGGGGGGAGAAATCGGCAAGAGTCCTCAAAAAGACGCATGTGTGAGGGTGTCAGCAGGAACAAGAAAACTATTCAAGAAAAAGGGGGTATGTGTCGCAAAGTGTGGTACTAAATAACATGGGGGAAGACAGGAGACAAGACAGCAAAAAAGAAAAACAAAACTCAAAAGTGTGTCCCAGTGGTCTCTTCATCCCGTGTCACGAAAAGGCAGGAAGCTAGGGACAGGCAATGCACCGCATGGGAGGCCGGAGTGTTCAATCTCTGCAAGCTCACCGCTACCGTGCCTGTCCTCGAGCTCCATCCGAACCCGAGTCGCTCCATGGCGTCTACCAGCATACGCTCGGGACATGGCCGCATGTGTTATCGGGGTACGCAGCTGCACCATCTTCACAGCCATCGGCGGGGGGGTCAATCTCGGCACGTGCCCTGTAAGGGTCTGATATAGATCGTGCCTCCTGGACGTCGCATGGTTCCTGCTCATCCCCAGAGCGCAAATCTGGATTCAGCAGCGTTCGGGACCTGGGGGGCAGTGCCCCAGCTGGGTCGTTACTCCCGACTCTCCCCTCCATGTCACCAGCCACACTTAAATCGGGGTCAGCAGAGCATAGGGCCGAAGCATCTCCGAGTACGTCTGCCCCCAGGGCCGTCTCCTCCCGGCAACTACTCAGCGCGGCCATCAATCGGCGCATAACTCCTCTGGTGAGGGGGCCGTCATCACTCTCCTCCTCCAGTATCCTCAGGCATGCATCAAGGCCTGAAATAACGGCTACCTCTCTTCCAGCGGGGGATGGGGTCCGCCCCGACTCTGACCCGCAGGTCCGACCACTGTGCTTACGTGAATGTCAGCCAGGGCAGCCGGGAGACGTGGGCTCTCCGTCCCCACAGACAGTAACATCAATGTCGAGTTGTGGTGGTCAGTCCAGTAAGGCTGGCAGGTGTTCAGAGCCGGGTGCTAGGCCTCAAGATGGCCGCCGGCGTCGTGTCCCGGTAAAAATAGCAGCGGCTAAGTTATTCTCTGGTCCGCGGGGGGCCAAGCGGACTCCGGACAACTCAGGACCGACGGCCAGCCACTCTAGTTCCCAAATGTCCAAAAAATGCTGCAGGTAAATAAGCTAGAGGTCCCAATTAGAGAGAAGACATGCGGAGCTCCACCATTACATGTCCGCTCCCATGAGCAGCCGGCCACGCCCCCCCCGTTTTATTTTTAACCCTTATTTCATGGAAAACTCACTATCCCTTTGAAAATGTTTTTTTTAAAACTTTATGTCCTTGTTTCCTGTCCCCCAGGGCACTACCCGGACCCCCATACACCTTTTATGGCAAATATCTAGCATATATGCCCTCTTGGGGGCACTCTAAAAACCGATTTTCAGCCCCATTGACTTGCATTGAGTTCAAGTTCGAATTTCGAACATTTGGAAAGTTCGAGTTCGAATGCGAACCAAACTCAGGGGTGTTCGACTCATCCCTAGTCAAGACACGAGAGCGGATTCCGACAAGGCAACGGGATTTTAAATATTGGTCACAGCGTCCAAAAACAAGTCAGAAAGGTTTTAAATTCACACTTTATTATAACCACAAGTTGTATAGTTTACAGATTCAAAACAATTTCCAAATATGCACAAAACGGATGTTTACAGGTCATAAGAACTCAGCAAGAATTCAGTCACCAGTGCAAAGCAGCATGGGAGACGAACTAATTTCTGAAAGATTATCTGTAATGTGCACAATCAGCCACGTGATCCCATCTGTAGCGAATAGTGATCTGGACTTTCCGGCTGCATATTATTCAAATTCACATCAAGCCAAAGAAAAAAAAAAAAACAACAAGTAAAAAAAATAAAGTGGAGACTCGTCCAAAGCCCTGAGAGTCAGAACCGTCTTAAGAAAACATAGCGGTGATTAGAATTGCAATGAGGGAAAGGGTTAATCCACTGTACAGGCCAGCAGTCCCGCTGGTACAAATAAACCTCACGTCCAATTTCTGGCCAGCAGTTTCTGTGATCTGTTTGCCGAGGTCACAGAGGCTTTTGGTGGCGCATCCGCGGAGCGCGGTTTGCAAGGATACAGCTCCTAAAGAAAATTAAAACAGATTAACGGGTGAGAACGTTTGCACGAGAACGCGGAGTGTATATACCCAAGAGTTACGATTTAATAATGCAAGGTTTGGTTGTTTGGCAGGTCTGAGGTCAACGGACTTTGCCTAATCAAATATTCAACTTGCCTGTGCAGGGAGCACGGCTTCTCTACAGGCCAGCGAGTTGAAAGGACACATTGACCTAGTATTAATTAATTCCAGTCACCAGTAAATTTATACAAGGTCTTCCCTCTGGGGACTCTTGTAGCAATGCAACGATACATGTAGGACCCACGGTGCTAGTGGTTGGCCCCAGCCAGTGGTGTACCTAGCACTGGGTAATGGATCCAGCTCAATGCTGGAAATTTTACTTTGAGAGTGAACTTTGTGGTCCTAGTGCTGCGGCCATAGGAGAAGGCCCTGATATCACTATATCCATGCGTGACTTGGGAGTGTCATCAGCACTAAGACCAAAAGCCATTATGGAATGTGGTGCAACATGCATAAGTTAGCTCAAACTGCAGCACACTATGTCGTCATCTACCACCACCTTGACTCTGGAAATCCATTGCATCCAACCCTACAGATGTGATGGGGCAGAGTTTGAGGTCCCTGCTGTAGAGTTTGAGTTGCCATTAGAAAGTCATTCCTAGATGCCATTGATCTCTGGAATAACAGGAACCTAAAACAAAACCCACAAAACACTGCAAGAATAAGGATGGTTTGGATTCTTGGGCCATTGTGTTACTGGCTCTCCAATATCTGGGTCTCCAGCTGAGAGTTCAGTCTAGCACTTGGGTCCATGAGTGACTGTCCTCCATAAGGCAGCCTTTATATTCCCCTAATGGCATGTTATACGATTGTCTAGGGCAGGGCTGTCAAATTTATGGCTCCCTGGTGTGTTGATTCCTACAATTCCCAGAATTCCCTCACTACAATAGATGGCCAAGGAATTTGTGAAACATCTGGGGGTGGACAGATTTTGATAGCCCTTGTCAATAGGGGTGTACCCCACCTGCTCATGTATCACAATTAACCTAGTGTGGGACCTGCAAGTTTGATTTAGTGTAGCAAGATCCTGCTATGGATGAAAACCTGTAAAGAAATCTGGGCCAGTGGACAGGGTGAAGAAATCAGGACAAGCAAATATTCTGCAATCTCCCTCTCCCAGCCCAAGGGTACATCAAAATAATCCATGACCATGTGTGCATTACCTGTGATGCTGGTGGTCTGCAGGAGACACATGTTCTCATCCCCTGTGCATTTCACAGTATCCTTGGTGTAACACCAGTCTGAGTCTGCACTGATACAGGTTCTGCAAACAAGCCCGTTGAGTCTTGTACTCACAGCTGGTACTTTAAGAGGGGAAAAAACAAAAAAAGGTTAATCTGATATTCATTGCAGTCTGAGGAAGAATTACCAGTGGAGGCTCTGTTGGACACTATGGGCAGTGCCCCAGATGTATGGGGCATTAAAAAATAAATGCCACCAAAACCATTTAAGTGAAGAGCACTTCAGACTGGGTTTTTTGGATCAACAGCAGTAGGTTGTGTGAAAAGCTGAATGCATGTATTTTTCAGCCTGTAACGTCACAGTATAAGAGCGAGGCTAGTATTGTTTCATGGAAAAATTGGGTCAGTTTTTTCGATGTCGCTCCCCACAGTAGCAAGTGAGCAGGCTCAGGGGTTTGAGTGATTGGGAGTAGCCCCGCTGCCTCCAATGCACTTATTGCCCATTTCCCAACCTCTGATGACAGGGGGCGCATGGGCACCTTTTATCTGCTGTGTCATAGGAGGAATGACAAGTGTAGAATGCAGTCTAGAAAAATTAATGATGCTTCAGCGCAGTGGTCCCCACTAACAGGCCAGGTTTTAAGGATCATCTTGGGAAAGATACTGAATCCTGCAATCACCACCTGTGCCTCCAATCTCTGGCAAACCCCTGGCCAGTTTGTAAAGCAGTGGTCCTTTCTCCTTCCCAAACCGTTCCACAAAAAAGTACTGCTGGAAAGTGGAGAGTCCTTTTCAGTGGGAGATCCTTAACCCAGGGCTTGAGTCCTGCAGGAACAAGTGTTCCCACTGGGCAGCTGGGGCTACTAGCGGAATGAATTAACAGCCCCTTGACTGGGAGAGTTTGAGTGCTGCATGCTCCCTTGCACGGCTGCCTCCTCAGTCCTCTGAAGGCTGACGCGGCCTACAGCTGAGATCTCATGAGTGTGTCACAGCCTTCAGCTGCACGCCTGAGCTTGGAGAAACATGCGGTCCTGGATGTCTGCAGGCTGGGCAAGTAGAATTGGGGGGGGTGATCTGTGCCTGGTTATACAGGATTCTCGGGGTATATATTTTTTCTTCCTCTTCAGGTAATGGGGTTGTGGAATTCTTGGGAGAGTTGCCTCACTTCCCCCGGAAGTAACCTCCGATTCAAACCTGGAAGTGGCTGACATCTTGGATGTCTGCAAAGACTCTGGGTCACCCCCCACCCACTGACGTTGTCACCATGTGTGATGTCAGAGGGCAAGTTAACCACCTAGCTGCCAAAGGGAGATACGAGGATCCAAAGGATCCCCATAAAGATTTCCTGGCAGCTACAGGGTCATGTTTGATATCATTGGAAAGGTCTGATTGTGGCCTCTCCCAATGATAAAATCAGTCATGTTTAAAAGGTTTTTTTTTTTAAATTGTTGGGGGGGGGGGTGTGGTTAATATATATATATATATCAGTTTATGTAAATTTTATTACAATTCGTTCCCCCTTGATTTATATGAACGAATTCCCTTTTAAAATGCAATGTAAAATGTTCCCTGTGTTGTATATAATTTAGTTTTTTCCCTTACTGTAAGGTCAGATGCACCAGAAAAATTTTACAGGCCGAGATTTATATGAAGGAATTCCCTTTTAAAATGCAATGTAAAATGTTGCCTGTGCTGTATCTGTGTTTTCCCTGATGTGTTTCTTAGTAAGATAACACCTGGGTGAGCTTTGCAGGCACTTTGCTCCATGCAGGACGTCCACATTTGAAATCACAGGGAGTCCTGTCTGGCACTGACAGGACAGGATCATCCCTCTTCCTGCCCTGTATAATATTTCTCATGCTAGCAGAATTTACAACCTCCCAGAGATGCCATCATGCCATGTACTCTGCTGCTGTTTGAGGTCAGAGGGAAAGTAACAATTTCATTATATTATGCAGGTGGGAAACCATGTTACATATCTCCAGGATACATTACTGCCTTAATATAATAATTGTTATATTTGTATTCATCCTTTGATATCAAACAGCAACAGAGTATGTGTATCACTGGGTGCATGTAAAGTCTGGCTGCATTATACAACTTCTCTCACCTGAAAGCTGCAAAAAGTAAGCGGCCAGTGTGGTGACTTCATACACAGGGAAGATTTTATCTGTGCCGCAAAGCAATTCTTTTATTTAAAATGCAATAAATAATATACTTTAAATGTGCATTTTAATAAAATATATTTTAATTTTAAAAAAAAGTGTGGTCTCCTCATTCACTGGTACAAAAAGATCCCTTTCTCAATGCTGCTAACTGCTGTGTCACAAAATAAACAGTCAGAAGGCATGTTGTAGCACAGAAAGAAAACTGCTTTATTGTGCAAAAGGAGTAAGACCATGATTCAGGCCTGCAGGACTTTTCTCAAAAAAATTAATAAGCGAGGGAAAAAGTATTGAGAAAAGTCCTGCAGGCCTGAATCATGGTCTTACTCCTTTTGCACAATAAAGCAGTTTTCTTTCTGTGCTACAACATGCCTTCTGACTGTTTATTTTGTGACACAGCAGTTAGCAGCATTGAGAAAGGGATCTTTTTGTACCAGTGAATGAGGAGACCACACTTTTTTTTAAATTAAAATATATTTTATTAAAATGCACATTTAAAGTATATTATTTATTGCATTTTAAACAAAAGAATCGCTTTGAGGCACAGATAAAATCTTCCCTGTGTATGAAGTCACCACACTGGCCGCTTACTTTATGCAGCTTTCAGGTGAGAGAAGTTGTATAATGCAGCCAGACTTTACAAGCACCCAGTGATACACATACTCTGTTGCTGTTTGACATCAAAGGAGGAATACAAATATAACAATTATTATATTAAGGCAGTAATGTATCCTGGAGAGATGTAACATGGTTTCCCACCTGCATAATATAATGAAATTGTTACTTTCCCTCTGACCTCAAACAGCAGCAGAGTACATGGCATGATGGCATCTCTGGGAGGCTGTAAATTCTGCTAGCATGAGAAATATTATACAGGGCAGGCAGAGGGATGATCCTGTCCTGTCAGTGCCAGACAGGACTCCCTGTGATTTCAAATGTGGACGTCCTGCATGGAGCAAAGTGCCTGCAAAGCTAACCCAGGTGTTATCTTACTAAGAAACACATCAGGGAAAACACAGATACAGCACAGGCAACATTTTACATTGCATTTTAAAAGGGAATTCGTTCATATAAATCAAGGGAAAACGAATTGTAATAAAATTTACATAAACTGATAAACTGATATATATATTATATATATATATCAGTTTATGTAAATTTTATTACAATTCGTTTTCCCTTGATTTATATGAACGAATTCCCTTTTAAAATGCAATGTAAAATGTTCCCTGTGTTGTATATAATGGAGTTTTTTCTTTTACTGTAAGGTCAGATGCACCAGAAAAATTTTACAGGCTGAGACACGATCCTTTCCTCTATGTGCCGGACTGAGAACTCAAGAGCCACAAACTAGAGTTTGATTAGGAGGGGAGATAGATACCTGGCCCCCCTGTCTAATTTTACAAGCAGTCACTGGAAGAATCATTAACCATAAAATGCCTGTTATCAGTGATGGCCCCTGGGGAGATAAGTGCCTACATTGCTCCTCTCACCTCTTATAGATCCAGACATTATATTGTTAAAGATTCCACTAATTAACAGTTTATAAAGTTAAACAGATGGGGGAGAGGCACTGTGTGTGTGTATGTACTGATGGAGATAGCACAATCGGGCACCCGGCATCTGCTAATCACAGGGAGTCCTGTCCAGCATCAGAATCAAATAATATTACAAAAGAACTGAAATGAAAATGTAATGCATTTTCCTTTCGTTTCCTTTGTAATTTGGAGTGAAGGGTTTCGGATATTGTTAGCTGCACGAATACGAAAACATCTGAAAATTCGGACGAAAACGTATTAGTACTATAACGAATGCACATGTCTAGTTAATAGGACTTTATCAAAGCTGTCCAAATGAGCTCAGCGCACAGGTGAAATAGCTCAGCAGTGAAGGTGTTAAAAAGCAAAAACATGTAAAGATTGGGTATGTCTAATCTCAGGTCAATTTCGAAACTTAACCGGGGCCTTGTGGTTGTAGATTTTGGGGGATTACATTTTTAAAAATATATGGAAACACTTTATAGTAAATTATACAATACGATGAAAATTCTGGCATCTTTAGAAAGTCCATTTAATGGTGACCTGTATATAATGTATAAATAACCTGTATATAATGTGTGGGTTCAATTAATAGTAAGGAAAATTTGACCTAAACACAAACAGTGCAGAAATTTAAAAACAGCAGTGGGTACATTCAGACTTTTGTAAAACGGCCTGGTCACTAAGGGGTTAACCATTGCTCCTCTATGGACAGTTCACTGGTGAATATCACCAAAATTTGGTGAACTGCCTACTTGTGGCTAGCCGAAGGGTCACAAAATTTCACTGTATGGGCAATTCACTAGAGCAATTTGGGCAATAAACTAGTGATTTGAACCAAATCAAACACCTAACACCCATAGACATTCAAGCAGGTCCAGCAGTTATAAAAATGTAATATTCCCAACTCTGATCTCATGGAACCAAGGTCAAAAAGGCTTTAAAATCACTTACATGTGGGTAAATCCGGGGTACAGTTGTCAGTGTCACAGCATGTTGAGCTAATCCTGTTCATGACATTGTTAATGACACTTAAGCTTCCTTTGAAGTTACATTGGTTCTTCGGGACACAACCTCGCACGTAGTTAGTAGTAACCACAGCTCCACCTGCAGGGGTAAAAGAAAACTATTTGTGGGTTTGTGTAATGTCATCCAAGTGTCAGTGACATCAGGTGTAGTTTAACACCAATGCACTCCATTCGGCGCATAAACACATACCTGCTGTAGTTTCTGTGTGAGAGGCTCCGCACACGTTATCAGAAGGACAGGTGATGCTGGGTCCATCGCAGGAGGTCGACAGAAGAGAAACACATTGTTTACATGACCGAGCGTGACCTGGGGAAACAAAATACATTGCAATAAATATAATTTAAGAACTCATTAGCATATCAAGCCCCCCCAATCCTTTTTTTTGGGAAATTTGTGTGCCCCCTGTGCAAAAACCACACATCTTAGCTCTCCAAGAAGCCTTGAGAAAACCAAGCTGCAAAGCAAAGCCCCAAAGCTCAGACAAGTTCAAATACTTTTCTGCATTAAATTGAGGGAGAGCTGTGGGGTCAGTCACTGCCGTGCAGCAATAACATTCAGGGGCTTATAGAGTAAATCCCTGTACAGTACAGATACAAGGTGTTGCTGTAATTGCCATACACAGGCATTATGTAGCACATACAGATACAAGGTGTTGCTGTAATTGCCATACACAGGCATTATGTAGCACATACAGATACAAGGTGTTGCTGTAATTGCCATACACAGGTATTATGCAGCACATACAGATACAAGGTGTTGCTGTAATTGCCATACACAGGCATTATGCAGCACATACAGATACAAGGTGTTGCTGTAATTGCCACACACAGGCGTTATGCAGCACATACAGATACAAGGTATTGCTGTAATTGCATACACAGGCATTATGCAGCACATACAGATACAAGGTGTTGCTGTAATTGCCATACACAGGCATTATGTAGCACATACAGATACAAGGTGTTGCTGTATTTAGGAAAGAAATATGGGAAACTTCAGCATCTGAAGAGATCCCCGTTGGTCTCTTAGACAGATCAGGTACTGGAATCACCAAAAAAAAACAAAATGGGTAAAGAATCAACTTTTATTCCAAATAAAATACAGATACAAAGCCCAACACGTTTCATCTACTGAATAGACTTTTTCAAGGGCGATATTAATACATAAAGCATCACAATGCCGTGTTATTTTGATCCTTTATGTATTAATATTGCCCTTGAAAAAGTCTATTCAGTAGATGAAACGTGTTGGGCTTTGTATCTGTATTTTATTTGGAATAAAAGTTGATTCTTTACCCATTTAGGTTTTTTGGTGATTCCAGTACCTGTGATCTGTCTAATAGACCAACGGGGATCTTTTCCTACGCTGAAGTTTCCCATATTTCTTTCCTATTTTCTTCATGTGGAGCAATGGACCATTTCCAGGGAACTCCTTCAGCACTTCATTTCAAAAGACAAGTAATTCTTTCTCCCTATCACCAATTGCTTGTTGTCTGTTGCTGTATTTGCCATACACAGACATTGATACAAATCCATAAGCAGGAGATCACCATTTTATTATCCGTCTGCTGCACATTTACTGTATCTGCCTGTATGCTGATAAGGGGCTAGAGTTCAGCACCTTTCTGAAGGAACAATATTTCCTTAAAAGGACAAAACTTAAAGTGAGCAAATTTTCTTTAACAGTTTTAGGATAATCTTTGCAAAGTTTCTATTTTAGCCATAGTCGTGTGCCTAGGCACACCCAAATGTTGGGTGAAGTGGTCCTTTCACCTCCTACATAAAATCTGTCTGTATCTGGTTTATTGAACTCATTTTTAGAATTCCTTCAATAATGTTCCATCGGTGCGCACCCCAATGTAAGAGGCTGCGCACGCCAGTGAGTTTACCTGTAAGTATAATTTTAGCATCCCGTGGTTTAAAGGTTGCTTGTTGAGACAGATCTTCCTTGGTGGTGACGTTAAAGTAGGCACTGATTGTGAAAGACCTTTCCATGCAAGTATATCAGACAGTTTACCATAAAAGATCCTCCTTTTACGAACATTTAAAGCTTGATTTACAACCAAAGTCAGTCTTGCAACAAGTAAGAGCCTGTCTCTTCAAGGAAGATCCATGCCTGGAACAGCTTGTGCCTTTATGCACGCCAACAAGCATGGCACCGGCAGGTGTGGTGTTTGCCCTACAGCAAACCACTACATGCAATTAAGTGACATTTAGGATCTCATTTGCATGTTCCACCCAGAATTCCTTGACGTGAGCATCAGGCAACAAAACTTGGAAGATTGGAGGTGTAGGGGCCCTTACAGTCTAGGAGTAGGGAGAAGAAACCTTGAGGTCAGGAGGACCAGTGGGATAGAGCACGACTGTCAAACCCACAGACCACCAGATGTCTAAGTCCCAGAATTCCTTCAGTGCAATAGATGGCCAGGGGACCATGGGAGATGACACCTGTCATTGAGAATATATTGGCAGCAAGTGAAGTCAATTCTTAATGTGTTTGAAGCAAAACACTCAAGGACTGAATAGTGACAACTGGTCACAGCAACTCCAAGATGGAAAGTCTTGTGGAGTGTTCCTGGTGTGCAGTGGTTAGTGCCTACCAGAAGAGGTCCATG
Organism: Leptobrachium leishanense; assembly: GCA_009667805.1. Classification (NCBI taxonomy): domain Eukaryota; kingdom Metazoa; phylum Chordata; class Amphibia; order Anura; family Megophryidae; genus Leptobrachium; species Leptobrachium leishanense. Next base: position 98,279,828 of record CM019073.1, read on the forward strand.
ATGCATGTGGGGGTGAAGGCGAGCCATCACAAGATCCACTGTGGCTCAAGTTAGTCGGTAATGATTGAAAAAGTTACAAATGTGACACGTACCACTGAGGTTGTGTTAAACCATGTACACGTTCTGCTGATGGCAGTGGTCTCAGGATAACACCGTGAGAATTGATGAATGAGGGAGTCTCCATGCTGGCGCCTTGTCCTCCATATTCCCCAGATCTGGGATGTGCTGGAACAAACCTGATTCAAGGAGGCCCCATCGTGCAAGACTTAAAGGATCTGCTGCCAAGGCCTTTGTGGCAGAGGACCAGGACATGTTCACAGGGTCTTCGAGTCCATGCCTAGGGGTGGACTGACCTGTTGGGCACTGCCTGAGGGCCCAGACTCTAGTGAACATGTGGGGGTCTTATGCTGCAATCTGATCCCATTTAGATCAGAATCAATCCAGCAGACTAGGCAGCTCTGTCACAGGTGTGCCTGTGTGGCTCTCAATCTGGGCCATGCCTGGGAGTGTAGCCGAGCCAGAGCCTGCCCCTACAGTGCAGCTGGAGTGTGACACCCAGGATGGGACCTGATCCTCAGATATCTCCTGTGCAAGCCCATATACAGCAGCCATTACTGAGTGTTACATGCACTGCCCTTTACCATGAGAGTTTTATTGCTGTGGAGCTCTAATGTCCCTTTGTACCGCGCTATGGGTTGTACCCCTGATAAAAAGGTCTTTAACCCTTTCACTGCTGAGGACGTGTGGGGAACGTCCTGATTGACCAAGGAAAGATGGGGGTTCCTTTGAACCTTGATATCTCTCGACTGTTGGCAGATAGCAGGGTCATGTTTGGCATCATTAGGAAGGCCAGAGTATGGCCTTTCCAATGACAAACATGACCAGGTTTAAATTAAAGGAAAAAAATTTAAGAAACTTAAGCCGTGAAATGGCTCAGCAGTTTAGGGGTTAACTGAAATGTTGGGTTAGCTGCTCTTGCAGGTTCCCCTTGAATGGGGATATATAAAATGGTACAACATGTTTAATTTCTATCTGGTGTTCTGCTCTTTTTGGTCAGTTTAGCCAGGTGTGGCCTTAGTGGGCCAATACATATTTTTCTCATCTACTCATGTGCCCAATAGATTGAAATGCTTTATTCTTTTAATTGAGATACAACACAAATGCACAATAAAGTTTTATATTGTGTGCCTTTGAGTTTATATACTTGCATCCACTAGTGGACTATTTTAGGAGTGGTCCTTTACCTGAGCGGCACCCACTATGCTTTGAGCGTGGTACAATAGTCTTTATTGCAATGTCAGGGAGAGACATTTTGGGGACTGAGACTTGAACATGTGTCTGAGAAATGATTTTATCAGGAAGGATACATTGAGATTTCTCTCGTTTTCAAGTATGTCCTGGGTGGCGAGTATGTACCGTTAGGTGTCTTGCCAAGGACACTTACTGGAGAGGTGCTCTTGCCGGGATTGAACCTGTGATGTTACCTCTACTCCACCTAACCTTGACAGATAAATTGGGGCACGGGAACATGCTTAATGTGGACAATGAGGACGCGAAAAGGTGAGTTGAGGCGGAGACGTAAAGAGATTAGATGGGATCAGGTTTATCAGGACAGCGATGGTCAGAGTCACTGGTGGGTGGAGAGGATCCCCTGACCTGGGCATGCAAAAGTTTGCATCTTGCATGGGATAGGTATCCCGTTTGTGCTCAAAAGCAGAATAGCCTTGTTAACCCCTTGGTTACCAAAGACCACTGGCAGAATAATAAAGTGCAGCTGCCATACACTGAAAAAGGGGTCTGATAAATCACAAATTCATATCTACATCTGAAAACACAGGTCGAATCTTCGTTTCCTAACCATAAAAGTGCATAATAAGCTGCGTTACAACCAGCGCGACGTCATGACAGCTAGACTAGCTTTTGTTCTCTAGAGCAATATTTTAAATCCATGTATCAAAACATTGTAACAAACAAAACATGACATTAATGTGTCGTCAAAACAAAGCTTTTATCCTCATTTTATTCTGAGGATCAGACTCACCTGTCGAAATCACAGCTAGGACACCGAGAAATCCCAAAACTGACCTCATGGCGAGACTATCCAGGACACCTTCACTGCAGAGAAGCTCAAAAAACACTGAAACTTCAGCCTGTGATCCCAGCAAGACTTTATATGGGAAGCCAGAAGGTGGGAGTTACAGCAAGGAGGGGGGGGAGGGGGGGAGTTAGAAAAAAAAGTTGGGAAATTGACATTCAGGCTGAAATGAAACTTGTCCAAAAGAAATTAGCTTTTCTAAAGCATTACCCCAAATCCATATTATAGATACTATTGACTATCCAGGTAGGTTCATTTTAAATCCATTCGTTGCGTCCATCAGGACTCAGATTTATCTATACAATCTGATTCAAATAAAAAAAAAATTATGTTTTAAAATTTTAAATCTTTTAGGGCAAATTTCTCTTCATCTGTGGAGCCTAGGTCAGGCCCAAGACCTGTTGTGCCCCCCCCCCGATTCAAGGGCCTGGGTGCTGTGCACCCCCAGTGGTCATCCACCAGTGTATGATGCGTTTCACATCGTGGCGTGTTGTCAGCTTCATTAGTAACAGCTGAGGAGTTTACCGTGCCTTTGTCTACAGATATGAAAGATATGAAAGATTGACGCATCACTTTGCCTTCATACACCAAGAAAGCCTTCGAACAGCACCACGATAAAACTGAAGCCCAATCTCGTAAAATGCAGATACAAGATTCTTGGATGCACTTGTGAAAGGTTTAAAGTGACAATCAATGCTAATTTGATGTTTGTCTAAACCAGAGACAAAGACCACTTGCCGGGTGAAATGACCACGCTACAGAAACATGGAAGTTGCCACCCGGTGAGGGGTCTTTTCCTGGCTGTGGAAACCATGACACTTTATCAAGAGGCCCGGTGCTCTACCTTAGGGACACCAATCATGTTAAAGTCACGTCTCACATGGTTATATAGTACAAGATAAGGGATGCACTGAAATGTCAGCCCCAAATTCACCAAAATTGCCACTTTCTGCAGGAGAATAATAAATCTGAAGGTCAACTGAACCAGGGTCTAGCCGAGCAGGCAGCTTTGCCAGGCTCAGGGGAATCCCTAAATTTTTCAGTTCTGGCATTGGCTGGAAAGGTTTATTTCGGTGCATCACTAGTAAAAAGGTGAGGGGAGTGGGCAGCCACGTGGGGAAGCAGACACGATTTCCAGGAGCTCCGCAGATAAAGATTTGCCCCTGGATTTCCCTGTGAATTACCCGTACCCTGCTGGGCTGGTCATACTAGAGGAGCCTAGGGCCTTTGATGCGCCCTGAGGTCAGCCATCTTGTGGCCTATATCCTGGTACACCTGGCATTTGTTCCACGCTCAGCCCCCCCCTACTTGGGTGTATGGCTTCTGTGAGTGGTGAGGATGGAGGGCCCCCGTCTTGACTGCTGCAGTTGTCCCCATAGTGGAGAAGGGGAGAGTGGGAGTGACCAGGATCAGCTGGTTCTCCCACCCCCGTTGGGACCCTGGGTGATGTGCTGGAGTGCCTTGAATGGAGCAAATACCTGGGGATGATGACAACCTGCTTACATGTGGCATCAGATGGCCATACTTCTGGGAGATTGGAAGGCAGAGGTCTTGGCTGGAGGAGTGGAGGTGGATGACTTGACCGCCCACATGGAAGTTCGAGGTGTTGGCATATGATCCATGAAGCACCTACTGCTTCGGTGGCAGTCTGGATGCAAGACGTTGGCTGTCCCATATAGAAGGGGAGCACGGGCCATTGCTGAGTTGGGGGTCACAATGATGGTCCCCAGCATGGAGGCCAGACACCCCCCACGCAGGTTGCGATGGAAGAGGTGTAGGCCTTGGACCCGTGGAGTTGCTCAGGCCATGGATGGAGCACTCTGGGGTCTGTGCGGCAGGAGGACAGAACCGAAGGTGTTCACCCGGCCTTCCTGCTGGACACAGGTTGAGACTATTGACTATACCCGACCTATTTTAGCCCCCTTCATGCAATATTCTCATTCCCAACCATCCATTTACTCGAAGACGACCCTATGTGGGACAGTTTCTTCTGACTGTGCATCAAGCCTATATGTTATTGTTGACTTTCTTGCTGATGTTCTAAGGCAATTTTTCTGTTTGACATTTTGTAACTTGCGAGACCCCCTTATGTATTTTAAGAGTAAAGTCTGGCCCTGAGGTCAACCATGCTGGTCGGTTTGTGACATCTTGCATTTTACAAAATAAAAAGCTTTATAAAACAAGGCGGTTGCAGGACGTCGCACTGCGCTGCTTTTCAGCAAAGAAGAAAGTGCATCAAAGTCATACATGGCACGTCTGAGTAAAAAGACAAGTTCCCAGAATCGATGTGAAATCCAGTAAACGAAACTTGGTTTCAGCCACATGTGAGGCGCGTTCAAGCTTGAAATAGTGGTGTGCAAGCATCCAAAACAGATGGAGGGGGGGGGGTGTAGGCGAGTTAACCCTTTATCACAAGTCCTAGAATGCATCCAAGAATAGGTTACACAGTGCAGAGATTAAAGTGCAGGGATAGTTAAGTGTTGCAGATAGTTCTTTCAGTGGAAGCCATGATACATGATACAGTGTAACCAGCTGCCCCTTACATCCATCCTGGAGCCCGCAGACTGGCGCTGGTCACCCAAATCCTTCCAGCGCAGCAGGGCAGTGATAAATGCACATGACTGCAGGTTTAAAAAGCAGCCCAGACAGAGTGCGTTGCTTGACCGCAGCGCATGGAGGAAGTGTGAGAGCTGAGCTCCTGCTTTGTGTCCTTTAAAACAGCGGATTCAATAAGTGAATTGCTCCCCATTCACCCACTTTAGGGGGGCAAAGCAACATAGACCATCATGGCTACCGTTAGAGGAAAAAAGCGGAAAATCCGAATTTTTCACGCCGAACAGGAGGCTGTGGCATCTCAAGATGGCGGCGGTTCTTCTGTCTCCCTCGAAGACAGAAGAGACAGTGCCGCGACTATAACGTCTACCCCAGGCTTGGAAACACTTATGTCCCGGATGGGTGACATGCTTGGAGACCTGTCTGAAACGCTAACAGCATGGCTAGATGCAGTGGCGATGGCTATTCGCAGTGATATTAAGGAGATTGATTCAAGCTTATCAGTTCTCTCCCCAAAGATGGCAGAGTTTGCAGAGGCCCACAACAGTATGGCTGCACAAGTTGAGACTCTGGAGGAACAGCTTAAGGTGACTGCTTAAATTAACGGACATGGAAGACCGCTCACGCTGCCATAACTTAAAAATATGTGGTATCCCTGATGCTGTTACCCCATCGCAACTTACATCATACGTGACAGATATGTTTCAGACCTTACTCCCAGATGCTACACTTGATTCGTTATTTGACCGCATGCATAGGTTACCAAAACCGCCGTCAGCTCCGGCGAAGGCCCCACGTGATGTTATCCTATGCCTCCATTACTTTAAGCCACGTGAAGATATATTAAGAGCATTGCGAGATCCAGAAGCATTACAACCAGAATATGGTCACATATCAGTATTCCCTGACTTATCCAAGGCTACCCTTCAACAGAGGAGAAATCTGAGACACATCACGACAATTCTACGGGACAATGATATTGGCTATAGGTGGGGTTTCCCAACCAGACTTCTGGTTACACGTAACGGCACTACTCATGTTGTAGCGTCTGTGGAAGAAGGTGACAAGCTACTCCGAGAATGGGGTTATAGGGAACACCCTCCACAACGAGCTACTTGGCGCTTGGATCTGGAATGGCACAAGCGTTGATTCTTTATTTTTTATACGTTTCAATTTTACCTCAAACTTGGAATACAACTTCTATCTATAGTTTAACTCATTCCTTCTTCAAACACCCTCAGTGTTTTTTTTTTTTTTTTAAATTCTTTATTTAGAGAATTATACATAACAAGAAATTCACGAAATCAAACGTAGAAAAAGACAGCCGTCTAGGGCTGGCCAAACTAACTACGCTCAGCCAGTCAGATAATGTAAGATGCAAGTAGTAACAGGTCAGTAAGGGAATAATAAAAACAATAAGCAAGAAGTCCCAACCTCAGTGAAGGAAGAAAACACAAAAAGAAACACATAAGCATGTAGGACTATCAACGTAAATGCCATAAATTGTCCTGATAAATTATACTCAGAGCTTATCTATAGACCAGTGACACGTAAACAGAGAAGAAAAAAGCTGGGGGGTAAACAATATCGCTCAGGTCTCAGTCTGGCTGAAGTTCCGGAGGGTCCGGCGAGATGCCCGCCGCTTCAAGGTCGGACCAGGCGGTTTCAGGAGCAGTGATGGTGTAGGGGACGTTATTATGTGTCACCACCAATGCTCCCGCCAAGCCCCACCGATAACGGATCCCCCTCCGACGAAGAACCGCAGTCACAGGACGGAACCGCCTGCGAGCAAGCAGAGTCTGGAATGGAAGGTCGTGATACAAAGCCAACGTGGAGCCCTCAAATTTCACTGGATCTCTTGCACCAGGAGCAGACATAAGCTTGACCTTAAATGCTACGTCACGAAAGGCCACCACGACATCACGGGGTGTCCCCTTCGAAAGCGCCGCAGGTTTCCGAACCCTGAATACCGATCCGATCACATCTGGCTTGTCAGGAGGGAGTCCCGTCATCCGAAGGGCCAAACGAGACACATAAGCTGGGAGTTCATCCGACGACACAGAGTCCGGGATGCCTCTGACCCTGACGTTACGACGGCGGTGTCTTGTTTCCAGCATCTCCACAGAGCGGGACAAAAGCTCTACCTGGGATCTTAAACCAGCGACCTGTCCCAACAGGTGAGTATGTTCCGATAGCACTGTAGAGGTCGTCGCCTGCACTGCTGTCACCTGCGCACGGATTGTTTCAACCTCCTCCCGAACCGCCGCCACTTCAGGTTTCCACACCCCCCGGATCTCCCGGAGTTCGTCCAGGATCCTCCGAAGGTCTCTTTTCGTAAGAGGAAGATCATCATCCTCCTCCTGCCGACTTTCTTCAGGCTGTGTCATACGGGTTTCGAGTGAGGTCGCTCTCGTTTGTTGCGGTTGGGCACCCGGTCTCAAAACGTCCTGTCGTAATGAAGCCACACTACTGCTGGCTGAAAGCTGGGGTTCCTCGGCCGAATCCCCGTCAGAGAGGCCACCAGCAGTAAGTGAGGCACTCAAAGACGCCGTCAGCGCTGCTTTTCGTTTCTTTTGCGCCCTTTTTTTTGCTGCTGCAGATAGTGGTTGGGAGTCTGGTGTCCGAGATTGTGGGGAGATCCAGGTCATTGCAGAGCTACCACCCGAGTGCCAGGGGTCCTCTTCATCTTCCGAAAAGTCATAGCCCGGGGGGAGGGAGGAGGAGATCGCATCTCCCTTCGAAGTGGACCCACCTCTCATGGAGTCCCGAATGTCCCTCTGTCTGGACTGCAGCTTCTGTGAGCAACCGGTGGGCATGTCACCAAAAGCGCAGGCACAAGGAAGAAGAGTGGTAAAAGGTCTCAGAAATCTCCTTCCAGGCTTCTAAAATGGCCGCTAGTACTAGGCTCCGATTGTGCCGCGGGGGTTTAATCCGCTCCGGAGCGTCAATTTCGGGGGCAAGGCAAACTCACCGAGTCCCCCAGTGCCCCCAGAGACCGTAGAGCGTTTCTCAAGTGCGAGCAAGCGGCGGAAATAACTTTAAAAACCGTGTTTATCACGGAGCTCCTTCAACATGCAGCCGCTCGCTTCCTCGGCTAGCTCCGCCCCTCAGTGGTCTTTTTTGCCGGTTCGCCATTGGATGCTGGCGACCTCCCGAGCGGGTTGGAGTGCGGGACGAATTGCTTAAAGGACCCTCTGGTGGGAACTGTGCGGGTCTAGCCTTTCGCACCCCATTCTCCCTCCTCGAATGAGGAGCTTGAGAAGCATCTCCGATTTGAGGCTCACAGGGGATGTACCCTTTTGGGTTTGTATATAAAATTTTTGGTTTAGATGTTGTTGGTTTCTGAGCAACTATTGTACACCACAATGGATCTTTCTTAACCTCAGAATGATTTTTCCCCCTTCCATATTCTTTGTTTACATCTCAGGTATTGTATTTTTTGTGTGAATGGCCTGCTACCCTCATCTATGATGTGGATTGTGATAAGAGTACTGCACTGGCGGACCTCCTGCGAGCCCTTCCCGTACTGCAATTTGTTAAAATTAAATGAAGATAATAACCTTTAATGTTAAGGGCTTAAATTTGCCCGTTAAAAGGCACTCCCTATATCGGGACCTCCGTACCCTGGACGCAGACATAGTGTGTCTCCTGGAGACACACTTTCGCCACTTAGACCATCCCAAATTGTATGCCCCCCAATATCTGACACAATTTCATTCCACATTTAGATCTAAAGCTAGGGGGGGGTTGCCCTGTTGATTCATAATATGAATATGAATATGCATATCTAAGTGATGCAGGACAGAATTGCGGCTGTCATGCCCCTGGTGCGGGAACATATGGAACAAGCTCAGGAAGCACAGAGGAGGGTTTATAATTGGGGTGCCAAAGTACGTAGCTTTAACCCTGGGGATAGAGTCCTAGTGCTAGTCCCAACAGTAGAGAGTAAATTCCTGGCAAAGTGGCAAGGCCCCTATGAAATAATTGAAAAAATAGGTGATGTAAACTATAAGGTTCACCAGCCAGGGAGAAGGAAACCTGAACAAATTTATCACATCAACCTCTTAAAGCCATGGAGGGACAGAGAAGCCCTGGTGGCTATCCCAACCCCGCCAAACGACACAGGCCCCTCTACACCTGAGGTCCCAATAGCTGAAACCTTATCAGTTTCTCAACATAACGAGGTAAAAGAGTTTCTGAGAAAAAATAAAGATTTTTTTCTCTGACATGCCCGGATTGACCACAATCCTTCAGCATGACATCATTACTGAACCCGGTGTTCATGTAAATATAAAGTCGTATAGAATACCCGAAGCTAGACGAAAAGCTGTCTCGGCAGAAATAAAAAAAAATGTTAGAATTGGGGGTGATCGAAGAGTCCCATAGTAATTGGTCAAGTCCGATTGTGCTGGTTCCAAAACCAGATGGAAGCATAAGATTTTGCAATGATTTTAGAAAGTTGAATAGTGTGTCCAAATTTGATGCTTACCCGATGCCTCGGGGTAGATGAGCTCATTGACAGACTAGGAACGGCCCGATACATAACCACTTTAGATCTGACTAAGGGATACTGGCACATACCCCTGACAGACAGAGCCAAAGAAAAGACGGCATTCTTTACCCCCGAGGGGTCTTTCCAGTATAAGAGGATGCCATTTGGTCTGCATGGTGCCCCTGCCTCATTCCAAAGAATGATGGATAAAATACTGAGATCTCATCGACAATACGCAGCGGCTTATTTGGACGATGTAGTGATACACAGCCCAGACTGGCAAACTCATTTGTTAAGGGTGCAAGCGATAGTCGACTCGCAAAAAGGAGGCGGGACTCACAGCCAACCCAAAGAAATGTGCCATGGGGTTGGAGGAGGCAAGATACCTGGGGTATACCATTGGTCGGGGTTTGGTTAAGCCTCAAATCAATAAGGTTGAGGCGATTCAAAAGTGGCCCCAGCCTATGAATAAAAAGCAAGTGAGGGCATTTCTTGGGATCACGGGTTATTATCGGCGCTTCATCCCCAATTTTGCCACCATTGAGGCTCCTATGACTGATTTGACGAAGGGTAAAGGGTCAGTCATGGTCACGTGGAATTCTGAGGCAAATGAGGCATTTCAGAGGTTGAAACAAGCTTTGTGTGCTCAACCGGTGCTTGTGACCCCAGATTTCACGAAGGAGTTTGTAGTACAGACAGATGCCTCTGATGTGGGTCTGGGCGCTGTACTATCCCAAATCAGAGATGGGGAGGAGCACCCTGTGGTCTATCTCAGCAGGAAGCTTAATAAACACGAGAAAAATTATGCCATTGTTGAGAAGGAATGTTTGGCTATCAAATGGACCCTGGACGCCCTCAAGTATTACCTGTTGGGTAGACAATTTAGACTAGTCACTGACCATAGCCCCCTGAAGTGGATGTGTGAGAATAAAGAGAGGAACAGTCGAGTTACGAGGTGGTTCCTGGCAATGCAAGCTTTTAAGTTTACCTTGGAGCACAGAGCAGGAAAGCTCCAAACCAATGCTGATGCCCTCTCGCGTGTCCACTGCCTCTCAGTTACAGTTGCTCAACCGCAGGGGCTTGAGCAGAGGGGGGGGGGATATGTGACATAAGGAAAGGGACGGTCAGGGCCGGTGCAAGAATTTTTGCCAACAAAGGTGATGGGTCACTTTGGTGCCCCCCCAACCCCATGACTAATCCACGTATCTCACTATCCCACAAAATACTTCACTAATAATCCTATACTTCATGATCAAACCTATTATCCCGCATTCTCTGTGTTTCTATTATTATTTATTATTATTATTATTTATAAAGCGCCAGCATATTCCGCAGCGCTGTACAATAAGCACAGTACAGACAGGGTTACAATACATTGAACAACATTTGACAAACAGTACAGGAGGAGATGAGGGCCCTATTCCCGTAGGAACTCACAATCTAGGAGGGTTGGGGTTGGAAACAGGAGGAGAGGACTGTAAGGTGAGAGTGATTGATGGTTGCATCAGTGAGTTGGGTGGTAGGCTTCCCTAAATAGGAATGTTTTCAGGGAGCGTTTGAAGGAAGAGAAGTTAGGGGAAAGTCTGACAGCACGAGGGAGAGCGTTCCAGAGAGTGGGGTCTGCGCGTGAGAAATCCTGCAGTCTATCATGGGAAGAGGTGATGCGGGGAGAAGCTAGGCGCAGGTCACTGTTTGACCTTAGGGAGCGGGCTGGGGTGTATTTGGTGATTAGTGAGGACAGGTAGTGGGGCGCTGAGTTAGTGAGGGTTTTGTAGGTAAGGATAAGGATTTTGAACTTAATTCTGCAGTGGATGGGGAGTCAGTGAAGGGACTCGCAGAGGGGAGCGGCAGAGACAGAGCGGCGGGTGAGGTGAATTAGCCTGGCGGAGGCGTTCAGGATGGATTGTAGGGGGGAGAGGCGGGACAGAGGGAGGCCAGATAAGAGATTATTGCAATAGTCGAGTCGGGAGATTACCAGGGCGTGTATGAGTTGTTTTGTGGTGACAGCGGTAAGAAATGGCCGAATTCTGGAAATATTACGCAGTTGGTATCGGCAGGAGGAGGAAAGAGACTTGATGTGGGGGATGAAGGAAAGAGCAGAGTCAAGTGTAACTCCAAGACAGCGAACTTGGTTTGATGGGGAGATGGTGATACCCTCCACCGTGATAGAGAAGTCAGGAGGTGGGGAGGCATTAGAGGGAGGAATAAGTAGGAGCTCAGTCTTTGACATGTTGATCTTTAGGTGGTGGGAGGCCATCCAGGAGGAGATGCCAGATAAACAGTCACTGACTTTTGAAAGGACAGGGGGGGAGAGATCAGGGGTAGAGAGGTAGATCTGAGTGTCATCAGCGTAGAGGTGGTAATTAAAGCCAAAGCTGTTGATGATTTTGCCCAGGGAGGAGGTGTAGATGGAAAAGAGCAGAGGACCAAGGACAGAGCCTTGAGGTACACCAACAGATAGAGGCAATGAAGAGGAGGAGTTACCAGCAAAGGACACACAGAAGGACCTGTTGGATAAATAGGAGTCAACCCAAGCAAGTGCAGTGTCACCGAGACCCAGACTATCTCCTGAGTGTGTTGTAAATCCTAATATAATGATCTCTTCTGTCACCCATGTGTCTCCTACCCTCCACCTCATCTCCCACTCTGTCCTGTCTGCTAATCCTCCCAAGACCATCCTCTACCCTCTGGCATCTTGCCCCAATGTGAACCCTGCCCTTCTCCTCAGCCCCCGGTAATTCCTGCCAGCCTCACTGCATCCCGTCACACCCAGTGATCCCATGCTGGTCTCCACTGCCCCAGTGTCCTGCCACTCTACTTAGCCCTCTGCCATCCTCCTCGGCTCCCACTCAGCCCTCTGCCACCATTCCCTGCCTCAAAATGTGACTGTGGTCATTCTCCTGTCCCCTTACGTGCCCTCTGAAACCCTCACCAGGGCCACAATGAGTCAGTTCCAGCCCTCACTGTGCCCCTGTTAAGCTTAATAGCCATTCCAATGTAAAACACTGTCATCCCCAGCTTGTCACCCTCTACAGTCCTCAATGTTGCCGCTCATCCTCCCTAACCTAGTGTGTCCTGTGCCACCCTCCGCAACCTCAGACATCAGAACCCAGATACATGCATACCCATACGCATGAGAACCCAGATACATGCATACCCAGACGTACCAGAACCCAGATACATGCATACCCAGACAAATGAGAACCCAGATACATGCATACCCAGACGCATGAGAACCCAGATGCATGCATACCCAGGCGCATCAGAACCCAGATACATGCATACCCAGACGCATGAGAACCCAGATACATGCATACCCAGACGCATGAGAACCCAGATACATGCATACCCAGACGCATGAGAACCAAGATACATGCATACCCAGACGCATCAGAACCCAGATACATGCATACCCAGACGCATGAGAACCCAGATACATGCATACCCAGACGCATGAGAACCCAGATACATGCCTACCCAGGTGCATCAGAACCCAGATACATGCATACCCAGACACATCAGACCTCCAGACACATACATACCCAGACGTACCAGACCCCAGTGTGAGCAGTGAGGGACCAGATATTATCATCATTTATATAGCGCCAACAGTTTCTGCAGCGCTTTACAATAATTAAAAGGGAACACGATATGGATAAACGGACATAGGAAACAAGAGGTGTAGAGGGCCCTGATCATAGGAGCTTACAATCTAGAGAAACCTTGAATTCTCTTTAAGATGTCCCATTATAAAATATAATTACACACAATTGTGTGACTTTATATTTATACAATACATTGTATAACTTGAATAAACTTGCATTAACTTTAATATATTGAGCTTCCAGAGAATAGCAGCAGATATTTGACATTTACAGCAAGTTTGCACCAGGCCTCAGTGTCAACCCTGCAACCTTCAAAGCTACCCCCCCCCCCCACATGCCGCCACGCTGCAGAGCCAGGGCTGTTATTTTATCTATGGAAGTTATCTTAGCACTCTTGTGTCCTCAGCAAAACTGATGTGCACATTTTCTTTGCACAATGTCCTGGATGCTCTGACCAGTATTAACCGTCTATGGGAGAGGAAGGAGGGGGCGAGGAGAATCTGCCATGTCTTGCTGCTGCTGCTTCCTCTGGGCTACTTGGGGGAGAATTTCTAAACATGTGCAGAAGGGCCAAGAAGACTTTCCCCTGCAGAGGGGGGAGAGCAGGGACCAGTATAGAGTATTTGCTGCCAGCTCTCTCCCCTTCCTCCCTGAGCAGTGTGTGCAGGACGTGATGCTGGTGGAGACTATAAGCCATCATGGATCCATGTAAGTGGAGGAGCTGTGACATGTGTGAGCTGGGATGTCTGCCCCTGTTACCTGTCTCTCTCCCCGTTATGTTACCTGGATCTGTGCAGATCACAGCATGCCAGGGTGTCAGGGCTGCTGGCTCCTCTCCTCCACACAGCTGCAGCCACGTGCTGATGGTGATCATGTGCCATTTAAGTGGCATTCTTAAGTGGACGCTCAGAGTTGATTCCTGGAGTTTTATCCAAGATCCCCTACGCCATCACGATCCCTAATTCCTGTGTCTCCTCTCTCCACAGGTAGGCATTATCACCCATCATCCACAGACACCCACATCTCAACTGAACCCCTGCATACTTTTGCTGGTAGGCATTATCACCCATCATCCACAGACACCCACATCTCAACTGAACCCCTGCATACTTTTGTGGTAGGACCCCCATCACCCAGTATTCGCAGGCACCCACATTATAACGTTACCTTGGTTTTTTTTCTGTTTTTTTTAAATTTATTTTTGTTTTTCTCCACCATTTGCTTTGCTAATTAGCATGTGAATCGCCTGCCCTATTGACACAGCCCATTTAGCTTCAGCTGTTGACTTTTTAACTGCCTGAATGCAATCAGTTCGCCCTATATAACAACTATACCAGGCTCCATTTGAGCCAGGCTCCAGTGCCATTTAAGTGGCATTCTTAAGTGGACGCTCAGAGTTGATTCCTGGAGTTCAGTGGCATTCTTAAGTGGACGCTCAGAGTTGATTCCTGGAGTTCAGTGGCATTCTTAAGTGGACGCTCAGAGTTGATTCCTGGAGTTGCGTGACTGGAGGAAGGAACTGCAAGGCCCAATTTTACTCTGGGTAAACGCACGTCTATCTCACGCTTCTACTCTTTACTTCTACCTTTCTCCTTAAATGGAACTCCTGCCCCTCTACCACCGACCCCTACACTATCTGCATCTCTCCCTCCCTCCTCTCGTCCCACATGATGGCCTCGCATGAGCTCCTTTGTTTCCTCAGAACATGGTCTCCCTCTAACTCTCGTGCTGCCAATCACTCCCACAAATCCCATTCCCACCTTCTCTTTCTCACCCTCCTGCTGTTACTCTATTCAGGTGACATATCCCCTAACCCTGGCCCCACAACACATCCAATACTTCCCTCTCATCCTATCTCCATCGCACATAAATCACCTCCCTCCAAGCCCAGCAACCTCATTCCCATCATCCCTCAGTGCCTGTCCTCTTTCTCCTGCGCCCTCTGGAACGCTCGCTCTGTGTGCAACAAACTCACAGCCGTCCATGACCTCTTCCTTTCAAACTCCTTCAACCTCCTAGCTTTAACTGAAACCTGGCTAACTCCCTCTGACACGGCCTCCATTGCTGTTCTCTCACATGGCGGTCTACACTTGAGCCATACCCCCAGACCGGGTGAGAGAAATGGTGGCGGGGTCGGACTCCTGCTCTCTCCCACCTGCACCTACCAGCATCTCCCTCCACCCCCATCCCTCTCCTTCTCCTCCTTTGAGACAGACTGCATCCGCCTGTTTTCTCCTCTGGCTCTCAGGGTGGCAGTCATCTACCGCCCACCGGCACCAACCTCCCAGTTCTTTGACCACTTTGCTACCTGACTTTCTCACTTCCTGTCTTCTAATCTTCCATGCCTAATTCTCAGGGACTTCAACATTCCCATTGATGATCCTTCCGCCCCTGCTGCCTCCAAACTTCTTTCACTCACGTCCTCCCTTGGACTCACACAATCCTCCCTCCTCCCTACCCACCGCGATGGTCACGCTATTGACCTTGTCTTTTCCAACCTCTGCTCCATTTCTGAGTTCAACTGTCGCCCTTTCCCCATCTCTGACCACCACCTTCTCTCTTTCAACCTATCTGGACTTCCTAAACACCCTGCTCCCCCAAACCGCACACACACTCGCAGAAATCTACATGCTGTGGACCCCCATCAATTCTCCAACCTACTTCACCACCTCCCTCATACCTCATCCTTCACCTGCCCTGATGCTGCCACTAATCACTACAACACTACGCTTATCTCTGCTCTAGACACTCTTGCTCTCTCTTCGACTCTGTAAGGCCCCACGCCGCCAGCTTCAGCCCTGGCACACCCTCCAGACACGCTACCTGCAAAGATGCTCCCGCACTGCAGAGCGTGCCTGGAGGAAATCCCGCTCTGAAGCTGATTTTGTTCACTTCAAGTTTATTCTCCGGTCATACACCTCTGCCCTCCACTTGGCCAAACAATCCTTCTTCTCATCTCTTATATCTATGCTGTCCTCCAACCCTAAACGGCTCTGGTCCACCTTCAACACCATCCTCTACCCACCTGCACCTCCCCCCACAGCTGCTTCAGCGCTCAAGACCTGGCAGACTACTTCCTCAGTAAAACTCTAACTATCAGAAGCAACATCCCAACACAAGATAGTTATCTGCCACCTCCACTCCCAGAGGTCCCCTCTGCCACCCTCTGCCGCTTCCTCCCAGCCACTGAGGAGGAAGTCAATTCCTTATTGTCCTCCTCACATCTCACCACGTGCCCGCTCGACCCCATTCCCTCACATCTAATTCCTCCCCTCTCCTCCTCCCTCACCCCTGCTCTCACACACATCTTCAACCTATCTCTCTCCACTGGCTCCTTTCCATCCGCCTTCAAACACGCGCTAGTTACCCCTTTACTAAAGAAACCATCCCTCGATCCCAACTCTCCATCCAACTACCGCCCTGTATCCCTGCTTCCCTTCACATCAAAGCTCTTAGAAAAACTAGTCTTCAACCGCCTCTCCCTCTTCCTGTCCTCCAATTCACTACTTGACCCCTGCAATCTGGCTTCCGTCCCCTACACTCAACTGAAACTGCCCTCACCAAAGTCACCAACGACCTCCTAACTGCTAAAAAACACGGCCACTATTCTATTCTCATCCTGCTCGACCTCTCGGCTGCTTTTGACACTGTTGACCACCCCCTCCTTCTACAGACCCTCAACTCTCTGGGTCTCGGTGACACTGCACTCGCTTGGGTCGAATCCTATTTATCCAACAGGTCCTTCTGTGTGTCCTTTGCTGGTAACTCCTCCTCCTCCTCATTGCCTCTATCTGTTGGTGTACCTCAAGGCTCTGTCCTTGGTCCTCTGCTCTTTTCCATCTACACCTCCTCCCTGGGCAAAATCATCAACAGCTTTGGCTTCAATTACCACCTCTACGCTGATGACACTCAGATCTACCTCTCTACCCCTGATCTCTCTCCCCCTGTCCTTTCAAAAGTCAGTGACTGTTTATCTGGCATCTCCTCCTGGATGGCCTCCCACCACCTAAAGATCAACATGTCAAAGACTGAACTCCTACTTATTCCTCCCTCCAATGCCTCCCCACCTCCTGACTTCTCTATCACGGTGGAGGGTATCACCATTTCCCCATCAAACCAAGTTCGCTGTCTTGGAGTTACACTTGACTCTGCTCTTTCCTTCATCCCCCACATCAAGTCTCTTTCCTCCTCCTGCCAATACCAACTGCGTAATATTTACAGAATTCGGCCATTTCTTACCGCTGTCACCACAAAACAACTCATACACGCCCTGGTAATGTCCCGACTCGACTACTGCAATAATCTCTTATCTGGCTCCCTCTGTCCCGCCTCCCCCCTACAATCCATCCTGAACGCCTCTGCCAGGCTAATTCACCTCACCCGCCGCTCTGTCTCTGCCACTCCCCTCTGCGAGTCCCTTCACTGGCTCCCCATCCACTGCAGAGTTAAGTTCAAAATCCTTATCCTTACCTACAAAACCCTCACTAACTCCGCTCCCCACTAATCACCAAATACACCCCAGCCCGCTCCCTAAGGTCAAACAGTGACCTGCGCCTAGCTTCTCCCCGCATCACCTCTTCCCATGATAGACTGCAGGATTTCTCACGCGCAGCCCCCACTCTCTGGAACGCTCTCCCTCGTACTGTCAGACTTTCCCCTAACTTCTCTTCCTTCAAACGCTCCCTTAAAACATTCCTATTTAGGGAAGCCTACCACCCAACTCACTGACGCAACCATCAATCACTCTCACCTTACAGTCCTCTCCTCCTGTTTCCAACCCCAACCCTCCCAGATTGTGAGTTCCTACGGGAATAGGGCCCTCATCTCCTCCTGTACTGTTTGTCAAATGTTGTTCAATGTATTGTAACCCTATCTATACTGTGCTTATTGTACAGCGCTGCGGAATATGCTGGCGCTTTATAAATAAAGAATAATAATAATAATAATAAATGTGTGAGGAAGGGGGAGGGTTATTTTTCAAGAGGCTCCCATTGGCTCTCTCCAGGCACACAGAGACAGGGGAAGGAGGGGGAGCCCTGATGGTGGGAGGGCTGCTTTCTCTCCTCTCCCCGCCCCCGGGCAGTGTCATGGAGGGGGCGGGCCTCTCCCCTCCACAGCACTGATCTCTGCCTACAGAGAGAGACAGCGCTGACAGGCTGCGAGGATTCCAGCGTTCAGTGAGAGAAAGAAGGATTTTAGCACTCTCTGCTCGACAGGCGCCCCTAGGCAGGCGCCTGTCCTGCCTTATAGGTAGCGCCGGCTCTGGGGACAGTCATTAAGGGGTGATACATTTCCCCTCGGTTTCTGTCATATATGCAGAAGTAGTGAATCCAGACCAGGTTTTTCAGGCTGCATGTAGTGTCTGGATTTCCGGGTTTTGTGTCTCTCCCCAGGGTTATTAATTACTTGATTGATGTTTAATCAGGGGAGATAAAAGAGGGGAGGCTCAACCAGGAGTTGCTCTGGCCTGGGACTCAGAAAGCCTTCTGAGAGAGCTGCAAAGTGAAGGTGTGTAAAATGGTTGTTTAGTTCGAGAGAGAGACTAATTAGGATTGAGCAAGGTTTAACAATTTTCCCTGTATTACACAAGAGTGAAAGGGAGTGAGTTCCCTTTGTTCTATGGGATCAGGCATGGGGGCTTTTTTGCTTAATGAGCTGAAGCATGGCCGATTTGTGATTGGATGCAATAGGGAGAGGAACAATGGGAGGGAGGGGAAGGGGGGTATAAAAGACAAGGCGTGGGGGCAGTTTGTGTATTGCAGTTAATTTTCTTCTACTAAGAACTTTAGAGACAGGGCGGCGGCGAGCTCCATTTTGCATCACCATCATCGTATGAAAACCAATGACTGGATAAGTATTACTTGCAGTATCTATCTGTTATGCCTACTCTATTATCATAAGTCTGCTATATATATATATATATATATATATATATTCCTAGTTCCATTATTTATTGGAAGGATAGGTGTGGGTTTCCCATTGTACGGATCTGTAGGTTTATTTAGTGGATGCTTATTTATATTTGTTTCAATTTGCAATACTGTATTCCTTGTTCATTTGGTGTCCAGCTGCGTGATAGTAATTTCTAATGGGTTATTGGTCTGGGATAACTCTGCCAGAATTCAGTGATTTGTTGTTTTGTATGTTATTAGGGGCATTAGGATTTCCAGTAATTTTGCTTTGGCTGTCTGTGGACTGCTGTGCCTTATTAGTTTAGGTGCTCAGTATAGCGCATGACTGACTGTCCAATTTTAGTATCATCCATGGCTGCAGCCAAAATCATAATAAGCAACCCTTATAAACACCGTAAACAAACACAGGGCCTCCCGATACACGCATGTGCCCTCACCATACACACAGAAGGAACACACTATACATAGTGAAATCACACGTAGGACCTCGGTATAACACACGAAGTCACGCTAATGATGTAGCTATCATACACCCTGAAATCACGAAATTCCTCTCTATAACACACTGAAATCACTAATGTATAATAACACTAAGATAAATAAAATATATATATATATATATATATATATATATATATATTATAATAAACATAAAAGTAAAATAAAAACTTGCTATAACACGCCGTAATCACACAATAGAAACACACAGAAACCTAGCCATAGCACACGGAGATCCCACAAGGACCTAGCCATAGCACACGGAGACAACACAAAGGGAATGTAATCACACATAGGAACTTGATATAACAGACTGAATCACTGTACATTAATCACTATAACTCTATAGTGTGCCGAATGATAAAAGCACCATACGTGCATTGCTGAGTAATACCTTTAGTGGATTCTCAAGCAGCTTCACATGCTGGCCTTTCATGTGGGTTATGATTTACAGGGTTATTCAAAGAGCTGTGTGTTTTAAATAATGTTGGAGTAACCCCAAGGGCAAAGCAATAAGTTGGTGAACAAATTAATTTGTATACTGTATTTATGTTCACTATTCTAATTGTTGCAATTTTAAAGTGACACAGCAGCAATGTACAATCTTTTCTTTTGAGCACTTGCTACAGTTGAGTAAATAATTATTTAGAACGGTAACTTTGACTTTATTGAGGGAGAGGAGAGACTTATTTCAGGAATAGAGGAAATATGAGCAGTAACTCACTCATATTTCACACTTGTACCATCATCATAATAAAGCCTGGGAGTGGATAAGTATTAAGTGTATTAATTCAGTGAATTTGAAGCTATGTTGATAATATACTTTATGTGTGTGTAATCTATCGGGTTAAATACGCGCTAATTTATCCGTTCTAGTGATTTGCATTGTTAGCTAGAATATGCTCGTTGATATTTGCTTCACTTTGTAATACTTGATCAAACCTTATTATTTGTATAGTCTGTATGAACTTATAAACATAGGTAGTCAGTGACCGCATGGCTGGCAGCCATCTTAAACCTCAAAAAGTCACATGTTCTGCTGCCAATCTGTTTAAGCTTACATTTGCGCAACTAAATTAATCCAGATTGTTTCTGCCAGATTTATGAATATATAACAATTACTAACCAAATACACATCTAAATATCCATACGGCGCATCTAGTACAATTAATATGTTAATAAATCAATGGATATGTAAAATCCATAAAATCTATTAAAAAACTCATAAACCGTAACAGTAAAAAATGTATTAAAAATGTATATTATTATCAAGTCAATAAGGTGCATAGAGTAAAGTCCAGGTCAAATGTGCAAACAATGCAAAAAAGTGCTCAAGTATATATTGATGGAATACTCAAAAATGATGATGAGAAATGATGTGCTGATCTTCTTATAAGTGCTGGTGCTGAATCCTCATATCCGTCAATAATCCTCAAAGAAAGCACATCACAAGAGAGGATAATAGTGCAGACAGTCAAAATAAAATAGGCTCGAATTATAACCAAAATCCAAACCACTCACATTTATGGGAGCCCACAAGGTCCCGGCTCAAGGAGAAAACAGCCTGCAGCCAAATATAGGGTGGCACTTCCCTTCTTTCTGTTCGTACTGGAGACGATTTTAGAGCCTCGTAATATCAGGCTCAATCTATGTCGCTCTGGGTCCTCTTAAGGTGGGAACCCAAACCTCTTTGCCTCCGTGATGATGGATCCAAATTCCAAGAAGAAAAAAAGGGGTCGGAGAAAGGTGGCAAATATTGGGAAAATTTAATGGATAAATAAAATAAAATACAGGACAGAATCTACCGAGACGCGTTTCGGCTTAAAAAGCCTTCCTCAGTCGGTATAAAGGTAAATGTCCATAAAAAGGTCAGTATGAAATACAAAGTAAAGGTGTCCTCTTTTATAGTGCATCAGAATAATATCGCTTCCTACTTCTGGTCAGTTGACTTCCGATCGTTCGGATTTTACCCAGTAATGCTTTGCGATACGAAATGGCGGCGAAAACAATACGAACGACTGGCCGATCGTAATGGCTATTAAAAGTCGGTATTGGTCGAAAAAAGCATAGAAAACAGCCAGAAGGGGTTTAATTAGCAAAAAATACGAAAATTTAGCAATATTCGTTCATATGGTTAATAATTAAAAACCGGATGTAAACAAAAGGGGTTCGACCAATAGCGGTATTTCGGTTCTAATTACATGATAGATCTTAATTTTCGTGTAAACAGATACGAAAAATAGATACGATAAGAGAACAATCGATTGTTCTCTTATCGTATCTATTTTTCGTATCTGTTTACACGAAAATTAAGATCTATCATGTAATTAGAACCGAAATACCGCTATTGGTCGAACCCCTTTTGTTTACATCCGGTTTTTAATTATTAACCATATGAACGAATATTGCTAAATTTTCGTATTTTTTGCTAATTAAACCCCTTCTGGCTGTTTTCTATGCTTTTTTCGACCAATACCGACTTTTAATAGCCATTACGATCGGCCAGTCGTTCGTATTGTTTTCGCCGCCATTTCGTATCGCAAAGCATTACTGGGTAAAATCCGAACGATCGGAAGTCAACTGACCAGAAGTAGGAAGCGATATTATTCTGATGCACTATAAAAGAGGACACCTTTACTTTGTATTTCATACTGACCTTTTTATGGACATTTACCTTTATACCGACTGAGGAAGGCTTTTTAAGCCGAAACGCGTCTCGGTAGATTCTGTCCTGTATTTTATTTTATTTATCCATTAAATTTTCCCAATATTTGCCACCTTTCTCCGACCCCTTTTTTTCTTCTTGGAATTTTGGATCCATCATCACGGAGGCAAAGAGGTTTGGGTTCCCACCTTAAGAGGACCCAGAGCGACATAGATTGAGCCTGATATTACGAGGCTCTAAAATCGTCTCCAGTACGAACAGAAAGAAGGGAAGTGCCACCCTATATTTGGCTGCAGGCTGTTTTCTCCTTGAGCCGGGACCTTGTGGGCTCCCATAAATGTGAGTGGTTTGGATTTTGGTTATAATTCGAGCCTATTTTATTTTGACTGTCTGCACTATTATCCTCTCTTGTGATGTGCTTTCTTTGAGGATTACTGACGGATATGAGGATTCAGCACCAGCACTTATAAGAAGATCAGCACATCATTTCTCATCATCATTTTTGAGTATTCCATCAATATATACTTGAGCACTTTTTTGCATTGTTTGCACATTTGACCTGGACTTTACTCTATGCACCTTATTGACTTGATAATAATATACATTTTTAATACATTTTTTACTGTTACGGTTTATGAGTTTTTTAATAGATTTTATGGATTTTACATATCCATTGATTTATTAACATATTAATTGTACTAGATGCGCCGTATGGATATTCGCCTTTTATCTTGTATTCTGACACATATTTTGGTTGTTTTTTATGTGTTTTTACCATACTCTAGGCAGCATTTGACTATTTATTAGCACTACACCCTGCACTTTAAATTAATTTATAAATAGGCGCCCACACTGTATAGTGTATATTTATATATACACACTTTTCGCTTTACACATCTAAATATGTCTGTTATAATTTCTGAAGAGGCTTATCAACTAAACAGTGATTCTGTATGTTAGCAAATGCTGTGTCATTAGGTTAGTTCGGTTGGTTTAACTTCGGGTCTATAGATTAATATACTAAGCAAGAATCAGTTTCATTGTGGACGGCGGTTAAAGACTTTCACATGTGCAGCTTGGTTCTATTGATAAGGGATTTCAGGGCTGAGGACTCATAAAATGGAGGACAATGCAGCCACTTATGTACAGAACATCTTTGCTCTTTCTCAACTCAAAATGGAGACGGCGTTATTTACATTTCGCAAGGGGACACACATACAGAGGGGGAAGGTGCACAAACAATGGAGTCACTCTAAGATGCAAACAATGGATCAGATAATAGTGAGCTGGTGACCTTAGTTGCTGAGGGGAGGGGCTGATGGAAGCATGTGAAAACAAAAGGAATTCATTACTTACAGGGGGGTGTACACTATACAAAGACTGGATCGTAATACAGAGGTTACGCTATACAGAGGGAATACAATACTCTACATGATACACAGAGCAAGGGAATGTAAGGAAAATACATACAAATAAACATTTCTTTTCAGAGGCAATAAGTAGGGAAGATGTTTCTGTTAGCTACCATTCAATCAGGTGGTGATTTTGGTAAGGGTAGCTGGCGAGGGGACATAGTTACCTATGCTTGATCTAGAGGCAGCCTTCAGGCCGTACCGCTGTGTCCAGGGGGTTTTCTTTTAATGGGGTGTAAATTCGATGGGTAATTTTACATCGATATCTGTTTACCCATTGGGGTGGGCAATATCCCATGCTCCCTTTTTAAAGTCTTCCTACTTTTTTGCATTGCTTAGTGGAGAAGAGAGCGGGGAGGAGACGTATAGTACATTACTTGGACGATTTCATGGTAACGGGTTCCAAAGGGACTGGAGAATGAGGTAGGATTTGGGGGGGTACAATATAAGTTTAGTTGATCGGGGAGAATTGTAGGTGGTTTGGGGGGAATGGCCAGACATTAACATCAAATGGTCTAGTGTAATTTCAAATGGTGAGCAGGCAAATGGCCCAGGAGTGGATTCAATGGATGGGTGCAAAGCTTGGTGTTTCTGGAATTTTTTATTTTCCAATCGTCAGGGCAATACCACTGTGGGGGATAGAATTAAAAAAATAATAATAAAAAAAAAAAAAATCCCTCCCCCCTTTTTTATTTTTGGGTCTGATATTCAAGGTGTGGTGCAAGTGCTGAATAACATGTCTGCATCATCACCGCAGGTTGTAGCCTATGTCAGGTATTTGGTGTTGATATGTTTGAAAAGCAATAGTAATTTCACGGCAAATCACATACCGGGGGTAAGGAAGGTGGTGGCGGATACATTGTCCAGTTTCAGGTGGGATGTGTTCTGACATTTGGCACCGGGAGGGGGGAGGAGGAAAAAAAGAAAAAAGAAAAATAAATAATAATAATAATAAAAATAAATAAAATTAATAATAATAATAATAATAAAAAAAATCCAGGGTGAACACTGCCCTCCATTTCTTTGCCAGATGGGGAGCAGTTAGAGGGCATCAATGATTTGGTGAGGAGATTGTTGTTGCAGTAGACATGGGCACCGTAGAGCAAGCAGTGAAAGGGTTGGATCGAGTTTTAAAGGGACAGAGGAGGTAGGGCAGAATGTTGTTTTCAAATAGCTACTGAAGTTTGGCGGTAAGTCGATAAAGGACAGCTTGGAACTATTTAGTGGTATTTCATACTTTGCTCAGTTAAAGGAAGAGGACTGGGCTAAACAATTCGTGCTGAGGAAGATCTTGACAGCAGAGTACAAGGAGGAGATAAGATGGAGCTGATAACAATCTTTGTAGGGCAGCATTTGTTTTTGTTTTACAGCTTCCCTAAGGATTGAGGAAACAATTTCTCTAGGTGTCCATGGTGGGGAAGTATGCCCAGTGGTATGTATGAGGGGATACTTGGAGGCGACTCCTTCAAACGGTCGCATGTTCTGGGGGCACAAGGGTGGTACTAACTTGTCCGGGTATCAATTCAAAATGGTTCCGGAGGAGGCCACGGAGGGGCTTGGTTGAAAGGGGAGTTATGTTTGCACCCATTCTTTCAGGATAGGAGCTGCTGGTACTGAGGCAGAATTGGGTTACCCAAAGGATCGAATTAAAAAGATGGGGAGATGGAAATGGGAAGTATATAGGAGATATGTGAGGTTATTAAAGAAATGAAGGGAAAACTTATGGGGAACAATTGTTTTGTTTTAATAATAATAATTTGTTTCCTTGTTTCTTTTGGTTTCTTTCCAGTTCGGGTACACTGTGTGTGTGTGTGTGCATTACAGTTAATAGTTTACATTTTGGTTATTTGCAGGACACGCATTGAGAGTGCGGATCCTGGGACACTCCTATGTGCACTGGATGGAGAGTCATGCTGCTGGCACCAAGAGAGGAGCGACCCCGGGGTACAGTGTAATTGAAGTAGGGATTAGATGGATAGGGAAGCAAGGTAGGGGGTGGGGCAGTTATTGGGAATAGCAAAGACATCCAGGAGAAAGAGGGGTAAGCCAGATATTATGGTACTACATTTAGGGGACAGCTAGAGAAGAGATAGGTATTGTGAGTGGTGAAATAGCGGCCTGGCACGTGGGGATGCAATGGCAGGGGGATGGTCTGCAGGGTACGGGGTGAGTGTGGTTTCGTACGGCCAAGCTCAGGTGCCTTCCTGGTTTGCAGATCCTCTCGTCCTGCTATTTGCGATATAAAGAGACCCCTGAGTAGACGCGTGGTCACGCTACTTAGCCACGTGGGGCCGCTATTTCTGGGCAATATATGTGGTGCATTGCATTTGCCGATGTTATCTGGCAATGGTTTTGGAGCACCCCGAAATAGGAGCAAGAAGTGAGGAGTTCATTGAAGGAGTGATAAGGCTGGGAACACACTCTTCATTGAAGGCGCGATAAGGAGCCTTTTGTGGGGTAAGAGGAAAGGTCACGGCTTTTTATTGGTGGCAGTAAAAAGAGGGTCTTCGTTTTTGGTGGCGTGAAATAGGCGGCCTGGCACGTGGAGGGCGATAGTGGGGGGAGGGTCTGCAGGGTACGGGGTGAGTTGTGGTTTCATACGGCCAGGCTCAGGTGCCTTCCTGGTTTGCAGATCCTCTCGGCCTGCTATCTGCCATAAAAATACACTGAGCAGACGTGTGGTCATCCTGCTTAGCCACGTGGGGCGCTATTTCTGGGCAATGCTTGTGGTGCATTGCAGTTGCCAGTGTTATCTGGCTGCCAGTGTTATCTGGTGTAGCGTATTTGGCATACGAGGATCGATAATAATAATTCTGCCTTAGAGGCAAAGAATTTTGCCTTAAGTAATAAAAGACGTGACCTTTTCAAAATGTCAATACTTTGTTGTGTTTTCATTTCCGGGAAAAGGGAGGGGGGGTTAGTTGGTATTAAGAAGGTAACTTACATGGGAGAAGTTGTAAGAAGAGTATAGGGGTATAATTCTTAAAGTAATTTTTGTTCATTTAAGGTGGCTGAGGTTAGCTCACCATTTGTTAGATAGGGAATCTAACTGTTTAGTAAGAGCCTGAGCGGCAAGGGTTTATTTTCTGTTTTCATTTCTGTTTTATTACAATCTTTCAATAAATACTGTCTGCTGGACAGGTTTAAAGGAACTTTTACACCTGGAGTACCTTTTCCCCAGCAAAGGTGGCCTCCGTTTGAGCTATACCCCCACAATACATATGCTGTTTTAGTACATAACCAGGGTGTGCCCGGAACAAAACAAAAAAATTGGAATTATGGGCTATTGCTGTTGAGAATAGCTGCCGATTGATGGTTTTTAACCTGTAATTGTGGAAACAAGTTACTGATGACACAATGTTGCAAGTGACTATATGACCACTTGTGAATTGTTAAAATCTAGCGAAGAAATTACGCTCACTGCAGCCTCTTGAGATCTTTTTTACTTGTAATAATGTTTTTTTTTTAGCTGCCAAGCATCCCTTCAACCCGTGGTTGCAAACACGACAGTGCACAGTCAACACAGCAGACACTGGCCTCCTGTCCTGAATTCCGTTCTTTTGACACAGTGTGCATTCGGTGACTCTTATTTTGCATGTATGAACTTGTCTTCTCTATAAAGTCACCAAGGGTCTCCTGTAGTTATGTCCCGAGTGGCCTTTTTCCAGCCACCGTTCCAAGTCGTGCGACAATCGGTATCTGCCGATATGAGCCGCGATCCGATAACAGAAGTCAGAAAGGCGGCTCGGCCATTAAATAATTCGGTGCTGGTTTGGCAAACCTCCAGTTATGAGGCGGCATTCGGCAGGGTGGGATGGGTTAGCATTTTACAAAAAACCTGTTGTATTAATTATTTTCAAAATGGCAGCTTAAAGTATCCCGTCAAGTCTATTCAAAGAAAGGTGAAACTTCAGAGAGTTGGCAGGAGAAGTGAAGATTCTAGGTCAAAATAGCCAAACCCGGATATAGAGATTCCGTGGCTTCCTAACGCATGGCTGCCTGATCCTTTGGCTCCCCGCTGTACAGCCGTAAAATCTGCTTTCTCCCTGCCAGAAAGCGTCCCGATCCCCCTCATTTCCACAGGGACACGGTCTCTATGGGGCCCCCCACCTCCCTGCGCCGACAGACGCAGAAAACGGCCCCGATTTTCCACAAAAAGGGCCCAGACGATATGCACGGCCAGGAGGAGGATTCCGACATGGCGGCCGCATCTCCCTCGTCCGCGCAGGTTCGGAGCCC
Organism: Leptobrachium leishanense; assembly: GCA_009667805.1. NCBI lineage: Eukaryota > Metazoa > Chordata > Amphibia > Anura > Megophryidae > Leptobrachium > Leptobrachium leishanense. The sequence goes on from CM019073.1 coordinate 98,307,299, forward strand.
AGCCACATCAGTGGACTTGGACGCGCTTTTCAAACGCTTCCAGGCCTCCTTTAAGGACGAGCTGGCCTCCCAGTTGGCTGCACTGCGATCCGAAATCGGTACGCTCACCTCCCGCACCGCGGACCTGGAAGAGACTGTGCAGGAGGCCTCCCGCGATGACCAACAAACGGAGGTCCAGTCGCTGCAAGCCCAGGTCACAGATCTACAAGCTGCTGTTGAAGATTTGGGCCACAGATCCCGACGCAACAATGTACGGATCCATGGACTAATGGAAAATATTGGCCCAGATACGCTTCATAAAACCCTCCAAACCATCTTTCTGAAGCTACTCCCCAAACTGGAGATCCCTGAAGATCTCCACTTTGAACAGGATCACCGTGCACTGCGCCGCTGTCCAGGTAATGAATAGGATGCACCCCTGAGAGATGTTATATTCCGTTTTCATCGCTACCCGGTTAAAGAGCGAATCATGGCAGCGACAATGCGCACCCCTTTGCATTACCAAGGGACCTCTCTTCAGATATCTTGACCTGGAGTCTGTCACCCTCTCCGGTAGGCGGGAATGGAAGCCCGCGACCGATATGCTTCGGGATCGGGGATTACGATTTGCCTGGGGGTTCCCCTTTAAGCTGCTCCTGCTCCGGGAAGAGTGGGATCGTCCATTTTACACCCTGGACGCCATGCAGGCCTTTCTGGAATCTCAGCTGGAGGGCTCTCCGGTGGAGCCGGCACGTGCTTCCTTGGATGATCGTTCCACTGATGATGACTGACAGACCGGACGGGCCTTGATCTTTTGGTCTCTAGTTTTATCGCCCTTCATGGACCGAACTCGAGGGTCCCCCTGGAAATTTCTCTCGGGAACGGGGTTATCCCCTCCTTGAATTTTCTGGTTCGACTTCTTGTAAGGCGGGTGGCAGGAAATTCAAAATTCTCGCTTTTAGTCATGCTGGGTTTGGGTGGAGGAAATTTATACACTTCACCCAGCGATTTATCCACATCACGGGAGCTCGGAGGGGAGAAAAAGTGTGGGGGACTCCTCACATCCTGACCACTTTAAAATTTTAAGTAGAGGAGTCTGATAACTTTATATAAATTTATACGGGGCCTTAGAGGGATCTGATAACTTTATATAGATATATACGGGGCCTCAGAGGGGATCTGATAACTTTATATAAATATATATGGGGCCGTTATAAACTATTGCCTGGAAACCTATTCATTAACCCCTTGCCACAGGACGATCCATGACGTCCTGGCGGCGGGTGGGCTTTGAAGACGTGGGGCATACATGTACCCCCAGCTGTCTTCAATGGGGCCGCCTCGGCCCCTCCCCGCAGCCTGCACGTGCTGACTCGTGGCGCGCATCATTGGCTGCACATTTCAGGCCGTCCCCCTGCAGCCAATGATGCGCGCTGTGCGCCTGCTGCGGGGAGTGCTCAGAATCAGTGCCGCGTGACGGCACCTGTCGGCGAGGCGTACCTGTATGCCTCGCCGGCGAAATCGACCCCTTAAGGGCGCCACCCCTGCATCCTTAAGGGGTTAATAGGACTATACATAGGACTATACATAGGACACAAGGCACCCATTTAGCACAGGAAGGGTTATTTTACAGTGAGAACAATAAAGCTGTGGAATTCTCTGCCTGTTGAGGTGGTTGGGTCAAAGACTGTACAGACTTTTAAAATGACTTCCTGTATAAACAGAATATTAAGGGTCATAATATTTAATATGTGGGTAAGCTTGTTTGATCCAAGGAGAAATCTGACGCCATCTGGGGGCAAGAAGGGATTTTTCCCAGTGTGTTGTATATTGGCGAGCATTTCGGACTGGATTTTTTACTTCTTTTGGATGAACAGCAGTAGGTGATGTGTGAAAGACTGTGTTTTTCAGCCTATGTAACTATGTAATATGCAAATACTGCAAAATCCACCCAAAGAATACAACACACCTCTGCTTCGGAGTATGTCAAATATGGGATACTTGACCTGTATTGAAATTCTCATCGAAAACCAAAAGAAAGTCAGACAAAAAACGTGTGTATATATATATATATATATATATATATATATATATATATATAAATGAATTTATATATATGTTTAACAGTTTTAAAATTATTGTTGCTGTTTTATTTTTTAAGACAATAGATTACTCAGGAGAATCATCACAATGACGGCACAGCTGAATCCACTGTACAGGATGGCAGCGCCGCTGGTACATGTATGTGTTACTTCCACTGTTGCACCAGGGGTATCTGCAGTCTGCTTCCCGAGGTCACAGAGGCGTCTGGTGGCACATCCACGGACGGCTGTTTTCAGTGATACGAGTCCTAAAGAAAGTAATTATTGGCAGAAGAAAGCTAAGATTAGTGAGTGAGACAGAACTCATAGTACATACACATTATACGATTTATTTCATTAAGAAATCATATGTTTTAATGGGTTAAGGGCGCAATCTTCACTTTAATGTCTCCACTTGAGGCTAGTAAGCAGGCATGGAGCGACCATCTGGCAAAGTGGGCACCTAGTTGAAAGCTGAAGAATTTCTCCAAGTGGCCTCAACGTGGAGCTTTGTTGCTCTAGGGCAGTGGTTCCCAACCCTAACAGGTCAAGTTTTAAGGTATCCCATAAAATTGAGACTGAATCCTGAGTCACTGAGCAGCAAAACATTACCTGTGCTTCAGGTATCCTGCAAACCTGACCTGTTAGCGGGACCTGAGGAGCAGGGTTGGGAACTGTAACCAAAGCTCCCTCTACCTTTGTGCCCTCACTCTCTTTGACACCCTTGCCCACACTTTACATGGCCTCTGTGCCTTATGAAAAGGTGTGGATGCTGGCCTCCTGCCAAGAGATCGTGGACCAATTTGGAAAAGCCAGTTGTCAAGGACAATCGGCATAAGGGTCACCTAACGGTCAATGAGTTAGAAATACATTTATCTTGAAACTGTATTTTAGGAGTTGGTTTGTGTTAGGAGAACAATATGTCTACATTGTATCTCTATCTTTTTGTTCTTAGATTAATCTGATGCTCTGTGTTTGTTAATCCTGCCTATTGTGTAACTAATTAGGTTTCAGTGTCTTTTCTAGGAATTCAACTCCCCCCTCATGTAGATAATGGATTCGGTTGATTGTGTCATGTTACCCCCCCCCTCTGCTGTCCATAAATACTGCTCTAATTTTCATTAAAGATAATCATTTATTTCCCCTGCACTAAGCGTGTGCCTGGTGTTTTGCGGAGAGATACATATGAATCTATTGCCCTCCATCATGTTCTGGCTGAGAGTTGTGAGAAGAGAAGCTACAGCGGATCAGCTTGGCTGAAGAGAAGGGACGGGGAACTAAAACCACTTTGCAGGAGTAGTCATTGTGAGATGAGGCCTACTGAGCGTCCATGATCGTGTATGCCAGCAAGCTGAACAGACATGACGCCGCCTTGAGCTTTCTAGTGCAGAATGATCTTGTTACTGATGGGATCTCGCTGCTTTAAATATAAAATATAACACACGCAAAGAAATCTGATCCAGGCAACAGGCCCCGGAAATCTGGACCGTCCCCCCCACGACTGGATGAGCTGAGAGGTCTGCCTTTCACTAGTGGTTCAGCAGAAGCAAATATTCTGCAATTTCAGCATCCGATCCAGTGTTACATCAACCAAATAAATAGACATGTGCACAATGAAGAAATTTAGATTTGGATCAATTTGTTAAACATTTTTTAATTAGTTTCTGTGCGTTCGTTATGTTACCACGATTCATATTTCAGATCGCTTCGTTATTTTGGGAGATCGATAATTCATATTTCAGATTGATTCGTTATTTCGGGAGATCGATAATTCAAATTGATTCATTATTTCGTTTTTATTAGTTATTTTGTATTTCGGATTCGCGATTAATTTTTTTTTAGTTATTTCAGAATGTGAAACGGATTAATTAATTACTTAGGGCTCTATTATGCTCTTCTCGTTAAAACACGGGAGCAAGGGAGGAAAAACTGCGCCCACAGATTTCCCCCTTGCTTCCGCATTTTAATGCTGGATTACAATGCAGGTGCAAAAAATGCTGCCTGCATTGTGATCGCCCGTTAAAATCAAGGATGCTTGCGGCAGCGCTGAGCACAGCCGCGAGCATCCACTCGAAGGAGTCCATAGGACTCCATTGAGTTCCTCCCTGCCGGTCACGTGACCAGCCGGTTGGCATAGTAATATCCAGGGAGAAACTGGGGGGGGGGACTTTTTCCCCCAGTCTTTCCATGCTCCCGCCGGCCGGAGGAGGCGGTTGGAGCCGCGGTCCTCGCCGCGGGACAGAGGGTGAGTAGAGGACTCAATTTATTATTTTTAAAGCTGGTCTTAACGGATTCTGCAGAAGAAGAATCCGTTAACACCAAGTCCTGGCTCTGGTTAACTTTTTGTTGACCAGAGCCAGGCGTTAATCAGCGCTGGGACTTTGTAATCCTAACGCTGATTAACACTTTGCGTTCCCCATGGTAAGCATAGGGAGCACAAAGTACAGTAACCTCGCGCTGAGAAGCGCAAGGTACCATAAACAAAACCGGGTTTTTTAACCCGTTTGCGTTTGGATTGTAATATGCGGTAAACACCGCAGCAAACGTTAATGCTCTTGCATGTGAGCGTTAACATTTGCGTGAAGAGTGTAATAAGGCCCTTAGATTAGGGGAAAAAAAGATACGTAATTCGCCTGTCCTTGCTGCTGAAACCTATTCAGCACCAAGGACAGCAGCTCTGTGGGGCTCCAGAGCAAAAGATCCCCCTGTCCCTGGTTTTGAAATCTATTCACCACCAAAGACAGCAGCTCCGCAGGGCTGCTGTCCTTGGTGCTGAATAGGTTTCATCACCAAGGACAGCGACTCCCCCACCCGAATGCAGTCAGATTGAAGGAAAGGAAAAAAACCTGCTACGTTCGGTAAATAAAAAAAGCCTAGTTTTAAAATAATTAGGATCGGGGGAATCGATTCGTTATTTCGAACATGCTTCTGAAACACCATAATTTCACCCGAATTTTGATTGGGAACGAAACAAAAGGCGCATCTCTACAAATAAACTCCCCGTGACCATAAAGGATGTTACCTGTCATATTTATGGTCTGCGTAAGGCACGCAGTCTCACTCCCTGTGCAACGCACGGTGCCATCTTTGGGGTTGCACCAGGTCGAGTCTTCACTGACACAAGCTGGGCAAACCAGTCCATTGAGCTTGGTACTCACAGCTGGTACTATAAACACAAAAAAAGAGACAGTTACACAGAATTAATCTGATACATTCATCTTAATATTACTAGAGAAAATTTAATTATTTGTCAAGATGGACAAACATAAAATAGGACCTCACCGGGCAATCATTTCCATGGTTAGACATGTTGGTGCAACACGGATTGGATGGAGAGAAGGCAAATCCGCTGATCCAGGCTGTAACCAGTGGAACAAAGGCTGGAAGCCAATGCCAGGAACCTGTTATTTTTACTTGAGGGTCTATTCACAAAGCACCGAAATTGAACGGAATTTCGGAGCTTCTCGTTTTGGCTCACGTCAACGATTCCATTTCGAAGTGAATTCACTATTTGCCGGATGTTCATCGGATTTTGCCGAAAAGGGAGTCGCCGAAGCAGTTATCAGACGTCAGCAAAAAACGCTGATAAGCACCGAAATTGCCTCAGTGAATTCCACCGAAGTTTTACAATAAAAAATATACATATATAGGAAATCTGCTGTTCTCCTAATAGGAGCTTAAACCAATAAAAATTCAGGAAAGGTGTCTCTAAATAATAAAAAAAGGTTCTTGAAAAAGATAATAAAAAGGAGACTTATACCCTTCCCAAAGCTAAAACAGGGACGCTAACGGAGATAATGTGCGCCATTTTAGCACCATATTCCGGGGCAGGTGCTACGTTGTCTGTTTAAATCAGACACATTGAAACACCGAAAATTAGGTCACTTTGTCACAATTCTGCACTCTGTGTATAGGCGAATCAATAGTTCTGTGTGATACAGTTTTGGTGCCACTGGATCGCGGTAAACTGCACCTTATTTCACTGTCAATTTGCCTGTATTTGGCGAAGCAACAGTTTAGTGACTTGACCTGAAATCTCTCCGAACTGTGCAAGTTTGTAATCCAGCCCGTTACGTTTACAACAGCTCTGGTTAAGTTAGCACCAACTTTGCAATAGAGCCCTTAGTCTTGTCTACTCCAATCGGAGGCTTCCTATTGCCAATCCAAGTTCTCCATCCAACCAACACTACCCAACGACATTCACCGTAGATGAAGGAGCAGCGATTATAACAATGCTATTATAGAGTGTTATTATAAAATATAATATTGTATCATAACATAGAACTGAGATGAATGAATTCTAAATCACTTACATTTTGGTTGAGCCGGGATACAGAGGTCCGTGTAACAGCAGCTCCTGCCGAGTAGGATCTTGATATCGGCAAGGAGACTTATACCTCCCTGGAAATCGCATTCTTTTCGCAGAACACATTCTCTTGTGTAACTTTTACTTGCCTCTGTGCTTCCTGCAGGGAAAAGAAAGGAACAATGTATCCGCGTATTCAGTTCGACGTCAAAATGTCAAGGAATTAGATTCCATCATTCACGCTAACATGGGGATGCTAACGGGAATAATCTGCGCATGCTCCCATATTACCTTCCTGGTGGTAAAACAATATGTAATCCGTTACCGCATCGCTGATTGCGCGAGCTTACTGTACTTTACAAACCCAATAATTAACATGGGTAGCGCTGCATTACGGTGCAAGGTGCTGAATTAGCGTCTTCCCCGGAATATGGAACTAAAACGTGGACGCTACAGGGAATCCTGCAGGCACAGGTTTTCCTCATTAGCGTCCCTATTTTAGCACCTTGAAGGGAACAGGGCCCTTTACGTGGCTCAATCAGCTTACAGATTTTCGTCATGGAGGTTTTCTTACGGACGCCTGCTATCGGTTAAATCACGCTTCTTGGCTCCGTCTAATTGCAGTGATACCCCGCACCTCCAGCCGGCTCTCACGAGATGCAGTCGTTGGGCCGCGGGGTAGTCCAAGACGTCGACCAACTTTGGAACAAGCCCCAGATTGACATAATTTTGCAGGACTGGAATGATGTGTGGGGCGCGTCATCCGCACAGTAGGGTAGAAACCTGACTACGTGTTGAATAAAGTTTTTTGCTTGTGTTTTTGTTAGGCATGCACCGATACTAGTAACGGTATCGGTGCCGATACTGCCGTTTGGATGAGTACTTGGTACTCGTGCAAATGGCCCAATACACACCCCGATACCGGAAGCCAGCGCTGGGCCGGCTTGCCGGTATCCGCAGGGCTGGGGAAGCTGGCCTCGTGCATGAAAAGCACGCGGCCAGCATTCCCCTTCGGCGGCAGCGATACTAACCCGTCTGAAGGTCCGGTCGTGCTGCTGTGATGCGTTCACGTGGCCGCCGGGTGCATCTGTGATGCTGCCTCCCCAGCATATAGGTGAGCGCTGGGGGCATATCCATATGAGCTGCGGCATTTCCATATGAGCTGGGGCAATATCCATACGAGCTGTGGCATATCCATACGAGCTGGGGCAATATCCATATGAGCTGGGGCGATATCCATATGAGCTGGGACATTTCCATATGAGCTGGGGCATTTGCATATGAGCTGGGGCATTTGCATATGAGCTGGGGGCATATCCATGTGAGCTGGGGCACATCCATGTGAGCTGGGGCATATCCATGAGAGCTGGGGCATATCCATCTGAGCTGGAGCATTATCCATATGAGCTGGGGCATTTCCATATGAGCTGGGGCAATATCCATATGAGCTGGGGCATATCCATATGAGCTGGAGCATTTCCAAATGAGCTGGGGCAATATCCATATGAGCTGGGCCATTTCTATATGAGCTGGGGCAATATCAATATGAGCTGGGGCATATCCATGAGATCTGGAGCTTGTGAGGCTGGGGGAATATCCATGTGATGCTGGGGGCAATATCCATGAGAGCTGGGGGCATCTCCATGAGAGCTGGGGGCAAGCTACATGTGAGCTGGGGGCATTCTGTATATATATATCTCGGGGGGTATATACATGTGAGCTGCGGCATTTTTATATGAGGTCTGTTCTTATGTCACATGACATAAAATAAAAGTATCGGTACTCGGTATCGGTGAGTACTTTTAAAAAGTATCGGTACATCCCTAGTTTTTGTTTCTTTTTTTGTGTGTGTAGGATATTCCTTTCAAAACTACTTTGATGACCCCCACCCCCATATCAGTTACTGGTACCACTTGTGGCTCCTGTGTTGATATCCTGTCGTAGGCTTTTTGCACGGATTTAATTCCATTTGAGGGAGGGATAGTTACAGTTACAAGTATTTATAAAGTGCTAATAACTTTTATAGCGCTGTACAATGTGTGGTCCCAGTCCTTGGTGGCTTTATGCTTCCTGTGACCAACTGACCATCATAGTCTAATGTAAAGTAAAACCAATCAAAGCGCTCACGATACATACCTACAATATTTACTGTGTATGTGGTTCCGCACACAAAATCAGAAGGGCAGGTGATGTTGCCTCCTTCGCATTTGAATGATTCGTTGTCCTCACATTGTGTACATAACAGCGAGTGACCTGAAAAAGACATTTAGAGCAAAATCAATTGTAACGGACCCTTGGTACCCCGGCTGAGCCCCCCCCCCCACCTGTCAATTTCATCTTCCACTGATATTTTCCAAATGGGATTACAGCCAGTGATTATAGCAATGGACCAAAACACCATGAGTCGAGACTACATGTAGAGCCCAGAACACGGCTTCATTACAGCCAGTGATTATAGCATTGGACCCCAAACCAAGAGTCGAGACTACATGTAGGGCCCAGAACACGGCTTCATTACAGCCAGTGATTATAGCATTGGACCCCAAACCATGAGTCGAGACTACATGTAAGGGTCAGAATAGAGCTTCATTACAGCCAGTGATTATAGCAATGGACCCCAAACCAAGAGTCGAGACTACATGTAGGGCCCAGAACACGGCTTCATTACAGCCAGTGATTATAGCATTGGACCCCAAACCATGAGTCGAGACTACATGTAGGGCCCAGAACACGGCTTCATTACAGCCAGTGATTATAGCATTGGACCCCAAACCATGAGTCAAGACTACATGTAGGGCCCAGAACACGGCTTCATTACAGCCAGTGATTATAGCATTGGACCCCAAACCATGAGTCGAGACTACATGTAGGGCCCAGAACACGGCTTCATTACAGCCAGTGATTATAGCATTGGACCCCAAACCAAGAGTCAAGACTACATGTAGGGCCCAGAACACGGCTTCATTACAGCCAGTGATTATAGCATTGGACCCCAAACCATGAGTCGAGACTACATGTAGGGCCCAGAACACGGCTTCATTACAGCCAGTGATTATAGCTTTGGACCCCAAACCATGAGTCGAGACTACATGTAGGGGACAGAATAGAGCTTCATTACAGCCAGTGATTATAGCTTTGGACCCCAAACCATGAGTCGAGACTACATGTAGGGGACAGAATAGAGCTTCATTACAGCCAGTGATTATAGCTTTGGACCCCAAACCATGAGTCGAGACTACATGTAGGGGACAGAATAGAGCTTCATTACAGCTAGCGATTATAACAATGGACCAAAACACCATCAGGGTTATCCAAAGAGATCCGAAATGCTTGAGAAAGGTAACCTGAACGCTGAAAATCAGCGTTCGGTTACCTTTCCTGACCATTCGGCTATCCAGAGAGCAGGCAATTCGCCAAATCCTGACGAATTGCCTGCACATACGGTGCCTGTTCGGTGCCTGTTCGAGGGCAGTGAAATCCCCATGAAAAAGCACTGCTTCGTCTATTCAGAGAACACAGACCAGCAGTGAAAGGTTCCCCTAATGCCCTGCCATTCGGTGGTTTAATTCGGCAAGTTAATTCAGGAGAATCCCATAGGCTTCAATGTTAAAAATATTCCCGTTTTAATTCAATATCCAATAAACCGTTCATTATAAAATTCTGCAGCAAAAGGTCTCTTTATTTATAGATTTTTTAGGATACTTTAAGCATTTTTCTGATTTTTTTATTTTTAAAAGTCATATTTTTTTTTTTTTTTAGTTTTTTTTTTTAGTTTTCTTAGTTTACTTATTTTTTTTGTAACAGCCCTTTTTATTATCATTCCCTGGACCTCCTGTGAACTTTTCAGACATTTTCGCTCAGTAGTTTCTTTGCAAACAGCGTTTCATTTTCCCAGATTCATACAAATGGTTTTGCTAATTTATTCACTGCCTCCTCTACGTCACAGCTGCTTCGGCTCTGTGTGATTCGGCTCATGTTCGGCTCCGGTTCGGGTTTTTCGAAGGTTAATCCAGATGTTTTTGCTTGTTTTCAGCGTGCATTCGGTTAGTTTTCCTCAGGTTTTCGGCAGCTTTTCCCTGCAATTCGGGGACCCTGTGCTGTTTGCTGAATACACCGCAGGGTCACCGAAATGCAATCGGCAAAAGGAACCGAATTGAAGAGAACGAAAAGTCACCGAACGTGCGGTGACTTTTAGAATCTCTTTGGATAACCCTGCATGAGTCGAGACTACATGTAGGGATCAGAACACGGCTTTGTTACAGCCAGGCAGGAGTCATTAACAAACAACTACACAACCGCAGTACAGTTACCGCAGAGGTCCTAAAAAAAGAAGTGTGGGAACTCACCCAGATTTCTGTCCCCCAATTATCAATCACCATCTCGCACTTAACATAAGCTCAAATCTAATATATTTATGTAGATATGTGGATTTTAGTAAAAATACCATGATACATTCTATATTTATTGTGACTTAATCCGGAAAGATATGACTGAACACTTAAATACATGCTTTGTAGTGTATGAGACCAATGGGAACTCAGTTCCTCATGCAAAAATAGTGGAGGAACTGCGTTCTCAAGCATTGCCCCTCGGCGTGATCCCTGAGTTCTTCATCACATCAGTCCCTAACCCATTCTGGGGACCTTGAGGTTGTGACAAGAGACCAAACAGAGATTGTAAATTCCCATGGGAATAGGGCCCTCACACCCTCCTGTATCTGCTGGCAGGAACACTGGCCTGCCTCTTGCATGTATTGTAGAATTGTCCTGTCTTTACCTATTGCACCTTTGTACAGCACTGCGGAATGTGTTGGCGCTTAATAAATAATAATACTAATCACATCTTGGTCAGCAGAAAGTAAGCCCATTGCTTCCGAATTAAGGGTTAATGGCCCATGGCTGCTGAATGCCTCGCCAAACAATGTGAGTGGTCTTGACAAGGTGCCCTCAGGGGATTGGTCTATGAGAAATTTTGAAGGAAAGCACAGGAAGGTTATATAAGGAGTAGGAGTGGCAGATTCCTTCTGTTGGTGGATCAGTGTCAGGGAGGGAAGAAGCTGCTTTGTCCCACCCGCCCTCCGTTTGTTTGTTATGGAAGCCCCTGGTCAAAGCTACTTAAAGTATAGGCTCATAAAGGGAGCATTGGAGACGGAGGGGGGGGGGGTTCTGATTAAAAGAAAGTTGTCAGAAGCCAAGCTCTGGAACTCCGGGACTTCCTGCTGGGAAAATCCTGTGCAGTTGGCAAACGGAATGGCGCACAAACATGTCGGATGCAGGATTGTTATATGTTATTGTTTCACAACGTTATATGTTATTGTTTCAAAGTTATATAAAGATGTAAAATAATACCATGTAACAACATATGTTATTACAGTTACAAGTTTTTATAAAGCGCTAGCAAGTTCCGTAGCGCTGTACAGTAGGAGGCAGAATAACACATATACATACAGGTTCAACATACAGAACAGTAGGAGAGGACCCGGCTCAAGAGCTTACAATGGTTTCACAACGTTATATTTTATTTTTTCACAACATTATTTTTTTACAACATCATATGTCAGGCCTCAAAATTTCCACTCGCCTGCTCGCATTTGGCGAGTGGAAATTACATGAGGGCGAGTGGGAATGCAGATGCAGGCAAGGCAGGATAGGGGTTATATGGGGCAACTACTGGCGAGTAACTCTTAAGGCCTGGCTAATAGCTTGGGATTTGAAATTTTGAGCCCTGTCATATGTTATTGTTTCACAGCGTTATATGTTATTGTTTCACAGCGTTATATGTTATTGTTTCACAGCGTTATATGTTATTGTTTCACAGCGTTATTGTTTCACAATGTTATATGCTATTGTTTTACAATGTTATGTTATTGTTTTACAACGTTATATGTTATTTTTTCACAGCATTATTGTTTCACAACATATGTTATTGTTTCACAATGTTATGTTATTGTTTCACAACATTTTATATTATTGTTTCACAACATTTTATTTTATGGTTTCACAACATTATCAGGTCTATTCACTAAAAGGTGAAACTCAGGAGAACTGGCAGGAGAAGAGAACAATCTAGACCGAATAGCCGATTTGGAAAGAGAGATAAATGGGAGAATTTTTCTGATTGTGCTATTTTGACCTAGAATTTTCACTTATCCAGTCAATTCACCTTTATTGATTAGACCTGTACATGTTATTGTTTTACAACATTCTATATTATTGTTTCACAACGTTATTGTTTCACAATGTTATATCATATGTAATTGTTTCACCTCTTTATGGCTAGGGTCAGACGAAAGCATTTTTCCCCACGAACGTGAAAAAGTGCGTCCGAACGCATTGACGTATTTTTTCACGGAATGCGCAAAAACGGTCAGACGACGCGCATTTTCGGGCGTGATTTTGTATGGATCGTCAATAAAACTCTTTTTGCGTCTGGACGTTATGTAGGCTGGACATTAGCAGCGTCTGACATCTCCTAATCACGCAAACACGCCGCTATGCCGCAGCTGCGCACTCAGTACGTCAGTACTAGCGGTTCAGCGTTCTCAGAAAAATGCGTTCAAATTCCACTTGCGTTGCACGGCCGGACTTTTGTGCGGCCGTACATCGTATATTGGCCGTCATTGCCCATCATCTGCTGCTAGTGCGGCCGTAATTATGTGCGCCAGAACGCACGTTAAAAGTGCGCTGGTCTGGCCCCAGCCTATATATTATTGTTTCTCAATGTTATTGTTTTACAACATTATATATTATTGTTTCAAAGTTATATGTTGTTATATGTTATTATTTTACATCATTATATTTTATTACAGTTACAAGTTTTTATAAAGCGCTAACAAGTTCCGAAGCGCTGTACAATAGGAGGCAGAATAACACATATACATACAGGTTCAACATACAGAGCAGTAGCAACCCTGCTCAAGAGCTTTCAATTGTTTCACAACGGTATATGTTACTTTCTCAAAAAAAAAAAAAAAAAATATTTTACCAGGAAGGATACATTGAGATTTCTCTCGTTTTCAAGTATGTCCTGGGTGGCGAGTATGTACCGTTAGGTGTCTTGCCCAAGGACACTTACTGGAGAGGTGCTTGTCGGGATCAAACCCATCTGTTATTGTTTCACAACATTGTAAAACAATAATGTTATATGTAATTGTTTCACCTCATTATATATTATTGTTTCACAACATTATTGTTTCACAATGTTATATGTAATTGTTTCACAACATGCTGACCAGGTTTTTCCTATTTACCCCCTTAACGGCAGATGGTATACCAGGTATGTCCTACGAAAAGTCGCTTAACATTCGAAGGAGGATGTACTTGCTACTGCTCCCTATACTCGCCTCTCTGGTCGGGGTCACAAGAGATGGTCTGACTTCAAGTCTATAATTTCGGGGCAATTCTTGTATTCACAAAACTGTCAATTCGCCAAATACAGGTGAACTGACGGCGAAATATGATGGCGACACCTACTGCATCGGTATCCTCACTAAACGTAAATGTGTGTGTGTGCGTTGGTTTAATGAGCAGGGTGACACTCTCACATCGCCTAAATGACCTTCGTGGAGTTCCACAGCAATGTTCTAAAAGAATGTATCGGAAAATATTGTAACGCTTTGCTGATGCGCAGCATGACTCGATTCCTAAACAAATCACATGGAAAATACACAACAATGTAACAGCGGCTTTATCTTGTCTGAAAACAATTCTTTTACCCACAATTTAAATTATCTAAAGCCCCATTTATTTATTTCCCCCACCATAAAGAAATTTACCTGTGGAAATAACAGCTAAGAGGACGCCCAGCGATCCAATCATGGACATCATGGTGAGATTATAGCAGCTCAGACCCACACGACCTCAGCAAGGTCTTTTAAGGGAAGTAAAGTTCAGGTGTGGTCATAGTGAGTCCAAAAAATGGGATGGAGTAGCTGAAAAAAACTCCCACAAAATTGTGACATGACCACTGACCCATGTGACTTGCGTAATCTTCGCTGCTGGGAATCATGGGCATCTTCTTTCCTGCGCGCGTTCAGGCGCGTTCAGGAATGGGTAATATGTGAATCGGAACACGCAAGCGTATGAATGATGTAGAAACACATGTCTGTGTGCCCTGCACCCCCTTTATTTATATATATATTTTTAGGATCTTTTAGGCATTTTTCGGGATTTTTTCAGCAATTTTTTTTTTTTAATAGCGTTTTTTCTTTTTTCTGTAACAGATCTTTTTATTATCATTCATAGGATCTTATACGTTAATTCATTTTTATCCAGTAGGTTTTTTTGCACACAGCATTTACAATTTGATACTGTCAATTGTTTTTTTTTTTACCCATCCGGCGACTTGTCGTCTTTTTTCTGCGGCTTTGTCAAGACCTGAAGAAGAGGTGTTATATTCTCGAAAGCTTGACTTATAAATGTAACGTTAGTCCAATAAAAAAAGGTATCACTACAGACTGCTATACTCAGGTGATATATATATATATACACATTTAATCCTGGAGTCACTGGCCATGCTTACACATGTTTATATCTATAGTGTGTGGTTTTATATATATATATATATATATATATATTTCTGTGTGTTAAAGTCATCTATTTGATACACAGTGAATGGTAATAGTAAAACATTAATACGCCACACAAGGGTTAATTGCATTTTACTGCCCCTGAGTGAGGAATGTGAGATTGCATCTTCTCTGTCAGACTATAGGGGGTTATTCACAGCGCACCGAAATGCCGCCGACATTTTGGTGCTCTGTCGTTCCTCACACTTCCCCGCTCTTCGGGAATCAAGGGTCCTCAAAGTGAAGGGAATCGCCCGCCAACCCGCCGCAAACCTGCTGGCCGCATCCGCAAACCAGCCGCCGCAGACCGGCCGCAAACCCGCTGGCCGCATCCGCAAACCAGCCGCCGCAGACCGGCCGCAAACCCGTCGCCCACCGCCGCAAACCCAACAGATATGGACCGCAAACCTGCCGAGGGACGCCAAATGCAGCCAGCAAGCCACCGGGACACAGTGCTGACCAGCCGCAGAAAAAAGTCGAAAAGCAGCTGGAGGGGTAAAAAAGAAAAAAACAATACGATTGAAAGTGTCAAAAGTGAAACGCTGTTTGCAGAAAAACTACTGAACGAAAATGCCTGGAATTTACATAGAAGATCCAATGAATGATAATAAAAAGGGCTGTTACAGAGAAGAAAAAAAAATGGAAAAGAATTTTGCTGAAGAAAATCGCAAAAAATGCCTAAAAGATCCTAAAAAAAGAAAAATAAAGAAACTTTTTGCTGCAGATTAAAATATTAAACGGTTTATTAGATATTGGATTAAAACGGGGAATATTTTTAACATTGAAGCCTATGGGATTCTCCTGAATAAACCTGCCGAATGAAACCACCGAATGGCAGGGCATTTCACTGACATTTTTCTGCTGTTCAGTGTCTGTGAATAGATTAACCATTTCTTCTCTATGGGGGATTTCACTGCTGTCGAACAGGCACCGTACTTGCTAGCAATTCACCAAAATATGTACTAGAAAGGGGGGGGGATCCTGAGGATGAGAACAGCACTAGTGACCTGTGTGTGTGAATAGCCGAATGGCCCCGAAATGTCAACGTACGGGCAAATTCTCTGTTCGGTGCCAGATCGTCTCTCTCTGAATAACCCTGTACATGTCTATTTAAGTGTGTTGTGTAAGTGAGGGTTTTCACCATAATCAAAAGCTTTTCGGGTTTAGGATCTTCAGATACGGTAAAACAAACAATCGTTTACTTTCATCCTGTGTAATAAATCACAGGATTTACCCCCCCCCTCCCCCCGGCCCAAATAGGTGAAGACAGGGCCTAGGAGCTATTTCAGTTTTACAAGTATTTGTAAAGTGCCAACAAGTTCCGTAGCGATGTACAATGGAGGAGACATAACAAAAGTATAAATAGAAGTTAGACACTCAGAACAGTAGTAGAGAGAACTCTGCTCGAGAGCTTACAATCTAAGAGCAGAGGGGGGACCCTGCTCGAGAGCTTACAATCTAAGAGCAGAGTAGGGACCCTGCTCGAGAGCTTACAATCTAAGAGCAGAGGGGGGACCCTGCTCAAGAGCTTACAATCTAAGAGCATAGGGGGGACCCTGCTCAAGAGCTTACAATCTAAGAGCAGAGGGGTATCCTGCTCGAGAGCTTACAATCTAAGAGCAGAGGAGGGACCCTGCTCGAGAGCTTACAATCTAAGAGCATAGGGGGGACCCTGCTCAAGAGCTTACAATCTAAGAGCAGAGGAGGGACCCTGCTCGAGAGCTTACAATCTAAGAGCAGAGGAGGGACACTGCTCGAGAGCTTACAATCTAAGAGCAGAGGAGGGACCCTGCTCGAGAACTTACAATCTAAGAGCAGAGGAGGGACCCTGCTCGAGAGCTTACAATCTAAGAGCAGAGGGGTATCCTGCTCGAGAGCTTACAATCTAAGAGCAGAGGAGGGACCCTGCTCGAGAGCTTACAATCTAAGAGCAGAGGGGGGACCCTGCTTGAGAGCTTACAATCTAAGAGCAGAGGGGGGACCCTGCTCGAGAGCTTACAATCTAAGAGCAGAGGGGGAACCCTGCTCGAGAGCTTACAATCTAAGAGGAGAGGGGACCCTGCCCCAGATCTTACAATCTAAGAGGAGAGGGGACCCTGCTCCAGAGCTTACAATCTAAGAGCAGAGGGGGGACCCTGCCCCAGAGCTTACAATCTAAGAGCAGAGGGGGGACCCTGCTCAAGAGCTTACAATCTAAGAGCAGAGGGGGGACCCTGCTCGAGAGGTTACAATCTAAGAGCAGAGGGGGAACCCTGCTCGAGAGCTTACAATCTAAGAGGAGAGGGGACCCTGCCCCAGAGCTTACAATCTAAGAGGAGAGGGGACCCTGCTCCAGAGCTTACAATCTAAGAGCAGAGGGGGGACCCTGCCCCAGAGCTTACAATCTAAGAGCAGAGGGGGGACCCTGCTCAAGAGCTTACAATCTAAGAGGAGAGGGGACCCTGCTCAAGAGCTTACAATCTAAGAGGAGAGGGGACCCTGCTCAAGAGCTTACAATCTAAGAGGAGAGGGGACCCTGCTCCAGAGCTTACAATCTAAGAGCAGAGGGGGGACCCTGCCCCAGAGCTTACAATCTAAGAGCAGAGGGGGGACCCTGCTCAAGAGCTTACAATCTAAGAGCAGAGGGGGGACCCTGCTCGAGAGGTTACAATCTAAGAGCAGAGGGGGAACCCTGCTTGAGAGCTTACAATCTAAGAGGAGAGGGGACCCTGCCCCAGAGCTTACAATCTAAGAGGAGAGGGGACCCTGCTCCAGAGCTTACAATCTAAGAGGAGAGGGGACCCTGCTCGATAGTTTACAATCTAAGAGGAGAGGGGACCCTGCTCGGGAGCTAACAATCTAAGAGTAGAGGGGACCCTGCTCAAGAGCTTACAATCTAAGAGGAGAGGGGGGACCCTGCTCGAGAGCTTACAATCTAAGAGCAGGGGGGACCCTGCTCGAGAGCTTACAATCTAAGAGGAGAGGGGACCCTGCTCAAGAGCTTACAATCTAAGAGGAGAGAGGATCCTGCTCGAGAGTTTACAATCTAAGAGGAGAGGGGACCCTGCTCAAGAGCTTACAATCTAAGAGGAGAGGGGGGACCCTGCTCGAGAGCTTACAATCTAAGAGCAGGGGGGGACCCTGCTCGAGAGTTTACAATCTAAGAGGAGAGGGGGGACCCTGCTCGAGAGCTTACAATCTAAGAGCAGGGGGGGGACGCTGCTCGAGAGCTTACAATCTAAGAGGAGAGGGGGGACCCTGCTCGATAGCTTACAATCTAAGAGCAGGGGGGGACCCTGCTCGAGAGCTTACAATCTAAGAGGAGAGGGGACCCTGCTCAAGAGCTTACAATCTAAGAGGAGAGAGGATCCTGCTCGAGAGCTTACAATCTAAGAGCAGAGGAGGGACCCTGCTCGAGAGCTTACAATCTAAGAGCAGAGGGGGGACCCTGCTCGAGAGCTTACAATCTAAGAGGAGAGAGGGGACCCTGCTCGAGAGCTTACAATCTAAGAGCAGGGGGGGACGCTGCTCGAGAGCTTACAATCTAAGAGGAGAGGGGGGACCCTGCTCGAGAGCTTACAATCTAAGAGCAGGGGGGGACGCTGCTCGAGAGCTTACAATCTAAGAGGAGAGGGGGGACCTGCTCGAGAGCTTACAATCTAAGAGCAGGGGGGACCCTGCTCGAGAGCTTACAATCTAAGAGGAGAGGGGATCCTGCTCAAGAGCTTACAATCTAAGAGGAGAGAGGATCCTGCTCGAGAGCTTACAATCTAAGAGCAGAGGAGGGACCCTGCTCGAGAGCTTACAATCTAAGAGCAGAGGGGGGACCCTGCTCGAGAGCTTACAATCTAAGAGCAGAGGGGGGACCCTGCTCGAGAGCTTACAATCTAAGAGCAGAGGGGGACCCTGCTCAAGAGCTTACAAACTAAGAGGAGGGGGGACCCTGCTCGAGAGGTTACAATCTAAGAGCAGAGGGGGGGACACACTGAGGTGAGGGTAAATAGCTGAGTATTTGAAGTAGTGGGTGCACGGGGGGGGCTGTTTGGGAAGATGGAGCATCTTTCTCCTTAGGGAATACTAATAGGCCAGGTTTGCAGGATATGTGAAGCACAGGGGATAGGATTTGCTGCTCCGTGATTGCAGGATTCAGTCTGCATTTCTCCAAGGTGATCCTTAAACCCTGACCTGCTGCTGGTCTTTCCCAGCCCTGTCCTCAGGCCGCATTATGTTAAGCTATTTGAGTAAAGTTGGGGATGATTACAGGTGTTTCAAAAATTCCGCAAATTCCCAATCCCTCCTCGAAAGCACATGAGATGTTACTGGGAAATAATGCAACGACTGGAAAAAATGCAGAAATGTTAAAATTAACACTAAAAAACCTTTAAAATAACTGTGTGTGTATCTTGTGTTGTGGCTGTGTGTGATGTGAGGGCATGTTTGAGTGATTGTGTCTGGCTGTGTGTGTGATGTGAGGCGTGTTTGAGTGATAGTGTCTGGTTGTGTGTGTGAGGTGTGTTTGAGTGATAGTGTCTGGCTGTGTGTGTGATGTGAGGTGTGTTTGAGTGATAGTGTCTGGTTGTGTGTGTGAGGTGTGTTTGAGTGATAGTGCCTGGTTGTGTGTGTGAGGTGTGTTTGAGTGATAGTGTCTGGCTGTGTGTGAGGTGTGTTTGAGTGATAGTGTCTGGCTGTGTGTGTGATGTGAGGTGTGTTTGAGTGATAGTGTCTGGCTGTGTGTGAGGCGTGTTCGAGTGATAGTGGCTGGCTGTGTGTGTGTGTGAGGTGTGTTTGAGTGATAGTGTCTGGCTGTGTGTGAGGTGATGTGTATTTTTCCAAAAATTTTGACATTACAGGGAGCAGTGATATCGGACGGTAGTTGGATACCAAAGTACTGTCACCACTTATGGATAGGTATCACTCTCGCAGTCTTCCAGAGTTTGGGTATGTATCCAGTCACCAGTGATTCATTGATTAGGGTTGAGACATGTTTTGCAATTCCCGGTGCAGTGATTTTCAGCAGCATCGCTGGGATTTGATCAGGTCCTGACTGGTGTTTCATTTTATTGGTTACGGAGAAGTTTACGTAGTAACGGCACTGACAGGCATCAGTCTAAAACTGAATTTCTCTCTGAAAGAGGGTCTATGCACAGTTGGTGATTGTATGTTACTTAGGATTTTCTGAATATTTCTTGGGTTTGACATGTTATTGTTCAGATTTTCATTGAAGTATTGGCCTTTAGTCATTTTTTTTCTTTTGTGCATGCATTCCGCCATTTTCGGAAAGCACAGTGATCATTCATGGAACCAGTACGCTTGTAGTTTGCCCACAGTGAATCTCTAAACTCCAAAGTCAGTGACTGTTTATCTGGCATCTCGTCCTGCATGGCTTCTCACCACCTAAAGATTAACATGTCCAAGACTGAGCTGCTATTAATTCCTCCCTCTAATACCTCCCCACCTCATGACTTCTCTATCATGGTCGATGGTATCATGATCTCCCCATCAAGCCAGGTTTGCTGTCTCGGAGTTACTCTTGACTCTGCTCTTTCCTTCATCCCCCATCATTCAGTCTCTTTTCCTCCTCCTGCCGATACCAACTATGTAATATTTCCATAATTCGGCCATTTCTTATAGCTGCCACCACAAAATATACTCATCCATGCCCTGGTAATTTCCCGACTTGACTATTGTCATTATCTCTTATCTGGCCTCCCTCTCTCCCGCCTCTAACCCCTACAATCCATTCTAATGCCTCTGCCAGGCTCATCCACCTCACCTGCTACACTGACTCTGCCGCTCCTCTCTGCGAGTCCCTTCACTTGCTCCCCATCCACCTCACCCGCCACTCTATCTCTGCCGCTCCTCTCTGCGAGTCCCTTCACTGACTCCCCATCCACCTCACCCGCTGCTCTATCTCTGCCGCTCCTCTCTGCGAGTCCCATCACTGGCTCCCCATCCACATCACCCGCCGCTCCGCTCTGCCGCTCCTCTCTGCAAGTCCCTTCACTGGTTCCTCATCCACCTCACCCGCCGCTTTGTCTCTGCCGCTCCTCTCTGCGAGTCCCATCACTGGTTCCCCATCCACATCACCCGCCGCTCCGCTCTGCCGCTCCTCTCTGCAAGTCCCTTCACTGGTTCCTCATCCACCTCACCCGCCGCTTTGTCTCTGCTGCTCCTCTCTGCGAGTCCCTTCACTGGCTCCCCATCCACCTCATCCGCTGCTCTGTCTCTGCCGCTCCTCTATGCGAGTCGCTTCACTGTCTGCCCATCCACCTCACCCGCCGCTCTGTCTCTGTGAGTCCCTTCACTGGCTCCCCATCCACCTCACCCGCCGCTCTGTGTCTGCCGCTCCCCTCTGCAAGTCCCTTCACTGGCTCCCTATCCACCTCACCCGCTGCTCTGTCTCTGCCGCTCCTCTCTGCGAGTCCCTTCACTGTCTCCCCATCCACCTCACTGGCCGCTTGGCCGCTCTGTCTCTGCCGCCCTCTCTGTGAGTCCCTTCACTGGCTCCCCGTCACCTCACCCGCCGCTCTGTCTTTGCCGCTCCTCTCTGCGAGTCCCTTCACTGGCTCCCCATCCACCTCACCCGCCGCTCTGTCTCTGCCGCTCCTCTCTGCGAGTCCTTCACTGGCTCCCATCCTCACCCACCGCTCTGTGTCTGCCGCTCCCCTCTGCAAGTCCCTTCACTGGCTCCATCCACCTCACCCACCGCTCTGTGTCTGCCGCTCCCCTCTGCAAGTCCCTTCACTGGCTTCCCCATCCACCTCACCCGCTGCTCTGTCTCTGCCGCTCCTCTCTGCGAGTCCCTTCACTGTCTCCCCATCCACCTCACTGGCCGCTTGGCCACTCTGTCTCTGCCGCTCCTCTCTGCGAGTCCCTTCACTGGCTCCCCATCCACCTCACCCGCCGCTCTGTCTCTGCCGCTCCTCTCTGCGAGTCCCTTCACTGGCTCCCCATCCACCTCACCCACCGCTCTGTGTCTGCCGCTCCCCTCTGCAAGTCCCTTCACTGGCTCCCCATCCACCTCACCCACCGCTCTGTGTCTGCCGCTCCCCTCTGCAAGTCCCTTCACTGGCTCCCCATCCACCTCACCTGCTGCTCTGTCTCTGCCGCTCCTCTCTGCGAGTCCCTTCACTGTCTCCCCATCCACCTCACTGGCCGCTTGGCCGCTCTGTCTCTGCCGCTCCCCTCTGCGAGTCCCTTCACTGGCTCCCCATCCACTGCAGAATTAAATTCAAACTCCTTTCCCTGACCTACAAAACCCTCACTAACTCAGCTCCCCACTGCCTGTTCTCAATAATCACTAGACATGTGCATTCGTTTTAGTACTAAAATTATTTAGTCCGAATTTTGGGATAGTTTAGTTTTCGTATGACTCAAGAGATACGAAACTGCTCAGTCCAAAAAACGAAAGAAAATGCATTACATTTTAGTTTCAGTCCTTTTTGTGATATTACATTAATGAGTGAAGGAGACCAGCAATGAGGAGCGCAACATCGCAAAGCTACAGAAAAAGTTTGTATGCATAATCGTTCCTGACCCCTACCCGAAAACCTGACAGTGAGAGCTCCAGAATACTCACTCGCAGTGCAGACAGCCAGCACAGGAGAGGAAACCTTTACTTAACCCTTGCATGTCTATGAGACAGACGAGATGATAAAAGCAGCTGGAGAGGGAAAACATTCAAATAAATCACACTGAAAGCTAATGACAGAGGAGGGCTGGATAGTAAAAACCCCTTTATAACAAGCAGCGCTGGGAGAAGAGAGGGACTTTATAAAATGTGTGTTATCTCCCCTCCCGATCTGCATTATAGGGGCTTAGGTCTGATAATTTTTTTATTATCCAGGAGCACTATCCCCCTTTCCTCATCTATAATACACATTTTATATAAAGTCCCTCTCCTCTCCCAGTGCTGCTTGTTATAAAGGTTTTTTTACATCTGATACATTTAGTATCCAGCTCTCACAGTTACTCTGTCATTATGAGCCTTCTGTGTGATTTATTTGAATGTTTTCTCTGGATTTAAAGTGCTGTATTTTAGATAAAAAAAAAATGCGCACCAGTCATCTCTTCTCTGAGCTTTCAGATTGATTTACGTTAATGTTTTCCCTCTCTCCTGCTTTTATAATCCTGTCTGTCTCCCCCACAGAGATACAAAGTTTAAGTAGAAGTTCCCTCTCCTGTGCTAGATAAGCATTGCATTCCGAAGTTCTGCACCCTCCACATGCCAATGCAGTAGGATGTTCTATACAGAGAGGGGCATTAATTAATTAATACAGAAAAACGTTCTATGCATTATACAGAGAGGGGTATTAATGCAGGTGGATGTTCTATACATTATACAGAGAGGGGTATTAGAGAGGGGTATTAATTAATGCAGGAGGATGTTCTATACATTATACTGAGAGGGGTATTAATTAATGTAAGAGGATGTTATGTACATTATACAGAGAGGGGTAATAATGCAGGAGGATGTTCTATACATTATACAGAGAGGAACATTTTTTTCAAGCCCTTTAAATCCTGTGGCTGTGAGAACTGAAATCAGCTGCTTGTTACAATTTATCAGGCTCAGCTGTTACAGTAACTGACTGCTGCTCATCACAGCTCTCAGAGTTTCAGTAAGACAAGGAAATAATATTGTTATAACCTCTTATATCTAAAAATATTATTTACTAGTTTTACTGACACTCTGAGCGCTGTGATGAGCAGCAGTCAGTTACTGTAACAGCTTTGCCTGACACATTGTGCTGAGAGTGAGAGATACTGTAACAAGCAGTCGATATCAGCCCGCTGAGAACCCACTGCAATAGTAATTGTATCCGCTGTTTTTTTGGATGAATGAAATTAGTTTTTATAATAAAGAACTGAAAACTAATTTCTTTAGCAACTAAATAAATTGTGTTTTAGGACTAATCCACTAGTTAAAAACAAAATTTTGTGCTGTGCACATGTCTACTAATCACCAAATACACCTCAGCCCGCTCCCTAAGATCAAACAGTGACCTGCGCCTAGCTTCTCCCCGCATCACCTCTTCCCATGATGCGGGATTTCTCACGCGCAGCCCCCATCCTCTGGAACGCTCTCCCTCGTACGACCAGACTTTCCTCTAGTTTCCCATCCTTCAAACACTCCCTTAAGACATTCCTCTTTAGGGAAGCCGACCACCCGACTCACTGATACACCTCACTGCCCCAACCAGTGCATCACTCTCACCTTGCAGTCCATAACTCTCGCCTTGCAGCCCATCGCTCTCACCTTGCGGCCCATCGCTCTCACCTTGCGGTCCATCCCTCTCACTTTGCGGTCCATTACTCTCACCTTGCAGCCCATCACTCTCATCTTGCAGCCCATCACTCTCACCTTGCAGTCCATTACTTTCACCTTGCAGTCCATCACTCTCACCTTGCAGCCTATCACTCTCACCTTGCAGCACATCACTCCCACCTTGCAGTCCATCACTCTCACCTTGCAGTCCATCCCTCTCACTTTGCAGTCCTCTCCTCCAGTTTCCACCCCAAACCCTTCTAGATTTTGAGTTCCTACGGGAATAGGGCCCTCGTTTCCTCCTGTACTGGTTTATCAAATGTTGTTCAATGTATTGTAACCCTGTCTATACTGTGCCCATTGTACAGCGCTGCGGAATATGCTGGCACTATATAAATAAAGAATGAGAATAATACTATAGGGGTTATTCAGAAAGAGCCGATATGGCCCTGAACAGGGAATTTCCACATACGGTGGCCATTTGGCTATTCTGAGAACAGACCGTTCGTTAAATTTTGGCGAATTGTCTGCACGTACGGTGCCTGTTTGGCGGCAGTGAAATCCCCCATAGAGAAGCAATGGTTAAACTATTCACAGACACCGAACAGAGCAGAGAAATGTCAGTAAAATGACCTAATGATCAGTGGTTTCATTTGGCAGGTTCATTCAGGTGACACCATAGGCTTCAATGTTAAAAATATTTATTGATTTTTTTGGTTATTTTTCTGGATTCTTGCGACAATTTCTCTTCCTGTTTTTTTTTTTTTTTATAATAGCGGTTTATCTTTTTTCTGCATCAGACCTTTTTACTATCATTCATTGGATCTTATGTGTAAATTCCAGACATTTTCGTTCAGTAGTTTTTTGCAAACAGCGTTTAAATTTTGACACTTTCAAGCAAACTGTTTTTTTTACACCCATCTGGCGGCTTGTCGGCTTTTTTTGTGACTGGTCTGCACTGTGTTCGGTGGCTTGTCGGCTGTCCAGCGTGTTTGCGGTGGCTGTCTGGTGGGTTGGTGGTGGCGGGTTTGTGGTGGCGGCCGATTTCCTGCACTTTGGGGACCCTGCGCTGAATGCCTGAAGTGCAGCAAACGACAGAGCACCGAAGTGCCGGCAACATTTCGGTGCTCTCTGAATAACCCCCTATGTGTAATGTTATAAAAAAAAATTGTGTGTTTTTTTTTTTATAATTAATCATGATAACCTGCCTGGTTTGTTAGCTTATGATGTTCCCTTTCAGAAATGGGGAATATTTTGCAAAGTTGGGCTGTTTTTTTCAAAATGTAAAAATAATTGAATGGAACAGCGATTCATTAATATTAAAGGGGGGGGGAGTTGGGGGTTCTCTAGGGCGGTTTTGATTTTCTTAAATTGACATTAGAGACCCCCTGTGTTCTGGGATTTGTGTTTTTTTTATATTTTAACTCATTTTATTTTTTGGGGGAGGGGGGTTTACAACTTTAAGACTGTGACCTTTCCAGCGATGCCCCATTTGTGTTTGTAGTACCTACTGATGAGGAGATAGAGGGGGGTCTAATGGAGGACCCCCCTCCCCGGCATTTACCGTCAGGATGCGCA
This sequence comes from Leptobrachium leishanense, assembly GCA_009667805.1. Lineage (NCBI taxonomy): Eukaryota > Metazoa > Chordata > Amphibia > Anura > Megophryidae > Leptobrachium > Leptobrachium leishanense. The sequence goes on from CM019073.1 coordinate 98,333,056, forward strand.
GGCCAAAATTTTAGCATCTTCCAACACCTGGTGTTAAAGGATTCTGCAAATGCAAAATCATTTATCACCCCCCTAACCCCCCCCCCAAAATACCTCTGCTTCTGAGCATGTGGAATAAGGGATGCATGATCTGTATTGAAATTCTCATTTAGAAAAATAAATAAAGTCAGATTAAAAACAAAAAGTTTTTATTAGTTATTGTTGCTTTTTTATTTTTAAGACAATAGATTGCTCAGGAGAATCACCACAAAGGTGGCAAAGCTGAATCCGCTGTACAGGCCGGCAGCACCACAAGTGTATGTTGTTTCCACTTTTCCAAATGGGGTTTCTGCAGTCTGGTTCCCGAGGTCACACAGACGTTTGGTGGCGCATCCGCGGACTGCTGTTTTCAGGAATCCTAAAGAAAAAAAAAAGTAATTATTGGCAGAAGAGAGCTACGATTAGTGAGAGATACAGAACTCAAAGTCAGTACACGTTATGCGATTTATTTCATTAAGAATTCATAGGATTTAATGGGTTTAGGGTAGAGATGTGCACATCGAAAAAAATTGTTAATTAGTTTTGTTATGTAAACATAATTCAGATCGATTCGTTATTTCGTATTGATTTGTAATTTCAGAATGGTGAAACGGATGAATTAAATTACTGTTAGATTAGGGTTAAAAATGAGGGTTAAAAGCAAAGTAATCGCCATGTCCTTGGTGGTGAATTAGGTCATGGTAATAATATAATAGTGTATGATCTGCCCATCTGATAACGGCTCCTGAATAGGGATGAGCCGAACGCCCCTGTGTTCGGTTCGACTTCGAACTCGAACAATTTCAAAAGTTCGACTTCGAACTCGAACACGATCCGAACTCAATGCAAGTCAATGGGACCTGAACGTTCGATTTTTAGAGTGCCCTCCAAGAGGGCATAAATGCTAGATATTTTCCATAAAAGGTGTATGGGGTAGTGCCCTGGGGGACAGAAAACAAAGACAAAAAGTTTTAAAAAAAAGTTTTTAAAGGAACAGTGAGTTTTCCATGACATAAAGGTTAAGAATACAAAATGAAAAATTCCTTCAAATATCATGCCTAGTAGGTCCCCATAACCTGTCCGTGAAGTGGCAGATTTGTAGGATGTATAGAAACATTTAAAAACAAAAAAATGACATTTCAAATGACGGTAAATGGTTTTCCTTTAATCTATTCATTAACAACTGCTTGGGCGGCAGCCTGTATGAAAAGAGGAGACGTTTTAGGACACGCAGAACAATTTTAGTGATTTGTTTTGGCTAAATTATCGTGAAACTTATGCAGGCTTTGGATGAAAGTAACAATAGGTGCTTTATAAGTGGGCCTTTAGTGTTGGCAACAGTGCCGTCACACCATAACCCCTCTGTGGTATTGTGAAAGAGTGTAGGGTTGGACCCAGCGGTCAAATATTAAAATGATATGAATCTGGTACAGGCGTCAGTGCAACCAAATATTTTGCCTTTGGTGGCAGCAAGTGCCTTCACACCGTAACCCCTCTGTGGTATTGTGGAAGAGTGCAGTGGTGGACCCTGCGGTCCAGTATTAAAAATGATATGAATCTGGTATAGGCGTCAGTGGCAGTGCACCCAAATATTGTGCCTTTGGTGGCAGCAAGTGCCTTCACACCGTAACCCCTCTGAGGTAGTGTGGAAGAGTGCAGTGGTGGAAGTTTTGGTAATGCAGAAGAGATCCCCGATCTATTCAGTTACATCAGCAGCTATAACAAAACCGGGTCAGCAATGTTTAGGCACTTGTACTGTGCTACTGTATATGGTGAGAATCGGTGCACACCAGTAGCAACAGGAAGCAAACAGAACAGGCAGGGAATACACAGCAAAAATAGTCAAATGGCAGGCAAAGTCGGCAACAGATCGGGTCCTCAGAACAAGCAGGGTCAGTAACAAGTATACAAACTGATTCGGTAAGCTAGCAATACGAGAATAAAGGCTGAGACACTCTGAGCGTGTAGCGATGCACAGCGTAGCGAAGAGAAGCAAACATTTTGCTGGCTTGACTTCACTCCGCTCCGCCTCGCATTACACTGCATTACGTTTGCTTCTCACCGCACTGGACAGGAATCCACTAACTGAATTAAAATGTACACACAAAACCGTTTTATTTTCACAAAGCACATGTTATATAGGCAAAATAAAGTTTCTACTGAATAAAATATATAAAAAATTACTGTTAATTTAATAGAAATAGTATAAAAATATAAAAAAGGTAACCCCATATCATATATATTATAGGGACACGGAGCGCTGTGTATAGAGTAGGGATGCAGTGATACCACACACAGACATATACTGTTATGTATATATCAACATGCAGACCTATATATACATATATATCAACACGCAGATATATATATACACCGACCCTCAGACCATATATACACATACGCACATGGGTGGGGTGGCATGTGGACAATCTCAACTAAATGCGCCCCCCACCATTTGGCTGATCCCTCCAGAAGAAATGTTGAACCCGACAGAGCAGAGAATATATATATTATTCTCTGCTCTATCGGGTTCAACATTTCTTCTGGAGGGATCAGCCAAATGGGGGGGCAATTAGTTGCCAAAATGTGTGTGTAATACAAGTATGACTATATATATATTTATAAGAATATAGATATATATCTTATCTATATATATATATCATACCTGCCCTTACCTTCCCCTATAAATTTACTAAAAATATACACACAAAAAAAAACACTGCCTGAGACCCCACGCAGCCCACATGCCACCCCCCTCTACCTGGCTGAATGTATCTAATATATATAATTAAATACATTCAGCAAGGTAAAGAAACAAAAAAAAAATATTTTATGTTCCCGGGGACATTTAAAAATGTTCTCGGATCTTATTTTGTTTAGAAATGTGTCGCCTTACCTTAGCCTGGTGGTCAGTGGGGGCTCCCTGGATCCTGGTTGTGGGGGGGGGGTCTGCCGTGGCCGCAGGTGCAGTGGCTCCCTCCCTGCGCTGCCTGTCTCTGCCACATGCACCCGGGCGGCTAGCCCACACAGTTGCAGCTCTGTCATCCGGCAGCCGCATGCTCCTCAAGGGGATCCTTGGGAGGCCCCTGCAGACTGCCCTCTACAGTGCCTGATTAGAGGGCCGTGTCTGCCTGATGTTTTAGTAACAAGAATGTTTTATCCCATAGGCTTCATTGTTAAAAAATATTCCCGTTTCAATTCAATATCTAATAAACCGTTGCTTATAATATTCTGCAGTAAAGAGTCTCTTTAGCTGTAGATTTTTTAGTATTTGTTAAGCATTTTTTATACTTTTTTCAATTTTTTTCCCGAACTTTTGGCGAACGTCTCAAAATAGTTCGAAGTTCGCAAACTTTCGAACAGCCGATGTTTGATTCGAACTCCGAACAGATCCGAACCGAATGCACATAGTGGCAGCTACCTGGGTGTCTTTGTAGCAATGCACTGATACATTTGGCTCATCTCAGAGCTGCAGACCAGTAGAACTAGCCATTTGGCCAGAAAAGATCCACCTCCCACCTTTCCGCACTCCGCGAACCTGTCACATTCTTGATCTGCTGTGACCACAGGCCAAGTACCTGACATTAGACATGTGCACAGTACAAAATTTTGTTTTGAACTAATGGATTAGTCCTAAAAGGCACTTTATTTAGTTGCTAAAGATATTCGTTTTCAGTTCTTTAGTATGAAAACTAATTTCATTCATCCAAAAATCAGCAGATACAATTAATATTGTAGTGGTGGCTCCTCAGAGGGCTGAGATGGGCTGCTTGTTACAGTATCTCTCACTCTCAGCACACTGTGTCAGGCGAAGCTGTTACAGTAATTGACTGCTGCTCATCACAGCACTCGGAGTTTCAGTAAAACTAGTACATAATATTTTTATATATAATTGGTTATAACAATATTATTTCCTTGTTTTACTGAAACTCTGAGCGCTGTGATGAGCAGCAGTCAGCTACTGTAACAGTTGAGCCTGATACATTGTACTGAGAGATAATGTAACATGCAGCTGATCTCAACACTCACAGCCACTGGATTTAAAGGGCTCAAAAAAATGCTCCTCTCTGTATAATGTATATAACATCCTCCTGCATTAATTAATACCCCTATCTGTATAATTTATATTACATTCTCCTGCATTAATACCCCTCTCTGTATAATGTATAGAACATCTTCCTGAATTAATTAATGTCCTTTTCTGTATAGAACATCCTCCTCAATTTATACCCCTCTCTGTATAATGTATATAACATAGAAACATAGAAACATAGAAAAATGTCGGCAGATAAGAACCTTTCGGCCCATCTAGTCTGCCCAATTACATGGATACTTTACCTGGATTTATCTTTTGTTTAGGATAGCCTTATGCCTATCCCATGCCTGCTTAAATTCAATTACTGTTTTGGCCTCTACCACTTCAACTGGAAGACTGTTCCATGTATCCACCACCCGCTCAGTAAAATAATGCTTCCTGATGTTACTTTTAAACCTTTGCCCCTCTAATCTAAGACTATGTCTTCTTGTTTTGCTATTTTGTTTCCTTTTAAATATACTCCCTTCCTCTACCTTGTGGATTCCCTTTACGTATTTAAATGTTTCTATCATATCTCCTCTGTCTCGTCTTTTTTCCAAGCTGTACATGTTAAAATCATTAAGCCTTTCCTGGTAACTTTTCTCCTTCAAGCCGTACACCATTTTAGTAGCCCTTCTCTGAACTCTCTCTAAGATGTCTATATCCTTCTGGAGATACGGTCTCCAGTACTGCACACAGTACTCCAAGTGAGGTCTCACCAGTGCTCTGTACAATGGCATGAGAACTTCCCTTTTCCTACTGCTAATACCTCTCCCTACACAACCAAGCATTCTGCCAGCATTTCCAAGCATTCTGTCAGCATTTCCTGCTGCTCTATTACATTGACTACTTACCCTTAGATCCTCTGAAATAATAACCCCTAAATCCCTTTCCTCAGATGTTGAGGTTAGGACTGTATCAAATATTCTATATTCAGCCCTTGGGTTTTTACGTCCCAGGTGCATTATCTTGCACTTATCCACATTAAAACTCAATTGCCACAGCTCCGACCATTTTTTTAGTTTACCTAAATCATTTGTCATTTGGCTGATCCCTCCAGGAACGTCAACCCTGTTGCAAATCTTTGTGTCATCAGCAAAAAGACATACTTTTCCATTAATACCTTCTGCAATATCACTAATAAAAATATTAAATAGAATGGGTCCAAGTACTGACCCCTGAGGTACCCCACTGGTAACAAGACCTTGCGCCGAATAAACTCCATTTACCACAACCCTCTGTTGCCTGTCACTCAGCCACTGCCTAATCCATTCAACAATATTGGAATCCAAGCTCAAAGATTGCAATTTATTGATAAGCCTTCTATGCGGAACAGTATCAAAAGCCTAACTGAAATCTAAATAAGCAATGTCTACTGCACCACCTGCACCATCCTCCTGCATTAATTAATGCCCCTCTCTGTATAGAACATCCTACTGCATTGGCATGTGGAGGGTGCAGAACTTCCGAATGCAATGCTTATCCAGCACAGGAGAGGGAACTTCTACTTAAACTTTGTATCTCTGGGGGTGAGACAGACAGGATTATAAAAACAGGGGGAAGTAAAATATTAACGTAAATCGGTATGAAAGCTCAGAGAAGAGATGACTGGTGCAATTTTTTTTTATAAAATAAAGCACTTTAAATCCATGGAACACATTCAAATAAATCACACTGAAGGCTCATAATGACAGAGTAACTGTGAGAGCTGGATACTAAATGTATCAGACGTAAAAAAAAAACCTTTATAACAAGCAGCACTGGGAGAGGAGAGGGACTTTATATAAAACATGTATTATAGATAAGAAAAGGGGGATAGTGCTCCTGGATAATATAAAATGGATCAGATATAAGCCCCTATTATGCAGAGCGGGAGGGGAGATAACACACATTTTATAAAGTCCCTCTCTTCTCCCAGCGCTGCTTGTTATAAAGGGGTTTTTACTATCCAGCCCTCCTCTGTCATTAGCTTTCAGTGTGATTTATTTGAATGTTTTCCTTCTCCAGCTGCTTTTATCATCTTGTCTGCCTCATAGACATGCGAGGCTTAAGTAAAGGTTTTCTCTCCTGTGCTGGCTGTCTGTGCTGCGAGTGAGTATTCTGGAGCTCTATCACTGTGAGATTTTTGGGTAGGGGTCAGGAAGGATTACGCATACAAACCTTTTTTGTAGCTTTGCGATGTTGCGCTCCTCATTGCTGGTCTCCTTCAATCAATGTAATATCACAAAAAGGACTGAAACTAAAATGTAATGCATTTTCCTTTAGTTTCTTTCGTTTTTTGGATGGAGCAGTTTCGTATCTCTTGAGTCATACGAAAAATAAATTTTCCAAAAATTAGGACTAAATCGTTTTAGTACTAAAATGTATGCACATGTCTACCTGACATCACTGAACCCACACAGCGTAGGAGTCCGAGGTAATGGTGATGTTTTTATGAGTGTCACCAGCACCGGGACCAAAGCCCATTAGAAAACTGGTGCATTAAACATAAATGAACTCTGAAAAGTTCAGAAACCCTCTTGAGTTGCATTAGAAGGACCATCAAAGGTATTCCTTGGAGGTGTTAAAATCTGGGACTTGCCATCAGTGTGGTCCTGGACTGGGGGGGGGGTCAACCTTGACTCTAACCTCTGTTATAAAGGATGTATTACCTTGCAAATTTACAGTCTGCATAAGACACGCAGTCTCACTCCCTGTGCAACGCAAGGTGCCGTCATTGGGGTTGCACCAGGTCGAGCCTTCACTGACACAGGCTGGGCAAACCAGTCCATTGAGCTTGGTACTCACAGCTGGTACTATAAACACAAAAAAAGAGACGGTTAAACAGAATTAATCTGATACATTCATATTAATATTACTAGAGGAAATTTAATTATTCGTCAAGATGGACAAACATAAAATAGGACGGGAAGTGTTTGGTACGTGTATAAATAAAACCCACCATCTTTCTGCCTCTCCTTAGCTGAAAAGCAGCAGGAGGGGCATGGAGCTGCTCAGTAGAGCGGCTTTTGGTACATTGGTTAGGTACTCACTCTACAAAGAGGTGCCTTGAAGGGGCGAGTGAGCTTACGTTGCAATGGCCATTGAAACAAACTAAAACCTCATAGTGTTTTGTTGTACATGGAAATACATAGAAACGAGCGCAGATGACACCTTTTTCCTTTTTGTTTTATACATTAACTGGGCTGTTACTCCTGGCTGTTGCAGCCGCTCCCGTGAGTATGAGCGCGACACCATTTTTTCTGTATAAAATAGGACCTCACCAGGCAATCATTTCCATGGTTAGACATGTTGGTGCAACACGGATTGGCTGGAGAGAAGGCAAATCCGCCGATCCAGGCTGTAACCAGTGGACAAAGGCTGGAAGCCAATGCCAGGAACCTGTTATTTTATTTCCGTTCACTTGAGGGTCTATTCACTAAGCACCGAAACTGAACGCAATCTCGATGCTTCTGATTTTGGCTCACATCGGCGAATCCATTTCGAAGAGAATTCACTATTTATCGAATGTTCACCAGATTTTGCTGAAAAGGGAGTCACCTAAGCAGTTATCGGACGTCAGTGAAAAAGCGCCGAAATGCACCGAAATTGCCTCGGCAAATTCCACCGAAGTTTTACATTTCTTTTTTTTAAAAAAATAAATAGGAAGTCTCCTGTTCTCCTAACAGGAGCTTAAACCAATAAAAATGCAGAAAAAGGGGTCTCTAAATAATAAAAAAAGGTCCTTTAAATAAAAAGGAGTCTTATTCCCTTCCCAGCGCTAAAATGTTGACGCTAACGAGGATAATGTGCGCCTGTAGGTTTCCATGTAGAATCCACATTTTAGCACCGTATTCCAGGGCAGGCGCTACTTCGCCTGTTTAAACCTGACGTATTGAAACACTGAAAATAAGGTCATTTCGTAACAATTCTGCGCTCTGAATACACAAATCGATAGTTCTGTGCGATACAATTTCAGTGCCACCGAATTGCAGCGAACGGCACTGTATTTCATTGTCAATTTGCCTGTATTTTCTCGAATTGACAGCTTAGTGAATAGACGAATTGTCCCGAAATTGCACCGAACTGTGCAAGTTTGTAATCCAGCCCGTTACGTTTACAACAGCTCTGGTTAAGTTAGCACCAACTTTGGAATAGAGCCCTTAGTCTTGTCTACTCCAATCGGAGGCTTCCTATTGCCAATCCAAGTTCTCCATCCAACCAACACTAGCCAACGACATTCACCGTAGAGGAAGGAGCAGCGATTATAACAATGCTATTATAGAGTGTTATTATAAAATATTATATTGTATCATAACATAGAACTGAGATGAATGAATTCTAAATCACTTACATTTTGGTTGAGCCGGGAGACAGAGGTCCGTGTAACAGCAGCTCCTGCCGAGTAGGATCTTGATACCGGCAAGGAGACTTATACTTCCCGCCATATCGCATTCTTTTCGCGGAACACATTCTCTTGCGTAACTTTTAATTGACTCTGCGTCTCCTGCAGAGAAAAGAAAGTAACAATGTATCTGTGTATTCAGTTCAGCTCCAAAAAGCCAAGGGGCTAGATTCCATCATTCACGCTAACATCTGCCCTTCCAGGTCTCCCCCGTAGCGTTCCCAATGTTAGCTTGGTAGTCCAGGGAAGGCGCAACCTCGGCACCTTGCCCTGGAACGCAGCGCTAACCGCTGGGATACCGTGTTAGCGCTTCCACGTGGCCATGTATATCACCTCCTGGAGGCTTGTGCTTCCCACATCGCAAGCCCTGTGAGATCTGTACTATTTGTACCCAGTCTCACCCTTCTCACGGAGACAAGAAGTGGTGGATCGGGCCACCTTTCTCCCCACGGGATGAGAGGAAAGTATTGGATTTATTGATTATCGCTTCTGCAGAATCAATTAACACCCCCTAAACCCCCCGCCCAATAAATCCCATACTCATCTCTCATCTCGCGGCGAGAACAGTGTCCCGATCCGCCGCTTCTGGCTGCCGGGAGCAGACTGAGACTGGGGACAAAAAGTCCCAGTCTCCCTCCTCAATCATAAGAAAAGTGAGATCGCGCAGGTCTCTTGGCCTGGAAGCGCAAGTCTCCACGGAGTCCTACGGACTCTAGGAGGTGATACTCGCGGCAGTGTGGAATCGCTACCACCAGTATTGCCGAGGTCAGAGCTGCATTACGGGGCATGGTGCTGAATTAGTGCCTGCCCCGGAATATGGTGGTAAAACAGGGACGCTACTGGGAAAGTATTTATAAAGTGCCAACAAGTTCTATAGCGCTGTACAATGGGTGGTCCCAGTCCTTGATGGCTTCATGCTTCCTGTGATCATCATAGTTTTCTGTTTAATGTAAAGTAAAACCAATCAATGCGCTCCCAATACATACCTACACCCGTTAAAGTGTATGTGGCTCCGCACACGGAATCAGAAGGGCAGGTGATGTTGTCTCCATTGCAGGGGTACGAGTTCGAGCCAGCACATTGTGTACATAACAGCGAATGACCTGAAGAAGAGATTTAGAACAAAAACAATTGTGACGGACCCTTGGTACCCCGGCTGAGCCCCCCCGCCCCCCGCGTCAATTTCATTTTCCAAATGGTATTACAGCTGGTGATTATAGACTTGGACCCCATACCATGAGTCGAGACTATGGGGGTTATTCAGAGGGATCCGAAATATGGTCGAAATGTAACCGGGCACTGAAATTCGGCATACGGTGCCATGTCGGGGCCATTCGGCTATTCAGAGAACAGGCAGGTCACCAAATTCTGGCAAATTGCCTGCACATATGGTGCTTGTTCGTTTGCAGTGAAATCAAATCCCCCATAGAGAAGCAATGGTTAATCTGTTCACAGACACCGAACAGCAGTAAAATGTTGCCGAAATGCCCTGCTGTTCAGTGGTTTCATTCAGCAGGTTTATTCAGGCGAATCCCATAGGTTTCAATGATAAAAATATTCCTATTTCAATACAATATCTAATAAACCGTTTATTATTTTAATCTGCAGTAAAAAAAGTCTATTTATTTATAGATTTTTTAGGATCTTTAAGGGATTTTTGTAACAGGCATCTTTATTATCATTCATTAGATCTTATGTTCTTGCGTTACAATTTTGAGACATTCAAGCATACTGTTTTTTTTTCACCCCGTTCGTCTGCTTGTCAGCTTTTTACAGCGGCTGTTCTGCGCTGTGATTGACGGCTAGTCGGGTTTCTCCAGCGTGTTCAGCTTGGTTTTTGCGGGTTTTCGATGAGTGTTCGGTGAGTGTTCGGCAAGTGTTCTGCAGGTTTGCGGCGAGTATTCCCTGCACTACGGGGGCCCTGCGGTGCTTGCTGAATACACCGCAGGGTTGGCGAACTACGAATCACCGAATTGCCCCGAAGTGCGAGAAAAACGAAAAGTCACCAAACGTGCGGTAACTTTTCGGATCTCTCTGAATAACCCTGTACATGTAGGGGTCAGAATAAGGCTTCATTACAGCCAGGCAGGGGTCACTAACATTAAACTACACAATCGCAGTACAGTTCTCCCGGGGTCAAGTCCTAAAAAAAGTGTGGGAACTCACCGAGTTTTCTGTCCCCCCAATCAGCAATTATCATCTTGCGCTTAACACAATCTTAAATCTAAGAGATTATTATATATACAGTACATACTCATTTAAGTTGTAGTGGGGGCAAATTAGTGGAGGAACCCGTGAGTACTCCATCACATTAGTGCCTAGCTCATCCTGGTGACCTTGTGGTTGTGACAGAGACCAAGCTGATTATTATTAATTATATAGCGCCAACATATTCCACAGTGCTGTACAATGGGTACAATATAGACAGGGCTACAATACACTGAACAACATTTAACAAACAAACAGGAGAAAATGAGGGTCCTATTCCCATTGGAATTTACAATCTAGAAGGGTTGGAGGTGGGAACAGGAGGAGAGGAGTGCAAGGTGAGAGTGATGGGCTGCAAGGTGAGAGTGATGGGCTGCAAGGTGAGAGTGATGGGCTGCAGGGTGAGAGTGATGGACTGGTTGGGGCAGTGAAGTGCATCAGTGAGTTGGATGGTCGGCTTCCCTGAATAGGGATGTCTTAAGGGAGCGTTTGAAGGAAGAAGAAATCCTGCGTGCATGCGAAAAATTCTGCAGTGTATCATTGGAAGAGGTGATGTGGGGAGAAGCTAGGCACAGGTCACTGTTTGATCTAAGGGAGAGGGCTGGGGTGTATTTGGTGAGTAGGGATGAGCTGTTCGGTTCAATCAGTTCGGAGTTTGACTCGAACATCTGCAGTTCGAAAGTTCGCGAACTTCGAACTTTTTGGCGTGTTCGGTTCGAGTTCAGAAAAAAAATTATTGAAAAAAAGTATAAATAAATGCATAAAAAGTACTAAAAGAATCTAGAAATAAAGAGACTCTTTACTGCAGAATATTATAAGCAACAGTTAGTTAGATATATTCTCACCTCTAAATGACCTGTGCTTACAGCAGGGCCCTCAAACGGCGTAAACAACAGGTGTTAGTGTTTGGAAATAACATCTGCTTCTAATTACCGTATTTTTCGCTCCATAAGACGCACTTTTTTCCCCCCAAAAAGTGGGGGGAAAAGTGGGTGCGTCTTATGGAGCGAATATGGCCCAGCAGCTCGTGGATGTGCCTCCGCTCACCTGCCGCCGCCGCGTTCGTCTCCCTCTGAGCATGCGTCTGGCGGCAGGAAGCTTGGGCACTCGCCTGGGGAGCCACGTGACCGCGATCTCCCGAGATCTCCCGAGATCGCGGTCACGTGGCTCCCCCAGGCGAGTGCCCAAGCTTCCTGCCGCCGGACGCATGCTCAGAGGGAGACAAACGCGGCGGCAGGTGAGCGGAGGCACATCCACGAGCTGCTGGGCCATATCCATATGTGAGCTGGGAATTATCAGTGTGTGAGCTGGCTGGGGCAAATCCATGTGAGAGCTGATGGGGCAAATCATGTGTGAGCTGGCTGGGGCAAATCCATGTGTGAGCTGATGGGGCAAATCCATGTGTGAGCTGATGGGGCAAATCCATGTGTGAGCTGATGGGGCAAATCCATGTGTGAGCTGATGGGGCAAATCCATGTGTGAGCTGATGGGGCAAATCCATGTGTGAGCTGGCTGGGGCAAATCCATGTGTGAGCTGGCTGGGGCAAATCCATGTGAGAGCTGGCTGGGGCAAATCCATGTGAGAGCTGGCTGGGGCAAATCCATGTGAGAGCTGGCTAAGGCAAATCCATGTGAGAGCTGGCTGGGGCAAATCCATGTGTGAGCTGATGGGGAAAATCCATGTGTGAGCTGGCTGGGGCAAATCCATGTGTGAGCTGATGGGGCAAATCCATGTGTGAGCTGATGGGGCAAATCCATGTGTGAGCTGGCTGGGGCAAATCCATGTGAGAGCTGGCTGGGGCAAATCCATGTGTGAGCTGGCTGGGGCAAATCCATGTGTGAGCTGGCTGGGGCAAATCCATGTGAGAGCTGGCTGGGGCAAATCCATGTGTGAGCTGATGGGGCAAATCCATGTGAGAGCTGGCTGGGGCAAATCCATGTGTGAGCTGATGGGGCAAATCCATGTGTGAGCTGGCTGGGGCAAATCCATGTGTGAGAGCTGGCTGGGGCAAATCCATGTGTGAGCTGGCTGGGGCAAATCCATGTGTGAGCTGATGGGGCAAATCCATGTGAGAGCTGGCTGGGGCAAATCCATGTGAGAGCTGGCTGGGGCAAATCCATGTGTGAGCTGATGGGGCAAATCCATGTGTGCGCTGGCTAGGGCAAATCCATGTGTGAGCTGGCTGGGGCAAATCCATGTGTGAGCTGGCTGGGGCAAATCCATGTGTGAGCTGATGGGGCAAATCCATGTGTGAGCTGGCTGGGGCAAATCCATGTGTGAGCTGGCTGGGGCAAATCCTGTGTGAGCTGATGGGGCAATCCATGTGTGAGCTGGCTGGGGCAAATCCATGTGTGAGCTGGCTGGGGCAAATCCATGTGTGAGCTGATGGGGCAAATCCATGTGTGAGCTGGCTGGGGCAAATCCATGTGTGAGCTGGCTGGGGCAAATCCATGTGTGAGCTGATGGGGCAAATCCATGTGTGAGCTGGCTGGGGCAAATCCATGTGTGAGCTGGGGCAAATCCATGTGTGAGCTGGGGCAAATCCATGTGTGAGCTGGGGCAAATCCATGTGTGAGCTGGGGCAAATCCATGAGCTGATGGGGCAGATCCATGTGTGAGCTGGGGCAAATCCATGTGTGAGCTGGGGCAAATCCATGTGTGAGCTGGGGCAAATCCATGTGTGAGCTAAGGCATATCCACGTGTGAGCTAAGGCATATCCACGAGCTGGGGCAATATCCATTATTACACTATTTCATTCAGAATATTTATTTTCCGGTTTTCCTCCTCTAAAAACTAGGTGCGTCTTATGGTCAGGTGCGTCTTATGGAGCGAAAAATACGGTAGTCTGGTCTCATGAATTTGATAGATTGCCTGCAGACTGGATGTGGCTCCTGCACATGTATGAACTAGGTATGCTTCTGTATTCTAAGAAGTGTTCATTTTTACTACATGATCCTCTGATATGCTGTTTAACCCCTTAATGACCAGGGCTCTGTAAAGCCAATCATTAACTCTGCAGATTCATAATATGTTATTATTATACTAGGTGGAAAGCCTGCCCAGAGGGCAGGCTATTGTTGTCGCCAGCTCAGAATTCATGTCCACATATTTGTTTTTCAATGTCCTAACCATGAGTATCTCTATATATAAATGCATTTTACTGCCCCCAGCTCATACATGGGTATATACTGCCCAGCTCATACATGGGTATATACTGCCCCAGCTCATACGTGGGTATATACTGCCCTCAGCTCATACATGGGAATATACTGCCCCCAGCTCATACGTGGGTATATACTGCCCCAGCTCATATGTGGGAAAATACTGCCCCCAGCTCATACGTGGGTATATACTGCCCCATCTCATACGTGGGTATATACTGCCCCCAGCTCATACATGGGTATATACTGCCCCAGCTCATACGTGGGTATATACTGCCCCCAGCTCATACATGGATATATACTGCCCTCAGCTCATACGTGGGTATATACTGCTCCTGCTCATATGTGGGTATATACTGCCCCAGCTCATACATGGGTATATACTGCCCCAGCTCAAACGTGGGTATATACTGGCCCAGCTCATACATGTGTATATACTGGCCCAGCTCATACATGTGTATATACTGCCCCAGCTCATACTTGGGTATATACTGCCCCAGCTCATACGTGGGTATATATTGCCCAAGCTCATATGTAGGTATATACTGCCCCCAGCTTATACATGGGTATATACTGCCCCAGCTCATACGTGGGTATATACTGCCCCCAGCTCATATGTGGGTATATACTGCCTCCAGCTCGTACGTGGGTATATACTGTCCCCCAGCTCATACATGGGTATATACTGCCCCAGCTCATAAATGGGTATATACTGCCCCCAGCTCAAACCTCTAATTGTGTTTAGTTTCACACGGTATAATTGGAGTAAGCGCAGATGACATTTTTTTCTTTGTTATGTTCTACACATGTTGTTGGGCTGGATGCATTTGGTGGTTGCAGCCAACCCTTCGGGGAATAGGTGCGACCCTACCCCTCCTGCACTATGTATGTTTCAATGTACTTCCAGCCAGGTCATCCCTGCAGCAAGACTCCGCTCCGTGTCTTTGTTTTGATCCCAAAGTGGATTTTGTTTCTGGGGGAGCATAAATAAAGGCCCACCAGTCTACCTCATGTTTGACAAGCAGCATGAGCAGGTATGGTTTGCTATGTAGCAGCCTGTGGTTTCATTTTGGTTATGACTCGCCCTTATAGAGGTGCCGTGACGTTGGCGGGCGAGCTAGTCTTATAATGGCCATTAATAAGAAACCAAACCTCTAATTGTGTTTAGTTTCACACGGTATAATTGGAGTAAGCGCAGATGACATTTTTTTCTTTGTTATGTTCTACACATGTTGTTGGGCTGGATGCATTTGGTGGTTGCAGCCAACCCTTCGGGGAATAGGCGCGACCCCACCCCTCCTGCACTGTGGGTATATAGTGCCCCAGCTCATACATGGGTACATAAGCATAATGTTTGAGAGACCCACGGAGCAGTTTGTCCCTGGCATCCACCTCCTGCTTCAAATTCTCGGGCTGTTTTGACTGTCAAAGCCTGCTCTGACGCTGATGCTTTGAATGTTAAACGAGTGTATCTGCGAGTCAGAACTTGAAGCAGGAGGTGGATGCCGGGGACAAACTGCTTCAGGAGGTCTCTGGGACATGCCTTGGTTCCACGGCAGTCATATTGTAATGGGGATGCAAGCAGCGACATGCTGTGCTGTGTGTCACCCCAGCTGCTCTCCTCCGCGGCGTGGTGGTGACCCAGGCTGGCGAAGGAGTGAAAGCAGGCCTTCCGGAGCTCCTGTGGAGGGTCTGGTCAGTGGGAGTTCGGGCTGGAGAATGCGGCCGTGGTGGTTGGATGCGCTCGCAACCAACCGCCGGCCGCAGGTTGCGTGCGCATGCGCAGTCTGTTTTTTTGGCGACGGACACGCCGGAGCTTATTGTTTTATGGTATAGATGTATACGTCATGTCCTGTCTGTATATTATAACAAAATATGCAATAAAATATGAATTTTCAATAATTTACAATGTGTAAAGTGTTTTTTTTCACATTTTAACATGCAAGCAATTGCGGTTATATTTTGTATGGGGTGCGCTTGTTAAAAGAATTAGAAATGGGGTCTCGTTAAAAAATTTTTGGGGGAAATGACGTGATTTTTAACAAACGCACCGCATACTAAAATCGTTAGTGCAGCATCATTGTTCACATTATAATTGAAATGGAACAATATTGCTGCATTAACAAACCAAAAAAATATATATATATTTTTTTATTATTATTTTTTTAAATATTTTTTTATTTTTAATATAATTTTTTTTTCAAAAATCTTTTTACATGGTCATGTTTGGTATCGTTGGAAAGGCCATGCTCTGGCCAATCCAACAGTACCAAACATTAACCCCTAGCTGCAGGGGAGATAGGGGTTCCAAGGAACCCCCTATCTCCACCATTGGTGGCAGTTAGGGGTTAACTCCAGGACTGGCATCATCGTGCTATGCTGAGCGCGTCCTCTGCAACAAAAGGGTTAAGGGTGGCTAGGTGTCGTGTGTGGGTCTCTGATGGCGATGTTTCTATACATCCTACATATGCCCTCTTGGAGGGCACTCTAAAAACCGAACTTTTGAGTCCCATTGACTTGCATTGAGTTCGGTTCGAGTTCGAACTCAAACTTTTGAAATTGTTCAAGTTCGAATGCGAACCGAACATGGGGGTGTTCGGCTCATCCCTATTAGTGAGGACAGGTAGTGGGGAGCTGAGTTAGTGAGGGTTTTGTAGGTCAGAGTAAGGATTTTGAATTTAATTCTGCGGGTGGATGAGGAGCCAGTGAAGGGACTCACAGAGGGGAGTGGCAGAGACAGAGCGGTGGGTGAGGTGGATGAGGAGCCAGTAAAGGGAAAAGCAGAGAGGAGCAGCAGAGACAGAGCAGCGGGTGAGGTGGATGAGGAGCCAGTGAAGGGACTCGCAGAGAGGAGCGGCAGAGACAGAGCGGTGGGTGAGGTGGATGGGGAGCCAGTGAAGGGACTCGCAGAGAGTAGCGGCAGAGACAGAGCAGTGGGTGAGGTGGATGAGGAGCCAGTGAAGGGAAACACAGAGAGGAGCGGGAGACAGACAGAGTGGCGGGTGAGGTGGATGGGGAGCCAGTGAAGGGATTTACAGAGGGGAGCAGCAGAGACAGAGCGGCGGCTGAGGTGGATGAGCCTGGCAGAGCCATTCAAAATGGATTGTAGGGGAGCGAGGCGAGAGAGAGGGAGGCCAACTAGAAGGTTTTTAGAATAGTCAAGTCGGGAGATTACAATCGCGTGGATGAGTTGCTTTGTGGTGTCAGTGGTAAGAAATGTTCGAATTCTGGAAATAATATGTAATTGATATCGGCAGGAGGAGGAAAGAGACAGAATGTGGGGGATGAAGGAAAGAGCAAAGTCAAGTGTAACTCCGAAACAGCAAACCTAGCTTGAGGGGGAGATTGTGATGCCATCAACAATGATAGAGAAGTCAGGACTCAGGAGGCGGGGAGGCATTGGAGGGAAGAATGTGTAGGAGCTCAGTTTTCGACATGTTAATCTTTAGGTGGTTAGAGGCCATCCAGTAGGAAATGCCAGATAAACAGTCGCTGACTTTGGAACGGACAGGAAGAGAGAGATCAGGGATAGAGTGGTAGATCTCAGTATCATCAGCATAGAGGTGGTAATTAAAGCCAAAACTGTTAATGATTTTTCCCAGGGAGGAGGTTTAGATAAAGAAGAGAATATAAAACAAGCAGGTCAGCGCCACAAATCACGTCCACCACCAATCTCCCAAAAAGCTTGATCAAACACTGTGGTCTTCCCTATACCAGGTGAATGAAAAAAACATATATACGTATCTTGATCAGCGCAATAAAAATTGCTATCAGGATCTTGGTGTCTTTCATAGATCAGCAGACCATATTTTGGTACATAAAACAAAATATAAAAGTACACAATGGTAAAGTTTATCAAATATATACTATAAATAAAATGCAATGAATGATGTTTCACTCACAAACATAGAGCCTAGCACTGGCTCTAAGTGGAACTGCACTTTTTGGGTTGTGTCTTCTTCTATATTGTTCACAGGTGACCCACACCATACACGGCTGTTTCCCTTCACATATCAAGGAACCATATGAGACAAGAAAAGACAGCGCAACTCTCCTTGTGCAGAATGAAAAATATAAGTGTATATATGCTTTTCAGCCAATTTTTCACTTACACTTGTTGGAGCTTCAATAGCTCTAAGGTTTGCGCATATGGATTTTTTCAGGCTCGGGCAAATCCATAAACCACCAAAAAAGACACAGGCTGGATCTTCTTTTTGAAAGACAATATAATAAAATAAAAACATTTAAAACAAATGGATAAAACAGGTACATTCAGTATTTTTATATTTTGTTTTATGTACCAAAATATGGTCTGCTGATCTATGAGAGACACCAAGATCCTGATAGCAATTTTTATTGCGCTGATCAAGATACGTATATATGTTTTTTAGATAGAGAAGAGCAGAGGACCTAGAACAGAGCCTTGGGGTACAGTTACAGTTACAAGAATTTATAAAGCGCCAACAAGTTATGTAGCGGGTACACCAACTGATAAAGGCATTGAAGAGGGGGAGTTACCAGCAAATGACACAGAGAAGGATCTTTTAGACAGATAAGAGTTAATCCAAGAGAGCGTAGTGTCACAGAGAGAGCTGAGAGTCTGTAGAATCACATCTTGGTCAGCTGAAAGTAAGCACCTTGCGCCTGAATTAAGGGTTAATGGGCCATGACTGCTGCATGCCCTGCCAAACAATGTGGGTGGTTTTGGCAAAGTGCCCGCAGGGGATTGGTCTATGGGGAATTTTAAAGGAAAGCATGGAGAGGGCTATATAAGGAGTAGGAGTGGCAGATTCCTTCTCTTGCAGGGTCATTGTCAGGGAGAGAAGATGCTTTGTCCCACCCATCCACCCTCCCTCCTTCTTTTTTCTTTGTTGTTTGTTTTATTTAAGGATTGTCACAGCTGTTATGGCGGGATAGAAGCCCCTGGTCAGCGCGCTACTTAAATTTTATGCACCTAAAGGGAGCATTGTGATGGTTTAAGGATCAAACCACTCAGATCTGTCTTTGGGTGGCGGGGGGACCTTGGAAACAGCTCTCACTGGCACACACAGAAGGGTTATTATTATTATCATTATTTATAAAGTGCGAACAGTTTCCGCAGCGCTTTACAATAACCAAAAGGGAACAAGATACAAATAAACACGCATAACATGGAGACAAGAGATGTAGAGGGCCCTGTTCATAGGAGCTTACAATCTAGAAGGATTCACTAAGCTCTGAATTGCACCAATCAGTGAATTTCACCATATCTGTAATATCAGGGCAATTTGTGTATTCACGAAACCGTCAATTCGCCAAATACAGATGAACTGACGGTGAAATACGATGAGCTTTTTCTTTAATCTCTGAAAACCTACTGCATCCGAATTCTCATTAACTGTAAATGTGTGTGTGAGTGTGTGTGTGCGTTGGTTTAATGAGCAGGGTGACACTCTCACATCGCCTAAATGAGCTTCGTGGAGTTCCACAGCAATGTTCTAAAAGAATGTATCGGAAAATATTGTAACGCTTTGCTGATGCGCAGCATGACTCGATTCCTAAACAAATCACATGGAAAATACACAACAATGTAACAGCGGCTTTATCTTGTCTGAAAACAATTCTTTACCCACAATTTAAATTATCTAAAGCCCCATTTATTTATTTCCCCCACCATAAAGAAATTTACCTGTGGAAATAACAGCTAAGAGGACGCTCAGCGATCCAAGCATGGACCTCATGTTGAGATTATCCTGGAGACAATAGCAGCTCTGACCCACAAGACCTCAGCAAGACTTCTTGTAAGGGAAGGAAATTACAGGGGTGCTCAGAGCAATGGGGGGAAATCCAAAACATGTGACGGAGTAGCTGGAAAACCTCCCACAAAATTGTGACTTGACCCATGTGACCTCAGTATCAAGACAAGACTTGCGTAGTCTTCGCTGATGGGAATCTTGGGCATCTTATATTCTCTGCGCGTCCAGGCACGTGATGGATTGGGTAATATGTGAATCGGAATGCGCAAACGTGCAATTTTTTTTTGTGAAAGGATTTTACCAGGAAGGATACATTGAGATTTCTCTCGTTTTCAAGTATGTCCTGGGTGGCGAGTATGTACCGTTGGGTGTCTTGCCAAGGACACTTACTGGAGAGGTTGCTCGCTGGGATCGAACCCATGTCTCCACAGGCTCTCTCCATGCAGAGCAGTGACATTACCTCTACTCCACCCAGCCGATGAAGAAACATATGTCTGCGTGCCCTGTGCCCCCTCTCATGGTACTTCTGCTCCATCACTTGTTTCTCTGATCCATTCTATTCGCCTTCGTCACCAACAGTTTAAAAGTGATGTTTTTATCCCCATAATTACATTGTACGGAATTCGTATAAAAAAGCAGCTTAAGCAACGCGGCAATATTCGCGCACTGCAAACCTCACTTCTCAGCATCCAAAAACAAGGGGACTGATCACAACCTGGACGCAATGCACAGCGCTTGAGCTGCAGAGCATAACGACTCAAACGCTGCGCTTATGTTTTAGCCATCCGCGACGCAATAACCATAACCAAGAAGCCATCGTATGATGTGTTTTATCCAGTGCTGAACTGTCACCTGTATGTGTTTGTATATACTGTATATATTGTAACATATGAACATAGACAAACATAAATCTACCCAGATATATATATCCACATGCATTGAATGTGTGTGCGTGATATATAGAGTATTCACATACATATATGGTAGGAGAGAGTGCACGGATACTTTCCCATTTTGCCCAAAAAGCATTGGTGCGCTTATACTATAATCTATATATAAAATCTCTGCATTCACTTCACTTTATAACTTATTTAAATATACTTGGACCCATTCTCTTTAATATTTTTATTAGTGATATTGCAGAAGGTATTAATGGAAAAGTAGGTCTTTTTGCTGATGACACAAAGATTTGCAACAGGGTTGACGTTCCTGGAGGGATCAGCCAAATGACAAATGATTTAGGTAAACTAAAAAAATGGTCGGAGCTGTGGCAATTGAGTTTTAATGTGGATAAGTGCAAGATAATGCACCTGGGACATTTTTACCGGTTTTGCTCATCATGTTTAAACGCGTTTTGAAGGCTTATTTTAGTATATGACCCAGACATATTATATATCGTTCTTTCCGTCAGACTCGGTAGATTCATAATATGTCATTATTATATGTATACGTCATGACCTGTCTGTATATTATAACAAAAAATGCAATAAAATATGAATTTTCAATAATTTACAACGTGTAAAGTGTTTTTTTTTTCACATTTTAACATGCGAGCAATTGTGGTTATATTTTGTATGGGGTGCGCTTGTTAAAAAAATTAGAAATGGGGTCTCATTACTTTTTTTTTGGGGAAAATTATGTGATTTTTAACAAACGCACCGCATACAAAAATCGTTAGTGCAGCATCATTGTTCACATTATAATTGAAATGGGAACAATATTGCTGCATTAACAAACCTAAAAAAAAAGAAAAAAAACTTGTTTATTTTTTTTTTATAACTTTCTTTTTAAATATTTTTTTATTTTTAATTTTAATTTTTTTAAAAAAACTTTTTCACAGTCGTGTTTGGAATCGTTGGAACGGCCATGCTCTGGCTGATCCAGCAGTACCAAACATTAACCCCTAGCTGCCACGGATCGGGAGATAGGGGGTTCATTGGAACCCCCTATCACCACCATTGGTTGCAGCTAGGGGTTAACTCCAGGACTGGCATTATCGTGCTATGCACGATGACGCCAGTCCTCAGGGGGAGTTCCCAGAGGCTTGGCCGACATCCAAGATGTCGGCCAGCTCCGGGAAAGGATCACGAACCGGCGCTTTTCAGCGCCGATTCGTGATCCGGCTCCTAGGGGTTAATGACAGCCACCGTTTGGAAGGGTAGGCTGTGCCCTTCCAAACGGTGCCTGGCATTAAGCTCAGGACCCCCGCGATCAGGAGGAGAGAGGTCCGAAGGACCTCCCCCCTCCCTTTCAGGTGCCTCCTCCGCACACGTGGGGGGGCGCGCTGGAAATTGATGTCATGCGGCCACCGCAATGACATCTATTGTGCCTGCGGCGTGTCCCCAGGATTGACGGGCTGACATCCAAGATGTCAGCCCGCACCGGGGGCGCAGCGATGCGGCCCGAAATCCGGCCAATCGCAGGCTGCTTCGGCGAGTGTCACGAATCCCCCTGAATACCAAGATAGTGGTCCCTTTACGTAGACCGCTCTCTACCCTTCCGATCCTTGAATGGTCGGCACAACTAGATAGATAATTAACCAGACAATAGACAAGCAAGGGTAAACACCAGACAGAGGTACAGAACAGAGTACTCGTTCTCCCTAGGACCTTAGTAATTTCAGAGGTAGCCTGATGTGTGCTTAGGGTGCCACATAGACTGACCTTGGTACCAAAGTTAAGAGCAGAACCGTGAGAAGAGTAAATGCCAACACCAGGGGTTATACACAGGGTGGTTCGTTTGCCAATACCAGGGGTTATACACAGAATGGTTCGTTTGCCAATGCCAAGAGTCATACACAGAATGGTTCGTTTGCCAATGCCAGGAGTCATACACAGAATGGTTCGTTTGCCAATGCCAGGAGTCATACACAGAATGGTTCGTTTGCCAATGCCAAGAGTCATACACAGAATGGTTCGTTTGCCAATGCCCAGAGTCATACACAGAATGGTTCGTTTGCCAATGCCAAGAGTCATACACAGATAATAGCCAAAAACACAAGAGCTCTGCGGGAAGTGAATACCACGTCAGGGCACCGGCGAACTAGTGAAGCCGGGTTTTAAACCCGGCGGGTCCGCGTCATAACGCCAGGCTCCGCCCCCCGGCGTCCCACGTGAGCGCACCCGGTGGCGTTATTATTCGGCGCCTGGCCAGCGAGCAGCGAGGAATCTGCTGCCAGGCGCCCCAGAACAGAGCCATCCGTGACAGAACCCCCCTCCACGGGCGGCCACTGGACGACCCCCAGGGGCACGGGGTGCGCCAAATAGAAGGCCTTCACCAACCGAGGGGCATGGACCTCTGCAGCCGGAATCCAAGAACGATCCTCTGGACCGTAACCCACCCAATCGACCAAGTACTGTAAGGACCCCCTAGACTTTCTGGCATCCAGAATGGCCTCAACCTCGTACTCCTCCTGGCCCTCCACAGAGACAGGAGGAGGTGGAGCACGGACCTTGGTGTACCGGTTACATAACAACGGTTTCAAAAGGCTTACGTGGAACACATTGTGTATCCTGATATGGGGGGGTAACGCCAAAGCATAGGAGACAGGGTTGAGTCGCCGCAGAATCTTATAGGGGCCGATATATCTAGGTGCCAACTTCATGGAAGGCACTAAGAGCTTGATATTCCGTGAAGAAAGCCAAACCCTGTCCCCAACTTGATACACGGGTGCCTGCCTCCTGTGTCTGTCGGCCTTGGTTTTCTGGATGGCACTACTCTCTTCCAGTGCCCGTTTGACTCTCTCCCAAGTCTCTTTCAATGATGCCAAATGCTCATCCAAAGCAGGAATCGTGGTATCAGGAAACGTAGCGGGGAGCACGGGAGGATCAAAACCATAAACAGTGAAGAAAGGGGAATGTCCTGTGGATTCACTTACTGCACTGTTCAAAGCATACTCTGCCCATGGTAACAGGTCTGACCAGTTATTTTGTTGTTCTGATATAAAGCACCTGAGATATTTCTCTATATTTTGGTTGGCTCGTTCTGCTGCTCCGTTGGTCTGGGGGTGATAGGCCGAAGAGAAGGATAAGTCTATCCCCACATTTTTACAAAACCCTTTCCAGAATCTGGAGACGAATTGTGTCCCCCTATCAGAGACAATCTCCAGAGGAACACCGTGTATGCGAACCACGTTGGAAATGAATATGGGCACCAGTTCGGCTGCCGAAGGTAGTTTCCGAAGAGGCACATAGTGACCCATCTTGGAGAATCGATCTATGACCGTAAGTATAACTGTATTCCCTCTTGACTCAGGTAAATCTACTATAAAATCCATGGCTACATGCGACCAT
Organism: Leptobrachium leishanense; assembly: GCA_009667805.1. Lineage (NCBI taxonomy): Eukaryota > Metazoa > Chordata > Amphibia > Anura > Megophryidae > Leptobrachium > Leptobrachium leishanense. The sequence goes on from CM019073.1 coordinate 98,356,931, forward strand.
GGGCGTTCGGGGATCGGCAAAGGCTGGAGTAAACCAATGGGTGCTGTTTTGGGACTTTTATGTCTTGTGCACACCTCGCACACAGCTATGTAATCTTTAACGTCTCGGCGCAACGTGGGCCACCAGAGGAGTTTACTGATACTAGACACTGTTTTGGTGATACCCATATGCCCAGAGGTTTTATTGTCATGATAAACGTTAAGTACTTCCTCTCTTTCGTTCTCAGGTACAAAGAGTTTCGCGGGAGGTTTCCCCCCAGGAGCTGCACCCTGGACGGTCTGCAACCTTTTCACTAGAGGAGACGAGACACTAATTGTGGTAGAGGCTATAATCCTTTCCTGGGGTACAATGGGATGCTGATCTTGGATATTATGTTCATAAGATTCATACTGTCTCGAATAAGGCGTCTGCTTTAATGTTTCTGGACCCAGGTCTATAGGTAAGCACGAAATTAAAACTTGAAAGAAACAATGACCATCTCGCTTGTCTGGAATTTAAACGTTTAGCATCTCCAATGTACGTGAGATTCTTATGATCGGTTATGATAACGATGGGGTCCCTAGACCCCTCCAATAAGTATCTCCATTCTGCCAAGGCCGAGATGACTGCTAACAACTCTCTATTTCCAATGTCATAGTTCTTCTCTGCCGGGGACAATTTCCGAGAATAGAAGCCGCATGGATGCAAGGGTTTGTCGGGTGCCTCCCTTTGGGACAAGACTGCACCAAGACCTAGTTCGGAGGCGTCAACTTCTACTTGGAAAGGCAGAGCCGGATCTGGATGTCGGAGAACAGGGGCAGTAGTGAATGCTTGTTTAAGTGCCTCAAAGGCTTGAGTGGCTTGAGGTGTCCATTTCTGATTTCCCACCCCTTTCTTTGTCAAAGCCGTGAGGGGAGCTACCAAGGCTGAAAAGTCTTTAATGAATCTCCGATAGTAGTTAGTAAACCCCAGAAACCTCTGGATGGCTTTAAGCCCTTGGGGTAGAGGCCAGTCAAGAATTGCTGAGAGTTTTTTAGGGTCCATTTGAAAACCCTCAGGGGTTATTATATAACCAAGGAAATGCACTGTTACTATGTCGAATAGACATTTTTCTAGTTTACAATACAATCCAGCCTTCAATAGTTTTTTCAATACTTGTTTCACGTGGGCGTGATGAGTGTCCACATCAGGAGAGTATATCAGGATGTCATCCAGATATACTATGACGAATTCTTGCAGAAAATCCCTTAGGGTGTCATTTATGAGGTCCTGAAAAACGGCTGGCGCATTACATAATCCAAAGGGCATCACCAGGTATTCATAATGCCCGCTACGTGTATTAAAAGCCGTTTTCCATTCATCTCCCTTTTTAACCCTAACCAGGTTGTAAGCTCCGCGTAAATCGAGCTTCGTATATATACGGGCCCCTTTTAATCGGTCGAACAATTCTGTTATGAGAGGTATGGGATATGCATTTCTTATAGTTATCCTATTCAAACCTCTATAATCGATGCAAGGTCGCAGATCTCCCTCTTTTTTGGAGACAAAAAAGAAACCTGCTCCTGCTGGAGAGGAGGACCGTCTAATGAATCCTCGCTCTAGATTCTCCCTTATGTATTCCTCCATAATGTCGTTTTCTTTTTGTGACAAAGGGTATACATGTCCCCTAGGAGGCATCGTACCGGGGAGTAAATCAATAGCACAGTCATATGGACGATGTGGTGGTAGGACCTCAGTCCTGGCTTTAGAGAACACCTCCTTTAATGCCAGATAACATTCAGGGACCTCTGTGGATAAAGGAGGGGCTGTGGCAATATTGAGGCTACCAATCACATTGACCCTGCCTAGGCAATTAGACTGACAATTAGGACCCCAACATTTTATGTCTCTCTACCAATCAATAACCGGGTTGTGCTCTGTTAACCATGGAAACCCAAGAACGACAGGACATGAGGGAGATTCAATAATTTGAAATCTTATCGTTTCATGGTGCAAAACTCCTGTTTTCATACATACATCGACAGTGTCGTGAGTGATATGTGGACATGACAGGGGTTTACCATCTATGGCCTCCACCATTAGAGGTTTTTCCTTGAGAACCAGAGGTAAGAGGTTTTTGGCAGCAAAATATTTATCCATGAAATTACCTGAGGCCCCAGAGTCTAAGAACGCCTCAGTCTTGAGGTGAACCCCCTCCCAGGTTAGGGAGATCGGTAACAGAATCCTGGATTTTTTTTTTTCACTATCCACAAAGGAGGCATAAAGAGAACCGATAACCTGGGTATTGGCTGTTCTTTGACCCGATTTGCCACTCTCCCCCCTGTTAACCCTGGGTCTCTGAGGACATTGAAGGCGGAAATGATCAGCCCCTGCACAATAGAAGCAGAGCCCCTTTTCTCTTCTGTGAGCTCTTTCAGCCTCCGAAATACCCGTTTTTCCTATTTGCATAGGTTCAACGACTGGCATATCTGTTTTTGCGTTCTCCGGGTTACCTGACGTACTGGTGTGTCTGGGTAATAAGGGTAAAGGAGGCAAGACCCTTCTGGGTCTGTCTCTGGGGTGTCTCCTTTCCCTAATTTGATCGTCCATGGCTATGCAAAAGTCAATCAAATGGTCCAGATTTTCTGGTAATTTTAAGGGAGCCAGCTCAAACATAAAAGCCTCGTTCAGGCCTTCGGTAAAGGCTAAGGTTAAAACGTCGTTCGGCCAAAGCACCTCTGACGTCAAAGTCTTAAACTCTATGGCATAGTCGGAGACCCTCCTATTACCTTGTTTAATGTGAAACAAGGACCTACCCGCATTGGTAGCCCTTCTAGAGGGATCAAAGGTACGTTTTAACTCAGAGGTAAAACCCTCATAGTCATAGATGATGGGTTTCTTATTTTCCCACAACGGCGTAGCCCATAATAAAGCTTTTTCTGTTAAATGATTAATCAGATAGCCTACTTTGGCTTTATCAGATATACAAGACCCTGGGTTGTTCTCAAACAAGATCTCGAGTTGGGTCAGAAAACCCCGGCATAAGCTTGGTGTACCATCATATAGCGTAAGGGTGCCTTCATACTAAGCCTATGTCTTTCAGGAGAGACCGAACTGACTCTAGGCAATACTGGGTCTGGAGGGTTTGTGGTACCAGTATTGGACCGATTTAACAGGGTTTGTAGAGCGAGAGAAATCTGGTCCATCCTATGGTCCTGCTCCTCTTGTCTGGCTGCGATACGTGCCAACTGGTTAGAGAGGTCTGCGGGATCCATTGGCCCTGACGTAATGTCACGAATCCCCCTGAATACCAAGATAGTGGTCCCTTTACGTAGACCGCTCTCTACCCTTCCGATCCTTGAATGGTCGGCACAACTAGATAGATAATTAACCAGACAATAGACAAGCAAGGGTAAACACCAGACAGAGGTACAGAATAGAGTACTCGTTCTCCCTAGGACCTTAGTAATATCAGAGGTAGCCTGATGTGTGCTTAGGGTGCCACATAGACTGACCTCGGTACCAAAGTTAAGAGCAGAACCGTGAGAAGAGTAAATGCCAATACCAGGGTTTATACACAGGGTGGTTCGTTCGCCAATGCCAGGGGTATACACAGAATGGTTCGTTTGCCAATGCCAGGGGTCATACACAGAATGGTTCGTTTGCCAATGCCAGGAGTCATACACAGAATGGTTCGTTTGCCAATGCCAGGAGTCATACACAGAATGGTTCGTTTGCCAATGCCAGGAGTCATACACAGAATGGTTCGTTTGCCAATGCCAAGAGTCATACACAGAATGGTTCGTTTGCCAATGCCCAGAGTCATACACAGAATGGTTCGTTTGCCAATGCCAAGAGTCATACACAGATAAATTAGCCAAAGAAACACAAGAGCTCTGCGGAAAGTGAATACCACGTCAGGGCACCGGCGAACTAGTGAAGCCGGGTTTTAAACCCGGCGGGTCTGCGTCATAACGCCAGGCTCCGCCCCCCGGCATCCCACGTGAGCGCACCCGGTGGCGTTATTAGTCGGCGCCTGGCCAGCGAGCAGCGAGGAATCTGCTGCCAGGCGCCCCAGAACAGAGCCATCCGTGACAGGGAGGACACGCTCAGCGCATCCTCCGCAGCCAACCCTTCCTGCGGCAGGACGCGCTGAGCGTGTCCTCCGCAGCAAAGTGGTTAAAACGGCCACAAACTGGAGTCCCTGGCCATGTTTCCATAGGGATTATTCAGAGAGCGCCGAAATTTCAGTGCTCTCTTGTTCGGCACACTTCAGAGAGTTCACTTCGCTGACCCTGCGGTGAATTCAGCATTCACCGCAGGGTATCCAATGTGCGCTGATGGGATCCAGCAAACGCCGTTGATCGACCAGCCAAATGCAACCGCTGACTGCCGAACAGACCGCCGAATGCAACCGGCAATCGGACGAACACCCCTGAACAGACCGCTGATTGTAGCCGACGATCCGACGAACACCGCTGATCGACCGGCCGCACGCAACCAACAGTCTGGCGAACACCGCTGAACGCAACAGACAATCTGAACACCGCCGAGCAGACCTCCAAAAGCAACCGACAATCTGACGAACACCGCTGAACGCAACTGACAATCCGAACACCGCGAGCAGATCACTGAACGGAACCGTTAATCCGACGAACACCGCCAAACAGACTGCCAAACGCAACCGACAATCCGGAGAACACCTCCAAATGCAACCAACAATCCAACGAACACCGCCGAATGAAACCAACAATCCGACGAACACCGCCGAGCAGACCGCCGAACGCAGCCGACAATCCAACGAACACTGCCGGGCAGACCACCGAATGTAACTGACAATCCAACGAACACCTCTGAACACAACCGACAATCTGACGAACACTGCCGAGCAGACCGCCGAATCCAACCGACAATCCAACGAACACCTCTGAACACAACCGACAATCCAACGAACACCTCCGATCGCCCGGCCAAACACAACCGACAATCCAGTGAACACCTCTGAACACAACCGACAATCTGACGAACACTGTCAAACGCAACCGACAATCTGACAAACACCGCCAAACAGAGCGCCGAACGCAACCGACAATCCATAGAACACCTCCGAACTTAACCGACAATCCGACGAACACCGCCGAAAGCAACTGATAATCCGATGAACACCGCCAAACAGACCATCCGAACGCAGCCGACAATCCACCGAACAGACTGCCAAACGCCGCCGATCAGCAGTCGAATGCTACCGAACTGGGGGTAAGTTTTTTTTCTTAAAAAAAGCCACATTTTTTAAAAGATGTTAACAACAATAAAAATGCATGAAAATGTTAAAAAAAGGTCCTTATAAAAATTATAAAAACCTCTGTTACAGAATTTAAAAAAAAAACACCATTTAAAAAAACGGAATCAAAAGTTTGAACAAAAAAAAGCCAGAAAAATGCCTAAAAATTCTAAATAAAAGAAATAAATGTATAAAAAGGCTTTTTGGTGCAAATGAAAGAATAAATGGTTGACTAAAAAATAAAATATATATATATTTATTTATTTTTTACTTTGAAACCTATCGGATTCGCCTGTTTCAACCTGTCGAACTGAAGCACCGAAAATCTGAGCATTTTTCACCAACATTTTGGTGCTGTTCGGCGTTCTCTGAATAGATTAATCATTACTTCTCTATGGGACATTTTCACTGCTGCCTAAAGTCGACGAATTTCGTCCATCTGAGGTGAATCGCACTGTATTTTACTGGCAATTCGCCAATATTTGGTTTGCAAGTGATGAATCATTTCAGGTTTAGGATCTTCTGATCTTCAGATAAGGTGGAACCAAACAACAGTTTACCTTCACCCTCCCTAATCAGAGATAGGAATTACCTCCCCTCCCCCAGCCAGATTAGGTGAAGAGAGGCCCTGGGGCTATTCCAGTTATAGTTAAGAGTGTTTATAAAATGCCAGAAAGAAGAAAACAAACATTAGTGGGTTTTAAATCCTAAAAAGAACTCATATGATTTAAAGGAACACTCTTTAAAATATTCAATAAGCACCGAACTTGCCGCCGAATCGCACCGAAAGGTGAATTTCCCCACACGGTGCAATTTCGTGGCAGTTCGTCTATTCAGGAAAGCTGGTGATTCGCTAAAAACAGGCGAATTGTCAGAGAAGTGCGGTGCAGATCAGTGATCTTCGGCGGCAGCGAAATTGCCCCACGGAGAAGCAATGGTTAATCTATTCACAGAGCGCCGAACTGCATCGAAATGTCAGAGAATCCCAAAAAAAAATACAGTTTTTATCAATCTTTTATTCAACCGTTTATTCTTTCCGTTTGCAGCACAAGCCTTGTTATTTATTTATTAGAAGTGTTTTCGTTATTTTTATGGATTTTTTTCTGCAAAATTTTTTAATTTCCTTTTTTTTTAAAATTCCTTTTCTTTTTATTATGTAGCAGACCGTTTTGTTATTTTTTTATAGGACCTTTTTTTATTGTCTCCAAACATTTTAATGCATTTTTATTGGTTTAACCCCTTAACGTGCCAGGATGTACTATGCCATCCTGGCAGCGGGAGGGCTTTGAAGATGCAGGGCATACAGGTATGCCGCGCTGTCTTCGATGGGGCCGCCTTGGCCCCTCCCAGCAGCCTGAGAGCGACAACGCGCGGTGCGCATCATTGGCTGCACGGTAGGGATGTGCGTTTCGGGTTTCGGAATTTCGGAATTTTCACGAAATTTCCCGATTCATGCATTCGGATTCAACCGATTTTACGAAAAATTTCGTATCCGAAAACGGCAGATCCGAACCAATTTTCGTGCCGAAACGAAAACATTTCGGAATTTTCGAATGGACTAGAAATGTGCAAAATCGAAATTCATTTTCGTTGCATTCATGATTTCGGCTCTATTCCTGATTTCGGTCCCATTTCAGTAATTTCAGACATCGTATTTATATCGCTGATTCTGTAATTAAGTTTTGTATCATTCCCATCTCAGTGTATCCTTCCTGGAAAACCAGAGAAATCTCAATGTATCCTTCTTGTAAAACATGAGAAATCTCAATGTATCCTTCTTGTAAAACATGAGAAATCTCAATGTATCCTTTCCTGGAAACCAGAGAAATCTCAATGTATCCTTCTTGTAAAACATGAGAAATCTCAATGTATCCTTTCCTGGAAACCAGAGAAATCTCAATGTATCCTTCTTGTAAAACCAGAGAAATCTCAATGTATCCTTCCCTGGAAACCAGAGAAATCTCAATGTATCCTTCCTGGAAAATCAGCGAAATCTCAATGTATCCTTCTTGTAAAACATGAGAAATCTCAATGTATCCTTCTTGTAAAACATGAGAAAATCTCAATGGCAGAATGATCGTATCGTATAGTTATCATATCGTATCGTATAATTATCGTATCCGAAAAACCATTAGTTTACGTCAAAACGAATAGACACTTTGAAACGAGGAGAACAGACGTTCCAAAAAAAACCACAAAACTTTCCGAAATCACGAAAAAAAGTAGATACGAAAAACGAAACGAAACGAAACGAAACGAAAATCGGCCAAAACGAGTTGAAACGAAAATTTTCAAAATCCGAACGAATCGAACCGAAAAAAAATCGGTGCACAAGCCTACTGCACGGGGACGGCCTGAACTCAGCCAATGGCTGCTCGGTGGGCTTAAGGGGAAACCTCTATGCCACCATTTCTTGGGCTCCGGTGACTCTGATCACCCTGGCTTCTACTGATTGCCTTGGCTGATATCGGAGCGCAGAGAATGACACACACAGACTAAAGGGGTTATTCAGAGAGCACCAAAATGTCGCTGACTTTTCGGCGCTCTCTCGTTCCCCGCAGTTCCCTGCACTTCAGGGAATCAAAGTTCCCCACCTTACGGTGAACTCAGCATTCACCGTAGGATCCCTGGAGTGTAGGGAAAACCCACTGGAACCACTGGAAAAAGCACGCCGAACTAGGCGGAAAAAGCCGCCTATCACAGCGCAGAGCAGCCACAGGAAAAAGACGACAAACTGACGAACGGGGTGAAAAAAAAAACAGTACGCTTGACAGTTTCAAAATGAAAACGCTGTTTGCAAAAAAAAACTACTTAATGAAAATGTCTGGAATTTACATAAAAGATCTTATGAATGATAATTAAAAGGTCTGATACAGGAAAAAGAAAAAAGCGATTTAAAAAATAAAAACAGAAAAAATCCCGAAAAATGCCTAAAATATCATAAAAAAATCAATAAATAAAGAGACTTTTTGCTGCATAATAAAATAATAAATGGTTTATTAGATATTGAATAAAAACTGGAATATTTTTAACATTTAAACCTATGGGATTCGTCTGATTAAACCTGACGAATGAAAACACTGAACAGCAGAGCATTTCACTGACATTTCTCTGCTGTTCGGTGTCTGTGAATAGATTAACCCCTACAGATTTAGTCTGTTATCTCTATGTGCGCAGCATTGAAGCTCACGCATATCTTTTTACTAGACTCTGAGAGGGAGGGGTTGTTACCTAAGGCTGGGATCAGACGAACGCTGTTTGAATGTGCGTTTAGCCGCACTTTATTACGGTCGTGGTAGCAGCAAATGACGTCTGAAGGGAATAGGAGCACCAAACGTCTCGCATTGATCGGTAGCAACCTATATATATTTCTTTAGTTTAATATGGGATATATATATGCAGAATCCCTGTTAAGTTTCGTTTCTGTATCCTACAAGATTAGTTTCATTTCTGAAGAAAAGATCTGCAATTTCTCCGAAATCACGTGTTCTGTATGTTAGGGGGGGATTTTCCAGCCACTGTCTCCCGCTCTACCAATTAGAGCATGAGATTAGAAACACAGCCTCTTTTGCAGAAATGTATAAATAATGTGTTCAAACAAATAGAACCAGAGATGTGTTTTGAGTGACTACAAGGCTTCCGTGTCTTAATTTATCATTCTAATCATCTCTCCTTCAACGTTGATGAGATTTTAATCTAAGGTGTCAATATCAGCTCGAGACGGGGTTTCGAGATAAGAACTAAAAGGACGGACAGGAGACAGTTAATTCTCCACAATGTCCGATGACGACCAACATACAAAGTACGGCTGCACAAAAGTGCGGCCGCGCAACGCAAGCGGCAAACGAACGCATTTTTGCAAGAATGTCGAACCGCTAGTAGTGACGCACAGAGTGCGCTGCGTCGGCATAGCGGCGTGTGCGGGATTAGGAGGCGTCAGACGCTGCACATGTCCGGCCAACATCACGTTTTTATAGCTCCGTCAAAAATCACGGGCGTAATTGCGCACATTGTGACCGCTATCGCGTCTGCCGTCAAAAAGTGCGTCCATGCGTCCGGATGCACTTTTTGACGGAAGACGCGACAAATGCGTTAGTCTGACCCTAGCCTAAGAGGACCGCAGGGATGTATTGCGTCAATCTGTAACCTTGTCACGAGTTACATTCGTTCTGTATAGCGGGAACGAACATCTTTATTACAAACATTCTATTATGGAACTTCCTGATACAAGGATATTAAAAACACTTTCATTGTAAGGCAAAGATTATAACTCCTTACAGAGGGTGACGTTGGACTGCTGTCTGTCACTAGTGACTGATCTGGGAAATTCTGCAATACGCCGCACAAAGGGTTAATTGCATTTTAGTGCCCCCGAGTGAGGAATGTGAGATTGCATCTTCTGTGTCAGACCTTCCCTTTAAGTGTGTTGTGTAAGTGTCAGCATCTTTTCAGGTTTGGAATCTTGGATTCTTCAGATAAGGTGGAACCAAACAACAGTTTACATCCACCCTGTGTAACAGGAGACAGGAATCCCCCCTCCCCCGCCCAATTAGATGAAGAAAGGTCCTAGGGCTATTCCAGGTGCAAACGAATTTATTTATTTAGAAAGTATTTTACCAGGAAGGGCACATTGAGTTTTCTCTAGTTTTTCAAGTATATCCAGGCGCAAAAGGTTTGTAGCGCTGTACAATAGGTGAGAGTGACATAACAATAAGTATACATACACGTTAGACACGCAGTAGGAGAGAGGACGCTGCTCAAGAGCTTACAATCTAAGAGCAGAGGGGTGACACACTGAGGTGAGGGTAAATAGCAGAGTATGTGAAGTAGTGGGGTGCATGAGGGCTGTGCGGGAAGATGGAGTAACTTTGTACTTCTCAGGGCCCTCACACTGCGATTTATTGTGCAGATTTTGCCGCGATAGTGCGCATATTTCCACGCGATATCACGCTATGTAGATTCTCCAATGCATTTCAATGGAGCTGTTCACATCTTGCGATTCTGAACTAATGTTCTCTCCCCACGTCCAGACTGTGACCAAATCCTGTTACTTTCAACTCAAGAACATTGCCCACGTCCGCCCTTTTCTGGTGCAATACACTGCGAAGGTGCTGGTTCATGCCCTTGTCATTTCACGACTTCATTTGCATCTCACTCCTTATTGGCCTCCTCAACGCCCGCATTGCCCCTTTATTTTTATCACCAAACGCACCTCGCGTACCTCCCCCCATGCCGGTCCCTCCATTGGCTTCCTGTACATTCCAGGATACAGTTTAAAATACTGATGCTCACGTTACAATCACTCAATTACTCAACCCCTCCCTACAGGTGTTCATTACTCCGCAAGCACGTCCCGTCTAGACAACTCCGTTCAGCATGTGATCTCTTGTTATCTGTCTACACACGCACAGCCAATTCTCGCCTCCAAGACTTCTCAAGGGTAGCTCCGGTCCTGTGGAATGACTTGCCTCGCCCTATCAAACTCTCCTCTAATCTTCAGACCTTCAAGAAATCCCTCAAAACCCATCTCTTCAGATTATGTACCACATCACTGATGCAACTCCTCCCTCTGCTCACCTACTCACACATGATTGAAGCTGCTTCTATGGCCCCACCATTCCCGAACCACTGGCACTAATGATCCTGACATCCAGTAAAACTCCCCGCATCTTCCTCAACCCCAATCCCTCTAGACTGTAAGCTCCTATGAGCAGGCCCCTCTACACCTCTTGTTCCATCCTATGTCCATTTATCTCGTTCCATTTGGTTATTGTAAAGCGCTGTGAAAACTGTTGGCGCCATATAACAGATAACAATAATAATAATGTTCAAACATCTGTTGATTGTTGGGTGTATAATCTGAGCAGACGGATACTGACAGCCGCTAACGAATGGAATATTTCCAAGAACGCTGTGCTACATTTTACAGTTACGGACAAGACGTGGGAAGAGATTTCCAATGTCCTCTCTGTGGCCGCACTGTTATTGTAAAAGTTTTCAGTGTTAGTTTTTAACATTTTATGCAATTTTCCAATAACTTTGTTATTTACCAGTAACATCTCATGTCCTGTAGAGGAGGGATCGGTACTTGTGGAATTTTACAAACGCCCGTAATCATTCTTGGCTTTACTCAAATAGCTTAAGATAATGCTGCCTGAGGACAGGGCTGGGAAAAACCAACAGGATGGGTTATATATCCCAGTCTAATAAATCACAAAGGTAGACAGATAATCAGACCACAGTTGGATCTACCCTGAAGGGTCAGTTTACCCACAGTCGGATCTACCCTGAAGGGTCAGTTTACCCACAGTCGGATCTACCCTGAAGGGTCAGTTTACCCACAGTCGGATCTACCCTGAAGGGTCAGTTTACCCACAGTCGGATCTACCCTGAAGGGTCAGTTTACCCACAGTCGGATCTACCCTGAAGGGTCAGTTTACCCACAGTCGGATCTACCCTGAAGGGTCAGATTTACCCAGAGTCGGATCTATCCTGAAGGGTCAGTTTACCCACAGTCGGATCTACCTGAAGGGTTAGTTTACCCACAGTCGGATCTTCCCTGAAGGGTCAGTTTACCCACAGTCGGATCTACCCTGAAGGGTCAGTTTACCCACAGTCGGATCTACCCTGAAGGGTCAGTTTACCCACAGTCGGATCTACCCTGAAGGGTCAGATTACCCACAGTCGGATCTACCATGAAGGGTCAGTTTACCCACAGTCGGATCTACCATGAAGGGTCAGTTTACCCACAGTCAGATCTACCCTGAAGGGTCAGTTTACCCACAGTCAGATCTACCCTGAAGGGTCAGTTTACCCACAGTCGGATCTACCCTGAAGGGTCAGTTTACCCACAGTCGGATCTACCCTGAAGGTCAGTTTACCCACAGTAGGATCTATCCTGAAGGGTCAGTTTACCCACAGTCGGATCTACCCTGAAGGGTCAGTTTACCCACAGTCGGATCTACCCTGAAGGGTCAGTTTACCCACAGTCGGATCTATCCTGAAGGGTCAGTTTACCCACAGTCGGATCTACCCTGAAGGGTCAGTTTACCCACAGTCGGATCTACCCTGAAGGGTCAGTTTACCCACAATCGGATCTACCCTGAAGGGTCAGTTTACCCACAATCGGATCTACCCTGAAGGGTCAGTTTACCCACAGTCGGATCTATCCTGAAGGGTCAGTTTACCCACAGTCGGATCTACCCTGAAGGGTCAGTTTACCCACAGTCGGATCTACCCTGAAGGGTCAGTTTACCCACAGTCGGATCTACCCTGAAGGGTCAGTTAACAGTCAATTTTAGTGGTTTCTGAACATAGCTTTGTAATGACTGTGGCTCTTGAATGTTCCCTTTCATTACAGTGGTAGCTCATCAGAAGTGTAAGGGTCACCTTGCCACTGCCGTCAGGACTGGAGCCCCTTATTAAACTGTTACATCCAACGGCTGCCCATTTCGATAAAATCTTTCCCTCCACTATGGGGATAAAATTAGGGATGTGCATGGCTGAAAAATTTGTTTTGTTTAGTTTTTCGTTACGTTTTTAAATAATTTTGTTTTCGGAATTTCGTAACTAATTTTTTTTCGTATTTCGTTTTGTTTCATTTTTCGTATCGGTTCGAATTTCATATATCAATTCGATAGTTGATATCAATTCGAATTTTGGATCACTAAATAAAACCCCAATTAATCAAATTTTGCTGTTAAAAGAAAAGCTAGGGTTAAATTTTAAGCTGTGTCACAGATTTAGTATTTGAGTCAAATTAAACAGTGAAACAAAATTAATTTGTTTCATAAAGTCCTTTGCTGACTATTACTAGTATTGTAAGTTAAGATCAATTCGATAGTTGATATCAATTCGATAGTTCATTTCAAACTCGATAGTTGATATCAATTATTCAAATTTTTCTTTTATGATGAAGACACAGTGTAAAACTAAATAAATTCGTTATATACCATTTTGTTTTGTTTCGAATCGTATCGTTTCGTTATTCAGAAGTACTTCCGAACTACGAATTATCAAATTTCGTTACAAATTCCGAATTTTTCTGAAACAAATGCACTTCTCTAGATAAAATGGGAGAGCTTTGGTCCGCATCTCAACCTGGTGCAGACCATACTAATCGCTCCTTCAATGATGAGTCAGTATGCTCTTACCAGCCTCAGATACCTCGGCCCACTGGGAAATTTGGTGATATTTTGTCGAGCCAGTCCTGGGTGGTATGGAGTTTTCTTATTTCTGTGACTCTTAGACAAAATGGAGAGGTTTTAGCCTGGGCCCCCTGGATCCACTGGCCCCTGAACATTTAATGGACTGTCACTCCCCGATGTCTGCCCTGACCCGGTGGGCTTTTAACCATTTAGTGTTCAGCCTGGTCGATCAACGTCTTATCTTACAAGAGCTCGGGAGACCACAAGAAAAATCAACACACAAGACACTACTCAGTGGATTTCTCTCCAGGAATCTCAAAGCGTTTGTTTATTGTGTATCAGGATATAGTTTCAAGCAATAGGGTCAGTGCATTGGTTGTATTACATCAGCCAATCATATATCGCTACTTTCAAACAGTCAACTCATCGGAATGAAAAGAAATTGTACGAAGAAAGAAGACCACGGCCAACAATGTAGAAGATTAATCACGGCCTTTGTGGAAGATGGATACAATATAACTGAATTAGAAAATATAGAAAAGGAAATTGCTACATTGAAAAGAAAAGATGTGGTTAAATATTCAAAACATAGGAATGTAGTTTCATATGGGGATCTGGTGAACTCTTTCTTTTAACATATAGCCGGCAAAATATGCAAATAAGAAATATTGTGAGAAGATATTGGCCTATTCTCAGCAGGATCTGACATTGAGCGATATAATACCAGTAAAGCCGCGCTTTATATGCAAAGGAGCCCACAAATTAAAAGCAAAGATAATAAAAGAATTCATATCCATATCAACTCTCAACCAGGATTTGAGGGAGCGCTGTATAATTCTATGTATCTCTCCCAAAACACCAGACAGACTTACAGGGTTATTCAGAGAGAGCCGAATTGGCACCGAAATTGCACCGAAAAAGGAATTTCACCGTATGGTGCAATTTCGTGGCCGTTCGGCTATTCAAAAGCAGGCAATTCGCCAAGTATTGACGAATTGCCAGAAAATGTAGTGATCTTCAGCAGCAGTGGAGCTCTGCTGATACGCTCATACACAGTGCACATTACAGCGAGTTTTATTACTGTGGAGCTCTGTGATACGTTCATACACACTGCACATTACTGTGACTTTTATTACTGTGGAGCTCTGTGATACGTTCATGCACACTGCACATTACTGTGAGTTTTATTACTGTGGAGCTCTGTGATACGTTCATACACACTGCACGTTACTGCAAGTTTTATTACTGTGGAGCTGTGTGATACGTTCATACACACTGCATGTTACTGCGAGTTTTATTACTGTGGAGCTCTGCTGATACGCTCATACACAGTGCACATTACAGCTAGTTTTATTACTGTGGAGCTCTGCGATACGCTCATACACTGCACATTACTGTGAGTTTTATTGCTGTGAAACTCTGTGATACGCTCGTACACACCGCACATTAATGCGAGTTTTATTACTGTGGAGCTCTGTGATACGCTCATACACACTGCACATTACTGCGAGTTTTATTGCTGTGGAGCTCTGTGATACGCTCATACACATTGCACATTACTGTGAATTTTATTGCTGTGGAGCTCTGTGATACGCTCATACACACTGCACATTACTGCGAGTTTTATTGCTGTGGAGCTCTGTGATACGCTCAAACACATTGCACATTACTGTGAGTTTTATTGCTTTGGAGCTCTGTGATACGCTCATACACACCGCACATTACTGCGAGTTTTATTGCTGTGGAGCTCTGTTATACGCTCATACACACCGCACATTACTGTGAGTTAACATACAATTTGTGCAATAAATATTTTTGAAAACATATAAAAATAAGGGTGGGTGTACCGTAAAGGTACATTGGGAACTATTTGTTCCAAGCCGCCCGTGGCGCTCGACAACAGGAAGCAACATGTAAAATGCCACATTGACAGAAAAGAGGAACCAATTAAATGTAAAAGGCTTGCATTATTTCTTCGGTTCCTTTTAAAACGGGAATATTACAAAACCAAAGTATACATCATCTTAAACGATTTCCTTTATTCAGTTTGCGGCTTTACAACATGAGGAAAGCTGGTAGAAAAAGAAGAACGATGGAGCCTGACTTCTTCGGGTCTTGCATCATCTGAGCGACGTGTGGCATGATGGTTACATTTGTTTATTCTAAATGTTACTTATATTATATTATAAGTTTAATGTAAACTGTATCAAGGACTGAGGAAAATTAAAACGGACACCAACACGTACATAAGCTGTAACTAGATTACTTGTGGATCACAAACAAAACACAATAAGGGTTATTCGATAAGAGCCGAACATCGCACCGAATTGCGCTGGATGGTGAATTTCCCCGTATGGTGCAATTTTGCAGCAGTTCGTCTATTCAGAATGCTGTCAAGTCGCCAAATACTGGCTATTTTCTTTCGGTGTTCGGCATGTGGATCGGCGGCATTCGGCAGATCCCATTCAGCTTCAGGGACCCTGTGGTGAATAGTGAATTCAGCGCAGGGTCGGAGAACTGAAATCACCGAAGTGCTCCGCGAAATTTCGGTGCTTCCTTAATAACCCCTATTATAAAAACACACGGTGCTGTTTTTTTTGTTTGTTTGATGCAACATTTACCAAAATCTGTGCAAAAATTTTACTTTACTGCTGTGATTTATCATCTACAGTATTTAACAGTTAGTGAGGTGCAGGATGGATTGTTTAGATAAGGCTTCAAGAGGTATATTGTGATGTCCAGACTACCTGAGATAAGAGCTGGCAGCTGAATGAGATAAAACAGGGGGCTTAAAAGACTTCTAATCTACCCCTGGGTGATGTCCTTTGAATACATCCCACACAATGTTATTCACTAAACTCCAAATTACACCAGGTGGGGAATTTCACAGTCCAGTGCAATTTTGGGTCAATTAATTTATTCTCTAATTGTCAATTTGCCGTGAATTGAGGCGAAATACGGTGCAATTAGGCGGCACCGAAATTGCCCATAGAAACCTATCATGTCCTCTAGACATGTGCATTACGTTTCCTCCAAAATTAGTTTTTGTCCAAGATTTCCATTTTCGTTATTTCGGAAGCTTTTCCGATACGAAAATCAACCGGCCCGAAATTTCAAATCGATCCGAAATAATGAATCACAATCCGAACCGAAATGATCCGATACGAAAAGAAATCAGTCCGAAACGATAAAAAAAAAAAAAACGGAACAAAAGAAATCCGAAACGAAAAATAAAGTCATGCACATGTCTAATGCCCTGTGTTCACAGAACGTAGAATCGCACTGAAATTCCGGCAAAATGCCCTGATTTTCGTTTTTTCAATTCGACAGGTTTTAACAGGCGAATCCCATAGAATTTAATGTAATAAAAGGAATATCTTTCTTTTTTTTTAAGACCGTTTATTCTTTTTATCTCTTTATTTTTTAAAATACCTTTTCTTGACGATTTTTTTTTTTTATTTTCTTTTATTTTGTAACAGATCTTTTTATTCTTTTATAAAATGATCTTTTTTTTTTTATTTAGACACATTTTTACTACATATTGATTTAATCTGTTAGAAGAACAGGAGTCTCGCAGAGTCCGAGATCCGTCACACCAGAGGTAGGCAATTATAGTATCGAATGGACTGGTCTAAAACCTAATTAATAAACGGCATTAATGATGCACTATCGCCTCGCCGTATGTATAAACCCTAACAGTAATAATGGGATGCTCGGTAACAGGTCGGGGAGGAGACGGCAAGATCATTAAATGTGCAATGGAAAAGTAAGGGCTTGTAAGTCATGAAAATCCATGATGTCACAAACAGAAACCAGTGAAAGGAGGCTTCACTTTCACACCTTTATATGGAAAGATGTGGATGAACAGGTCCCATTACAAAGAATAACACACCAACATCCTGTCCACAGGAAGAAGAAGGTTTACAGCCTGTAATTAGGCCTCGGGGTTATTTGTGTGGGTGTAGGTTGAAAAGTAATAGTTCTGTGCCTCCTGAGAACCGCATGAGGCCAACATACAGGAATTTACAGAGAGAGCCCAATTGGCCCCGAAATTGCAACAAACAGTGAATTTCCCCATATGGTGCAATTTCAGGCCATTCGGCGATCCACAAAGCAGGCAGATCGCCAAATATTGCCGGCAAATATGGTGCCTGTTCGACGGCAGCGAAATCCCCCATAGAGAAGCAATGGTTAATCTATTCACAGACACCGAACAGCAGAGAAATGTCAGTGAAATGCCCTGCTGTTCAAATCAAATCAAAATAAGCTTTATTGGCAGGACCACATTCATTTTAGCATTGCCAAAGCATATGGGGAGGTTATATGGGGTGGAGGGGGGGGTAGTGGAACGTATATGGGGGGGGAATGGGCAAGTCCATGGACATTATCAGGGGTAAGGGATAATGTGAAGGGGGATGGGGCGAGTCCGTGTTGGGGATTTATAAGTCCAGGATCTCTCATGTTCCTCTCAGTCTGTGACATTCTGTGACGTATTGGGCAGATATTTTCACCGCCGGCTCCTCTTCTCCCAGTATGATGTGGAGTTTCCTTGTCTCTTCTCCCAGTATGATGTGGAGTTTCCTCGTCTCTTCTCCCCGTATGATGTGGAGTTTTCTGGTCTCTTCTCCCAGTATGATGTGGAGTTTCCTCGTCTCTTCTCCCAGTATGATGTGGAGTTTCCTCGTCTCTTCTCCCAGTATGATGTGGAGTTTCCTTGTCTCTTCTCCCAGTATGATGTGGAGTTTTCTGGTCTCTTCTCCCAGTATGATGTGGAGTTTCCTTGTCTCTTCTCCCAGTATGATGTGGAGTTTCCTCGTCTCTTCTCCCAGTATGATGTGGAGTTTCCTTGTCTCTTCTCCCAGTATGATGTGGAGTTTCCTCGTCTCTTCTCCCAGTATGATGTGGAGTTTCCTCGTCTCTTCTCCCAGTATGATGTGGAGTTTCCTCGTCTCTTCTCCAGTATGATGTGGAGTTCCTCGTCTCTTCTCCAGTATGATGTGGAGTTTCCTTGTCTCTTCTCCCAGTATGATGTGGAGTTTCCTTGTCTCTTCTCCCAGTATGATGTGGAGTTTCCGTGTCTCTTCTCCCAGTATGATGTGGAGTTTCCTCGTCTCTTCTCCCAGTATGATGTGGAGTTTCCTCGTCTCTTCTCCCAGTATGATGTGGAGTTTCCTTGTCTCTTCTCCCAGTATGATGTGGAGTTTCCTGGTCTCTTCTCCCAGTATGATGTGGAGTTTCCTGGTCTCTTCTCCCAGTATGATGTGGAGTTTCCTCGTCTCTTCTATAGAGGTGAAGTCCGGGATGAGAGCGGAGAGTCTCTGGAAGTGAGTTTCCCTCAGTGCTGAGTACTTGGGGCAATGTAGGAGGAAGTGGACCTCATCTTCCAGGGCCTCCTGGTCACAATGCTGGCACAGTCTATTCTCCCTGGGCTTGTAGGTCTGTCTATGCCGCCCTGATTCAATTTCCAGGCTGTGGGCGCTCAGTCTGTACCGGCTCAGGATCTGTCTGTCCTTGGGGTCATGTAGTAGCTCCAGGTATGGGGCCAGTTTGTATTCCCTCTGTAAGGATTGGTAAATGGTGAGTTTCTTGGAGTTTGCTATATCATGTCTCCATTCTCTGATATAGTTTTCCCTGGAATCGTTAATTAGGGCCTTTATTTGATATTTTGTCAGGTTGCCTTCATGGGGGCTTTGGATGATCAGGGTGGATATGAGTTGTTGCAGCCCACATGGTTTTGGATGGTCCTTGTTGGCCAGTAGGGCTTTATGGTGGTATGAGTTTAAGCTGCTGATGTTTAGATGGTCCCAGTATGATAGTGCCCTCTTCTGTACTGCAAGAAGTAAGGGGAGTCTGCCCAGCTCGGCCCGGCAAGCATTGTTAGAGGTGCTCCGATGGACTTGGAGGAGGTGCTTGCAGAATTCCAGATGGAATATTTCTGTTGGGCTGGAGTCCCATTTGGGTTGGTCAGGGCAGGTGATGGGGCCCCATACTTCACTGCCATAAAGGAGGATTGGAGTGATGACGCTATCAAAGATTTTAAGCCAGACTCTTACAGGCGGTTTTAGTTTGTAGACGTTTCTCCTGATGGCATAGAAGGTTCTACGCGCCTTGTCTCTTAGGGCCTCTATGGCTGGTCTGAAACTTCCCGATCAGTTTGTTTCTAGGCCGAGGTATGTGTAGCTGTTGGCTTCATCAAGTTGCAGTCATTAAAGGAACACTCTAAGCTGAAAATGACCCCCTTTTTTGCAGTATACTAATGTTACTGCCCTACCTAGTCGTTCTATTTATTTTTTTAATGTTATACTTACCTTAAAACGGAGGCATTTTCACACGGCGGTTTTTTTCTGATCCCGCGCCTCCCTCCTTTTTCACTTCAAGCAATCTGAGACCGGAAGTTGGCACAAGGACTACGTCCAAAAGGCGCATGCGCTACTTTATTGCTCATGCAATCTCGGTGACATTTCGGTGCTCTGTGAATAATCCTGAGTGTATAAATGCTTGTAACTGTTTTGGCTAGGGTCAGACTAGCGCACTTTTAACGTGCGTTCTGGCGCACTTAATTACGGCCGCACTAGCAGCAAATGACGGGCAATGACGGCCAATATACAAAGTACGGTCGCACGAAAGTCCGGCCGTGCAACGCAAGTGGCAAACGAACGCATTTTGTCGAGAACGTCAAACCGCTAGTACGGTCGTACAGAGTGCGCTGCGCCCGCTAGCGGTGTGTGTGCGTGATTTTGAGATGTCAGACACTGCTAATGTCCAGCCAACATAACGTCCAGATGCAAAAAGTGTTTTATTGATGATCCGTACAAAATCACGAACGCAAATGCGCATCGTATGACCGCTATCGCGTACTCCGTGAAAAAAATGCGTCCATTCGTTCGAACACACTTTTTCACAGACAACGCGAAAATGCATTCGTCTGACCCTAGCCTTTTATTACATAAAGCACCAACAAGTTCCATAGCGCTGTACAAAGGGACCAGAGGACAAGCCCTAAAAAAAGAAGTGTGGGAACTGCAATATTTCCCTCCCCCCAATTAGAATTTAATACAAACACACACTGAACGCTCATATATTTACTATGTGAAAATAGTTGATAAATCCTATATTTATTGTGACTAATCAGGGGATGCTTTGACTGATCACCTCAATACAAGCTTTATAATGTATTGGACCAATGGGAACGGAGTTCCCTCTGCAAAAATACTGGAGGAGCCGTCGCAGCATTGAGACGCTAGGACAGGGCCACGAATTGCGCGCGTAACAGCGTCCGTGCAGCAGCCCACTCCGTCAAAGCACCCTAGTGACAGAGCTGCAAAGCTTGATTCTCCATAGGAGGCACTAAGGCTGGGGTCAGACGAGCGTAGTGTTCACGTCCGTGATTGCGCCTAAAAGTACGTCCGTGATAGCATGACAGAAAGCCCATCGGAGCCCGACACATGAAGGACGCGGACGCAAGGCAGGCAAGAACGTACAACTCCTAGAACGGCCGCACAAAGTGCGCTGCGTCCGCAACATCCGCATAGCTTTGTGTGTGAGTGATGGAACGTGGTCAGACGGACTGCATTTATACGTCCAGCATTTTTTTCACGGACAAAATGGTTTTGCTTTTTAATTTATTTTCCCTCCTACATCCGTCAAAATATACGTCAGTGAAAAAATGGACTGTGTGACCACTACTGCGTCTTCCGTACGGACGTACGTCCGTAGAAATCACGCTCGTCTGACCCTAGCCTAAGTGCGCTCAGCGAGGCGGCCAGACGGGCGTCGAGTGGAAGGAACGTCCACTCTCAAGGACGTTCCTTACGATCTCCAATGACGCTCGTCTGACCCCGGCCTTAACCCCGACATAAAACCATTGAGCTCAGTTATGAAAAAACATAATCACCCCTAGGGGTCTCCAAAACATGGACTAAAAGCAAAACACAACAACTTTTACTCATACTGTTATAATCAACACACAAGTGTCCAAACACATAGACACACACACACACACACACACACACACACACACACAGTCACACACACACAGTCACACACACACACAGTCACACACAGTCAGTCACACACACACAGTCAGTCACACACACAGTCACACACACAGTCACACACACACACACTGTCCCACACACACACTGTCCCACACACAGTCTCACACAGACACACACACACACAGACACAGTCACACACAGTCATACACACAGTCACATTTACACACACAGTCACACACAGTGACACACAGTCACACACAGACACACACAGTCACACACACACACTCACACACACACACATAGTCACACACAGTCACACTCACACACACAGTCTCACATACACAGTCACACACACACAGTCACACACACACACACAGTCACACACAGACACACACACACAGTCACACACAGACAGTCACACACACACACACACAGTCACACACAGACACACCAATAGTGTCAATTAGAACTTAAAAACACATGATGGAAATAATATTTTGTCACCAGCTTTTTCTTGTTTCTAATACAAGATATAAATATTTTTTTTTTTTGTTACATAGTTATATAGGCTGAAAAAAGACATGCGTCCATCGGGTTCAGCCTCTCTCACATAACCTACTGCTGTTGATCCAAAAGAAGGCAAAAAACCCAGTCTGAAGCGCTCGCCAATATGCAACATACTGGGAAAAAATTCCTTCTTGACCCCAGAATGGCAGTCAGATTTCTCCTTGGATCAAGAAGCTTTTACCCACATATTAAATATTATAACCCTTAATATTCTGTGTCTGCAGGAAGTCATCCAGTCGTTTTTTAAAAGTCTGTACAGACTCTGACCCAACCACCTCAACAGGCAGAGAATTCCACAGCTTTATTGTTCTCACCGTAAAATAACCCTTCCTATGCTTTAAGCTAAATTTTCTTTCTTCCAGTCTAAATGGGTGACCCCGTGTCCTGTGTATAGACCTGTTAATGAATAGGTTATCAGACAATGGTTGATAATGGCCCCGTATATATTTATATAAGGTTATCAGATCCCCTCTAAGGCGCCTTTTCTCTAAACTAAACAGGTTTAAGCTTGTTAGTCTTTCCTGATAACTTAACCCTTCCATCCCCCTTATTAATTTAGTTGCCCGTCTCTGCACTTTTTCTAACGATATAATATCTTTTTTTAAGACAGGTGCCCAAAATTGCACGGCATATTCAAGGTGCGGCCTGACCATTGATTTATACAGAGGCAAAATTATGTTTTCATCCCGTGAGTGAACTCCCCTTTTAATGCATGCCAGTACTTTGCTGGCCTTGGCGGCTGCTGTTTGACATTGCACATTGTTACTTAGTTTGAAGTCTATGATTATTCCCAAATCCTTCTCCTGCTTGGATTTCCCTAACTCCGTACCATTTAGGGTATAAATTACTTGTGTGTTCTTCACTCCAAAGTGCATAACTTTACATTTATCTAGATTAAATTTCATCTGCCATTTAAGTGCCCAGTCCCCCAATATATCTAAATCCCTCTGCAGCGAAGTAACATCCTGCTCACATTGTATTACTTTTCCTAGTTTTGTGTCATCTGCAAACACTGATACATGACTTTCAATGCCTATCTCAAGGTCATTTATAAATAAATTGAATAGTATTGGTCCTATAACAGACCCCTGAGGGACACCACTTACCACTGGTGCCCATCTTGAAAATGTACCATTTATGACCACTCTCTGTACCCTATCTTTTAGCCAGTTTTCTATGTAAGAACAAGTATTTTCATCTAGACCATTTTTTCTTAATTTAAGTAGTAACCTTTTGTGTGGAACTGTGTCGAAAGCTTTGGCAAAATCTAAGTAAATCACATCCGCTGCGACCCCCTGATCTATACTTCTACTTACTTCCTCATAGAACGTAATTAGGTTAGTCTGACATGATCTGTGTTTCATGAAACCATGCTGATTTTTGCCAATTACATTATACCTCCCAATAAATTCCTGAATATTATCCCTTAGTAACCCCTCAAATACTTTCCCAGCCACAGATGTTAAGCTCACAGGTCTATAATTCCCAGGCACAAATTTTAAACCTTTCTTAAATATAGGGATCACGTCAGCTTTTCTCCAATCCTCTGGTACTATTCCTGAAAGAAAAGAATCTTGAAAGATTAAGAACAGAGGTTTACATATTTCAACACATAGCTCTCTTAGTACTATTATTAATGATAATCTGAGATCTTTTCATTCAACAAACCCAGGACATACTGAAAACGAGAGGAATCTCAATGTATCCGTCCTGCTAAAATACTTTCTCAAAAAAAACCATTTCGGGGCAAATTGGGGGGTTTGGTAAATAATCCATTTGGTGTTCACTGAGCCGTGACTCTGTTGTATTGGAAACCGGTTCTTCTCCTTTCCTTTGTAGTAAACATTTGTCTCCCCCCGCAGGTCACCATGAGGTCTACGGACAGTTGTTTCATTTTTTCCATTTTCAAAAAAATTGGTCCAGTTTCTGCCAGATGTTCTAAATTTCCCATACAAGGTTATTCAGAGAGCACCGGCATTTCGGTGCTCTCCCATTCGCCGACCCTGCGGTGAATTCAGCATTCGGCGCAATGCGCTCGTCTGACATTAGTCTAACTTAGCACTTGCAGCCGGGTGGAGAGGTGCTGCGGGGTTAGCGGAGTGTGACGTGGGAAAGATGGCCGCCTCCACAGAGCAAATAATCCAACAAGGAAATGTCCAGTTTGAGGATGTTCAGTGAGATGGCTGCAGCAAACTGAACTGCTGCACTGAAGCAATTCAGCAGCTGCTGAGGAACTGAACACGCCTCAGGATCTTTGATGTGAGCCAGGTGTGCACCAGGGCAGTGGATACTTATACTCTGAGTGCAGGAATCAATGGCTGGTACATATATATATATTTAAAACCAGCATGTAACCAACTCTCTGCCTATCAAAACATTAATGGGTTAAATGTCTTGGTGCCAAAATCCAAAGAAAGCTTTTAATAGACCATACACACGCAATTAAGTCTTAATAAAGAAATTCTAGATCAAATCTGCATTAAAACAAACAACCAGTGTTTGGGATAGGGCTGCCAGATCTGCCATGTTTTCCTGGACACATATAAGTTATTCATGGTAATGGGCAGTGCATGAAAAATGCCACCCCGCAGCATGTATAATCCAAACCCTGCAGGTAAGAAATCGCAAAAGAATCCCAGGAGACCTGCCTTGATTTCCCTCCTGCAGCATATGAATTATACATGTTGCAGGGCAGCTCTTTCCCCTGTGCTGCCCCCCCTGCAGGAAACAGTAATACCTGTCCAGGAAAACCCTACTCTAAACAGGTGCGAGTCTAATCTCCAATCACTTCCTCTCCTGTATTTTGGCTCCTGCCCTGACCCCACCTTCACCTTGTTCCCCTTTATAAGACGCCCTCACACCCTGAGATCTGATAGGTCACCCTGATAATCTCACCATGAGGTCTGTGTTGGGTTTCCTGGCTGTGCTTTTAGCTCTTGTTTCTGCTGGTGAGTCTTTGTCGAACATCTGCGGCTTCGGATTATTTTATATACAGATAGATTTTTATTTTTTTGAGAATGTGATCTAGTGTGTTGTGTGTTTGTTTTGGTTTTTTTTTTTCAGTAAACTGAAACTTTACAATTCAAGCTCCTATGTTGCTAAAATTCATGGCCGGGTACACGGTGGTTTAATGTTTATGCCAGTGTTCTTGAACCTTGGTACACCAGGTGTCATGTGCACCACGTAGGGTTGCCAGACTCTGTCTTCCAGGACACCATCTATTCAGGCTGAGCAGCACGTGTATAAGCCATACGCTGCAGATCAGGAATCTCAGGTGACCTGACTTTATATTTTCTTGCAGTAGCATATGAATTAGACATGTTGCAGGGCAGCATTTTCCTGCTCCACACTGATGCATTATCCTGCTGAACGAGGCCATGGCCTTGCTGTGGTGTCTGGTCTAGCACAATCCCTAAAGGTGCATACATGGCGTGCAATACCTAATTCTGGCCAAATCTGGAGCTGTAGGCCCAGATGGGCTCCCCTTCTCTTCCCCATGTGCATCAACTGGCCTTTGGTGCCCATGACCCTGTTCAGTTGTCCTTGTAACACTTCTGGTAGGTGAACACCAACAAGACTGTTATGGAGGTGCTGTGACCTAGGTGTCTGGTGATCACTATCTGGTCCTCGTCAGTTGCTGCTTGTCCACTTTTCCTGCTTCCAACACAAACTAAACCTGGCTCCTAATGTATCCCACCCCATTACGGGCACCATTTGTAGCCATGTATCGGGGGGTTTAATGTTGTGATAAGCGCGTCCCTACCAACAGATTCCCCTATCCTAGGGCTGTCAAACTTGGAGGAATGGTGTTCTGAATTCCACCTCCCATGATTCTTCTGTTGGCCCCCTATTGTACTGGAGGGCTATGGGTTTGACCACCCCATCCTGCTTCATGATGCCACGCAGTTTCTGTGACCTTAGGCCCCTGGCACACGAGTATTTATGGCTCATGTGCGCCCGCACTTCTGTGCGTTTTTGACTGGGAAGGCCATCCACTGGACGTGAACAAGCCCTCCCCGTCAAAGCTAAACGGACCCTGAAAGGATACAAAGCGCGATTCTCCATAGGAGGATCGCGCTTTGTACGCTGAGCGCAGAGTGTGGACGGAATGTCCTTTTACGGATGTTCCTTCCTCTGCTCGTGTGCCGCCAGCCTAAACTGGTGCTAGTGATCCTGACCAAGGAGTTCCAATCTTGGTGTGGGGAGAAGAGCAAGAGCCCCTAGTGTCTAATTACACTCGTCAATCTTCCAATGACAGCTACAAAAAAATCATGGCATATCAGACCTGCCTTGCACACCACTCCAACATGCAGCAAGGAATTCTGGGTGGAACATGCAAATTAAAACCCAAATGTGTGGGATTTTTTTTTATGGTCTGCTGTAGGGCAAACGCCCCATATGCCATGCTAGATGAATGTGTAAAAGGCACAAGCTGGTCCTGGGCAGCCAGTACAGGCAGGTCTTTTCCTCCAGGCAGGAGACTGGCTCTTGTGGTGTGAATCAATAAAATTTATGGAAGGGCCAGGTAAGCCTTACATTTTTCAGGTTCTTTGTGCTAACCTGCCTGATTCGAGTGTACAAAGGTTTTCACATTGTAACATTTGACATGGGTCAATCAGTATGTGTAATTTTAACTTCATGAACAAGAGCCTCACTACCTTTGCTTGACCTATGGGAAGCAACGTTCTAGGGTAAACTAGAATTTAAAGATTGTTCTGCTTTGCTTAATCCTTAGTTGACATATTGTTCAACCAGACCGGTTCTGAACTCTAGAGCCCCTTAATGCAGACCCTGTGCAACAAGGGGCTCCTCAACATACAGGCAGATCCAGTGTCTGTGCTGCAGTGCTCATATCTCTTGCTTTATGGGGGTTTGTAGTGATCATGAGATTAGCAATGCAATATCTGTATGTGCTGCATAATGCCTGTGTGTGGCAATTACAGCAACACCTTGTATCTGTATGTGCTGCATAATGCCTGCGTGTGGCAATTACAGCAACACCTTGTATCTGTATGTGCCTCATAATGCCTGTGTATGGCAATTACAGCAACACCTTGTATCTGTATGTGCTGCATAATGCCTGTGTATGGCAATTACAGCAACACCTTGTATCTGTACTGTACAGATGCGCTCATTATTTATACCCATGAATCTTATCCCTGCACAACACCAAGTGACCCCCCCCCTGCACTCTAGTTATTGTAATGCTGCAGCAAAATGTTTGAACTCTCAATTTGCAGCTTGTTACCTTCCAGGGTGCTTACAGAGTAGGTAAGGTGGGCTTTTTCTCCAGGGGCACGTTAACCTTGTCTTAAAGATGTAGTAATGGGGTTGATATGTTAATGAGTTCTCTTCAATGCAATAAAAAAATCACTACTTTGGGAGTGAAGCGGTTAATAGTAGTTACTGTTTTTTTTTTTTTTTTTTTCTTTCAGGTCAAGCTCTGTCATGTATACAATGTGTGTCTCCTAGGAATCCCTCCTGTGATGGACTCAGTGTCTCCTGTCTTCTTGATAATGTGTGCGGAGCCTCTTACACTGTAACTACATCAGGTACAGTATGTGTTTATCCGCAAAATCGAGCTTAATATTAAACAAAACCTAATGTTACTGATTTAACTCAGATAAAGACACATTCTTCCAGATTGTGCTCCTCTGCCCTGACTCAGACCAGCCTTAATTCTATGTTTAAAGATGCACTTTTTTAAACATTTGAGCTTCGTTTGTGTTTTGTATTTATAAAGTATTTTACCAGGAAGGATACATTGAGATTTCTCGTTTTCAAGAACATTAAAATGTTAGTTGTATATATCTCATAGGTATCAAAGTTACATTCCTTCCAATCTGCTGAAATCATTATCAACTGCTAAATACTTGACTTGTTTACAAAATATTGGGTAACTTTTTTCTTTTCTATACTTAGTGATGTGAATCCAGTACAATCGCTCCTGTCCTGCGATCCTAAACTGATTGTCAAACATCATTGTATTCTTTGCAGGTTTTTCTGTGGTTACTAGAAACTACATGCGAGGTTGTGTTACTAAGAACCAATGTAACCTGCAAGGAAGCATAAGTGTCATTAACGTCATGAACAGGTTTGGTGTGAGCTGCTGTAACACTGACAACTGTAACCCGTCTTTACCCACATGTAAGTGACTTAATCTTGATGTTAGAATGGCTTTATACTCTACATTTAGAGCAGCTGGTCCTGCTTGTAGAATAAATGTCTATAGGGGTTATTCAGAGATCACTATCAGCGCCGCCTCATTCCCCTACGCTTCAGGAAACAGAACTGCTGGCTGAACACTATTCCATGAAATTACCTAGAATGCCGCAGCATTGTGACTTCATCTTAAACTCTAGTGGCTTGTTTTTGTTTTATTTTACTCTCTGTAGACTTGACTTTATTCTGTCATGCCTTCTGACCATCAGCCGGTCAGTACTAGGGACTCGGGAGGGATTCCTGGGATACAGTTAAAATGTGCCTGTGCTCCCCCATCCCAGAGGCTGGGAAATGGGCAATGAGGGCACTGGAGCCAAGGAAATCCAGACCGTCAGATCCCTGCGCATGCTCGCTTGCTGCTGTGGGGAGTAACACGTAAAAACTGACCGACTCTGTTACTGCAACTGGTCAAAATCATTTTCATTTTCTATTGGGACAATACTAGCCGCTAGCTTACACTCTCCTGTTTACTCTTACACCAGCTGGAAAGACGTGCATTCAACTCTTCCCAACCTACTGTTGGGCCAACCCCCCCCCCCCCAGTCTGAAATGCTCACCAACGTTTTATGGAACATGGGGGCGCTGCCCATAGTGACCCAATGGTAGAGCCTCCACTGATCAACCTTCCTCAGACTACAAGCAAATATTACAATGACCTGACTTTTTTCTTTTTCCCTCCCCCTTAAAGTACCAGCCGTGAATACAACATTCAATGGACTTGTTTGCAGAACCTGTGTCAGTGCAGACTCAGACTGGTGTTACACCAAGGATACTGTGCAATGCACAGGGAATGAGAACATGTGTCTCCTGCAGACCACCAGTATCACAGGTAATGCATCCATCGGTCATGGGAATATTTTGGTTGGGTGATTGGGGGGCTTGCAAAATATTTGCTTGCCCTGACTTCTTGGCACTGTCCATGGACTCATTACTGCACAGGTGGTGGGTTTAGATCTCTACTCATGATGTGCTGTTGGCAAATCAAAGCGGCCTTCTGTTTGGGGACCCATCCATGATGGACCAATTGCTAAACTGGAGACCCAGATGTTTGAGCAAGAACTACACACACTTGACCCAAGAATCCGAACCATTCTTCCCCGGTCTTGCAAATGCAGTTTTCTGTCTTGGTATCAGAGCCTAGGAATAACTTTTTGCTGGACCTTCTAATTAACCTTTACAGCAGGGACCTCAACTCTGCCTCATCTTGCCCCCACATCAGATTTCTGATGGCCAATATTTTTTTTTTTTTTTTAATGCAATAGATGCCCAGAGAATCATGGCTGAAGATTCAGAAACCTATGGGGAGGACAACATTTTAAGTGTGCTGCTCAGTTTCTACTTGCTTTTGGTCATGAAACTCAAATCAACTTCACGATTACCACCGTTACTGAGTGTAGTGATATCAGTGCCTTGTCTTATGACCAAGTCTGCTTACAAATATGGCTCGTTCTTGGCATTGGGAGATGGATCTCTTGGCCCAGTGGGTAGTTCTACTGGTTGAGGCCAACCACCAGCACTGTAGGTCCTAGATGTATCGGTGCACTGCTGCAAGGGTCCCCTGATAGCAGTAACTGTGCATTTAGCGGTGTCTGGCTTGCTGGAGGTGCAGTTCTCTCCAGAATAAACACTGGGTCAATGTGTTTGACTCAAGCCTGCAGTGCTCACTGAACAGGCCAGTTGGAAATTCTTTGGTTAGTGGCCATTGTCTATGTTGCCTGTCGCTTCATGTTGGCTCAAGCCAATATTTAAACTATTACATCATAACTCTTAGAACTCTGAGTATGTATACCTTAAACTTTCTGGGTTTTTGTGTTTTTAGCGGTATCGATGAATACAGCGCTCCGCGGATGCACCACCAAAAGCCTCTGTGACCTTGGCCGACAGACTGTAGAAAATGCTGGCCAGAAAGTGGACGTGAAGTATATTTGTACCAGTGGGACTGCTGGCCTGTACAGTGGATTAACCCTTTCCCTCGTTGCAATTCTCCTCAATATAATTTAAGACTGTCCTGAAGCCATGAGCGGTTCTAGATTCTCCATTTCTGTATTTTACACTTTTGGATTGTTGACTTAATGTGAACTTGCACTCGCAGTTGGAAAGCTCAAATCACTGGATCACGTGGCTATCACCATGATCTTCCCAGTCATATGCACATATGGACTGTTCTACCAGGCACACGGGATTTTCATGTGATCTTTCAATTATCTGTAAATGATAACCTGCTGTAAAATAAAACTAAATTTTTAAATTCCACTCATGTCTTGACCACCCTCTTTACATTTCTGTGTCCATTAAAAACATCCTTAAATACATGGGCAATGCATCATTTCATGGTGAGCAGTCACTAAATGGTCTGCTTCAGCTCGGGCTCCCAGAAGTCCTTGGGCTTTTTGTACTGGCGCAATTTGTGGGTCGTGTGCTATGCAACAGGACATGCGAACTTGTCGTACAGACGTCCCTTAATGCCTGCACCAAATGATGGATCAGTGCTGTGATAATGTGCAGAGCTGATCCATCGTGGCCTCAAACTGGTCTCAGATGGTGACAGGAGCCAGGAAACTGATTCCTCAGCTGCCAGTGACACTGGGTGAGGTGGATGCAACTCCACCACTTAACCCAGCTTGTTAACCAGTCTGGCTGGGCTAGGAGGGGGCGCTTCTCACATCCTGACCACTTCAAAAGTAGGGATAGGCCGAACACCCCCCCCCCCCCATTTTTGGTTCGCAAGTCAATGGGGTTCAAAAATTGAGTTGCCCTCTATGCAAGATATTGGTCTTAAAAGGTGTATTGGGGGGGGGGGGTCTGGTTAATGCCCTGGAGGAAAGGAAACCTTTTTTTTTTTTTTTTTAAAAGCAGTTCGGTTTGATTTTTTTTGTGTATATAGTAACGGTTTATTAGATATTGGATTAAAACAGGAATATTTTTAACATTGAAGCCTATGGGATAAAACCTTTTTACTAAAACATCAGGCAGACATGGCCCTCTAATCAGGCACTGTAGAGGGCAGCCTACGGGGGCCTCCAAGGATCCCCTTGGAGCATGCGGATGACAGAGCTGGGTGCATGTGGCAGAGGGAGGGAGCCACAGCAGACCCCCCCCCCCCCACAACCAGGGAGCCCCCACTGACCACCAGGGTAAGGTGACACATTTCAAAAATAAATCCTATAAGATTAGGCCAAAAAACAAAGCAATTTATAAGGGCTTCCAAAGCACAAGCAGAAGAGAAAATGGCTCAGTCAGTAAGTAAAAAAAGGGACAAAACATTTTTTAGATACATAAACGAGAAAAGAAAAGTAAAACAAGGATTAGTTAGATTAAAAACGAAGGAAGGTATGTAGAAGAGGATAAAAGTCTCGCTGACTGCCTCAATGAATATTTTTGTTCAGTCTTTGCAGAAGGAAAGGGACCTCAGTTAGGAGGAAACACTAAAGAGACACTTACATATGAGTTTACAGAGGAGGTTCTACAGCAGCTGTCTAAAGTAAAGACAAGTCAATGGGGCCTGATGGGATCCACCCTAAATTATTAAAAGAGCTCAGTGATGTAATGGCAAAACCGTTGGCAAGGATTCGTTAAATAAATCTAACGGTCGCCCCAGAAGACTGGAAATTAGCGCATGTTGTGCCCATTCACAAGGGTAGTAGGGAGGAATCTGGGAACTATAGGCCAGTTAGTCTTACGTCAGTAGTGGGGAAATTAATGGAAACCATGTTAAAGGAAAGGATTGTACATCTAAAAACACATAGATTACAGGATCAGAAACAACATGGGTTTACCTCGGAGATCATGCCAAACTAATCTTATTGATTATTATTTTTGTTACCCAATCAAAAAAAGACACAGGTGGTGCAGTAGACATTGCTTATTTAGATTTCAGTAAGGCTTTTGATACTGTTCCGCATAGAAGGCTTATCAATAAATTGCAATCTTTGAGCTTGGATTCCAATATTGTTGAATGGATTAGGCAGTGGCTGAGTGACAGGCAACAGAGGGTTGTCGTAAATGGAGTTTATTCAGCGCAAGGTCTTGTTACCAGTGGGGTACCTCAGGGGTCAGTACTTGGACCCATTCTATTTAATATTTTTATTAGTGATATTGCAGAAGGTATTAATAGAAAAGTGTGTCTTTTTGCTGATGACAAAGATTTCCAACAGGGTTGACGTTCCTGGAGGGATCAGCCAAATGATTTGGGTAAACTAAAAAAATGGTCGGAGTTGTGGCAATTGAGTTTTAATGTGGATCAGTGCAAGATAATGCACCTGGGACGTAAAAACCCAAGGGCTGAATATAGAATATTTGATACAGTCCTAACCTCAACATCTGAGAAAAGGAATTTAGGGGTCATTATTTCAGAGGATCTAAGGGTAAGTGGTCAATGTAATAGAGCAGCAGGAAATGCTGGCAGAATGCTTGGTTGTGTAGGGAGAGGTATTAGAAGTAGGAAAAGGAAGTGCTCATGCCACTATACAGAGCACTGGTGAGACCTCACTTGGAGTACTGTGTGCAGTACTGGAGACCGTATCTCAAGAAGGATATAGACATCTTAGAGAGAGTTCAGAGAAGGGCTACTAAAATGGTGTACGGCTTGAAGGAGAAAAGTTACCAGGAAAGGCTTAATGATCTTAACATGTACAGCTTGGAAAAAAGACGAGACAGAGGAGATATGATAGAAACATTTAAATACGTAAAGGGAATCCACAAGGTAGAGGAAGGGAGTATATTTAAAAGGAAACAAAATAGCAAAACAAGAGGACATAGTCTTAGATTAGAGGGGCAAAGGTTTAAAAGTAACATCAGGAAGCATTATTTTACTGAGAGGGTGGTGGATACATGGAACAGTCTTCCAGTTGAAGTGGTAGAGGCCAAAACAGTAATTGAATTTAAGCAAGCATGGGATAGGCATAAGGCTATCCTAAACAAAAGATAAATCCAGGTAAAGTATCCATGTAATTGGACAGACTAGATGGGCCGAAAGGTTCTTATCTGCCGACATTTTTCTATGTTTCTAAATCCCAGGACCTCTTTAAATGTCGCCAGGAACATAAAATAAAACACTTTTTTCTTTCTCTACCTGGCTGTATTTAATTATATATTCAACCGGGGGGGGGGGGGGGTGGCATGTGGGCTAAGCGGGGTCTCAGGCAGTTTTTTTTTTGGTTTATGTGCATATTAGCAAATTTATAGGACGGTAAGGGCAGGTACAATATCTTCTCTAATACAGTTCCAATCTCGTACCCAAAAAACGCTGAGTAAATGATGTACCTGAGTGCATATGCCCTTAAACAGATACAAAAACCAATTGGGCAGCACATCAGGATTTGAATAAAGGAAACTTAATATTGTACCTGTCCATTGACTGTTTCGACCCAACACGAGCCTTAATGTATGCAGGCATCATATTAAACACACACAACTGTACAGTATCAGAGCTCACCCAATAACGGCAGACCTTGAAGGATGCCCAACCTCATGGTGACGGCGTCTACTTCTGGGAATAAGGCCGATCGATGACGTAAATGTATGCTAAACCTGCAGGACACAGGGAACCATAGAGATATAAAACAAAGACCTGCTTGGACCAGAGACTAAAGTGGCAACATTGTATAAGTGAAAAAGAAAACATTTAGATCAAAACTCGACTACTAGGCTACAGGTGGTGGAGCCAGGAAGGTATAAACGCACAACCATATAGAAAGAACCTTCGTGATGTACATGCGGTAACTGTATATGGATGTGATTATAGCAAAAACAACCCCTAAATATATTAAGGGCAAAAATAGCATACTACTGTTTCAATGGTGCGACACAGCAAGAGATACATTGAATATTTTGATTATTGCTTAATGTGTTTATCTAATTGTTGACACAAAAATACTTAAAACACCAGGTGTTGCATCAAATAGGTGTTAGAAACGAAGTATACAAAATCTATTCATTTAGACCTCTAGGAGAGAGTATGTAGGGTCTTAATCCAAAAGGTCTCACGTTACAAGAGCAAACGTGAGCAGTCACCTGGAAAGTGGGGGGGGGGTGGTACATGGTCAATAGCAACCACTCTCAGGGTGGTAAGCTGGTGTTTATCTTCAAGAAAATGCCTAGCAACTGGTTGTTCTGAATGACCATCCCTGAAGGCGATGGTAATGTTGGATCGATGACAATGGATCCTGTCACGCAAAGGTCTATTAGTTTTGCCAACATAAGCAAGGCCACAGGGGCACGTGAGTAGATAGATTTCAAATTCAGTGGTGCAAGTAATATGTTGGCGAATCTTGTACCTTTTGCCAGAATGTGGATGAGGAAAGGAACCTGTTGTAGCCACCTGTCTACAAGTCAGAGTTGGGACAGCAGGAACAACCAGGTCGCAAACGCTGAGGCTGACTTGCGTATGAAGATACAGGATCTGCTTTAACCAGTATATCACGAATATTTTTAGACCTCTTATAACTGATAGGAGTTTGTAAACAAAATGTTGGGCAGTATTTTATCACCCTGGAATAAAGACCAATTGGATCGGATGGCCTTAGCCATAGTTTGACTCAAAGTGTGGTATGTCAAAGGAACAAAAACCCATTGATGTGATTTAAGGGGGATGGTCTTGGGTGCATTAAACTTTGCAATAGCTTTAGATAAAGCCTGTTGAAGATTAGCCGGTTTATGTCCTCTGGCCAAAAAACGTTGGAACATCTCATCTATTTGAGTTGATCTAGTCTGAACATCTGAGTTATTACATAACACACGCAAAAATTGCAAGATCGGGAGGGATCGAATTAAATGGGGAGGATGGAAACTCTCAGCACGAAGCAAAGAGTTTCTATCAGTATCTTTACGATACAATGAATGGATAATCTGTCCATCCTGAATCGTAACCAGCACGTCCAGAAAACACACAGTGGTCGTGCTGGAAGTACAAGTGAAACGTACAGGAGACTCAATCGTGCTAAGCGTCTGTGTCCTCTCCAACAGTGCCTGCTGGGACCCCTGCCAAATCAGAAAAATTTTGTCAATAAATCTCATGTAAAAAATGATATTAGCATATGATGGTAAAATGTGTTGCTGTTCGTATTGGTACATGTAAGCATTGGCATATGCAGGAGCCAATATCTATATCTAATATATATATATATATATAATGAGATATCTATATTCTTATAAATATATATGTATATCCAGATTTGTATTACACACACATTTTGGCAACTAATTGCCCCCCCAATTTGGCTGATCCCTCCAGAAGAAATGTTGAACCCGATAGAGCAGAGAATAATATATATTCTCTGCTCTGTCGGGTTCAACATTTCTTCTGGAGGGATCAGCCAAATGGGGGGGCGCGCATTTAGTTGAGATTGTCCACATGCCACACCCCCATGTGCGTATGTGTATATATGGTCTGAGGTCTGTGGGTGGGTGTATATATACGTCTGTGTGTGGTATCAATGCATCCCTACTCTATACACAGCGCTCCGTGTCCCTTTTTTTTATATTTTATACTATTCCTATTAAATTAACAGTCATTTTTGATGTATTTTATTCAGTAGAAACTTTTTTTTGCCTATATAACATGTGCTCTGTGAAAATAAAATGATTTTGTGTGTACATTTTAATTTAGTTAGTGGATTCCTGTCCAGTGCGATGAGAAGCAAACGTAATACAATGTAGACACGCTGCGAGGCAGAGCGGAGTGAAGTCAAGCCTGCAAAATGTTTGCTTCTCTTCGCTACGCCGTGCATCGCTACACGCTCCGTGTGTCTCAGCCTTTATTCCCAGATCGCTAGCTTACCGAATCAGTTTGTATACTTGTTACTGACCCTGCTTGTTCTGAGGACCCGATCTGTTGCCGACTTTGCCTGCCATTTGACTATTCTCGCTGTGTATTCCCTGCCTGTTCTGTTTGCTTCCTGTTGCTACTGGTGTGCGCTGATTCTCACCATATGCAGTAGCGCAGTACAAGTGCCTAAACATTGCTGACCCGGTTTTGTTATAGCTGCTGATGTAACTGAATAGATCAGGGATCTCTTCTGCATTACCAAAACCTCCACCACTGCACTCTTCCACAATACCACAGAGGGGTTATGGTGTGAAGGCACTTGCTGCCACCAAAGGCAAAATATTTGGGAGCACTGATGCCTATACCAGATTCATATCATTTTAATATTTGACCGCAGGGTCCAACCCTGCACTTTTCCACAATACCACAGAGGGGTTACGGTGTGACGGCACTGTTGCCGACACTAAAGGCCCAATTTTAAAGCACCTATTGTTCCTTTCATCCAAAGCCTGCATAAGTTTCACAATAATTTAGCCCAAAAAATACACAAAACTTGTTCTGTGTGTCCTAAAACGCCTCCTCTTTTCATACAGGCTGCCGCCCCAAGCAGTTGTTTATGAATAGATTAAAGGAAAACCATTTACCGTCATTTGAAACGTCAATTTTTTGTTTTTAAATGTTTCTATACATCCTAAAAATCCGCCACTTCACGGGCAGGTTATGGGGACCTCCTAGGCACGATATTTGAAGGAATTTTTCGTTTTTATTTTTAACCCTTATTTCATGGAAAACTCACTGTCCCTTTAAAAATGTATTTTTTTAAACTTTTTGTCCTTGTTTCCTGTCCCCCAGGGCACTACCCGGACCCTTTTATGGCAAATATGTAGCATATATACCCTCTTGGAGGGCACTCTAAAAACCGAATTTTCAGCCCCATTGACTTGCATGGAGTTCGGGTTCGGACCCGAACATTTGGAAAATTCGGGTTCGGGCCCGAACTGAACTCGGGGGGTGTTCGGCTCATCCCTAGTGCTGAGTACTTGGGGCACTGTAGGAGGAAGTGGACCTCATCTTCCAGGGCCCCCTGGTCACAATGCTGCCACAGTCTATTCTCCCTGGGCTTGTAGGTCTGTCTATGCCGCCCTGATTCAATTTCCAGGCTGTGGGCGCTCAGTCTGTACCGGCTCAGGATCTGTCTGTCCTTGGGGTCTTGTAGTACCTCCGGGTATGGGACCAGTTTGTATTCCCTCTGTAAGGATTGGTAAATGGTGAGTTTCTTGGAGTTTGCTATATCATGTCTCCATTCTCTGATATCGTTTTCCCTGGAATCGTTAATTAGGGCCTTTATTTGATATTTGTCAGGTTGCCTTCATGGGGGCTTTGGATGATCAGGGTGGATATGAGTTGTTGCAGCCCACATGGTTTGAGGTGGTCCTTGTTGGCCAGTAGGGCTTTATGGTGGTATGAGTTGGGGCTGCTGATGTTTAGGTGGTCCCAGTATGATAGGGGAGTCTGCTCAGCTCGGCCCGGCAAGCATTGTTAGAGGTGCTCCGATGGACGTGGAATATTTCTGTTGGGCTGGTGTCCCATTAGGGTTGGTCAGGGTAGGTGATGGGGCCCCATACTTCACTGCCATAAAGGAGGATTGGAGTGATGATGCTATCAAATATTTTAAGCCAGACTCTTACAGGCGGTTTTAGTTTGTAGAGTTTTCTCCTGATGGCATAGAAGGTTCTACACGCCTTGTCTCTTAGGGCCTCTATGGCTGGTCTGAAACTTCCCGGTCGGTTTGTTTCTAGGCCGAGGTATGTGTAGCTGTTGGCTTCATCAAGAGTGCAGTCATTAAAGGAACACTCTAAGCTGAAAATGACCCCCCCTTTTTTTGCAGTATACTAATGTTACTGCCCTACCTAGTCGTTCTATTTTTTTATTTTTTTTAATGTTATACTTACCTTAAAACGGAGGCATTTTCACACAGCGTTTTTTTTCTGATCCCGCGCCTCCCTCCTCTTTCACTTCAAGCAATCTGAAACCGGAAGTTTTTACAAGGTCTACGTCCAAAAGGCGCATGCGCTACTTTATTGCTCATGAGTCAATGAGGTGATTCCGCTACCGCTCCACCTTCTTTGATTAGTGTTACGCGCAAAATGATGCGCGCAACACTAATCACTGCCGCTGACTTTTGCCGACGGCTCGCTCCCGCCAGCTTCAGCGCGATGACGCCTCCTACTCAGCATTAGTCGGCAGAAGCGGGAAATACAAATCCCGCTCTGCTGACTGACAGCTGGGAGGGCCGAGGAAAGTCCTCCGCGCCTTTCATCTGTTTCAGCCGATTGGCTCAGCGGAAGGGTGAGGATAGAAAATGGCATACGTAGGTCATCATGACCACCTAAAAAAGCTTAGGTGGTCATGTTGCCTAGAGTATCCCTTTAAGTGTGAAACAGGAACTCTTGGTTTTTGCGTTCTTCCTTTGGAAAACCATGACTTTTGTTTTCTTTTGGTAGATGGGTAGTGCCCATGCCGCACTGTATTTTTCCAGCACTTCCAGGCTGTCTTGTAGACCTCTCTCTGTTGGTGACAGTAATAGGAGGTCATCTGCAACATACAACAGGAACTTCACCTCGGTGTCATGTAGAGTTAGTCCTGGTGCTGAGGAGGATTCTAGAGCTTCAGCCAGTTCAGTGATTTCATTCGGCAGGTTTAATCAGGCGAATCCCATAGGCTTCAATGTTAAAAATATTCCCCCGTTTTTATTAAATATTTATTCCACAGTTTATTCTTTTCACTTGCAGCAAACAGTCTCTTTATTTATTTATTAGGAATTTTTTATGCATTCTTTCATCTAAATTTCTTTTCTGATTTTTTTTTTTTTTTTGTTTTTTTAAAACGGCGTTGTTGTTTTTTTCTGTAACAGACCTTTTTATTATCATTCATAGGACCTTGTATATTAATTCCAGCCATTTTCGTGCAGCAGTTTTTTTGCAAACACCTTTTCAAAGTTGCAGGGGTTTTTTTGGTTTTTTTACACGGTTCGTCAGCTTGTCGGCTTTTTCCGGCGGCTGGTCAGCGCTCTGTCTGGCAGGTCATCAGCTTTTTTCAGATCGACTCGATGGTTTTGTGGCGGATCGCCAGATACATTTAGGCTAAGGTCAGACGAAAGCATTTTTAACGTGCGTTTAACCGCACGAAATCACGGCCGTGCTAGCAGCAAATGACATCCAATGCCGGGTAACATACGAAGAACGGCCGCACGAAAGTTCGTCCGCGCAACGCAAGTGGCAAACGAACGCATTTTTTCTAGAACGTCAAACCGCTAGTACTGACGTACAGAGTGCGCTGCGGCCGCATAGCGGCGTGTTTGCGTGATTGGGAGATGTCAGACACTGCTAATGTCCGGCCAACATAACGTCCAGACGCCAAAAGGGTTTTATTGATGATCCGTACAAAATCACGGACGAAAATGCGCATCGTATGACCGCTATCGCGTATTCCGTGAAAAAATACGTCTATTCGTTCGAACGCACTTTTTCACAGACAACGTGAAAAATGCGTTCGTCTGACCCTAGCCTTAGCAGGTTTTCAGTGTTTTTTCTGATCGATTCAGTGATTTTATGGCGGTTTTTCAGATGCTTTTGGCAGGTTTTGCAACTTTTTATGATCGAATCAGTGGGTTTTTGCTGTTTCTTCTGATCGATTCAGTGTTTTTTTGGCAGATCGTCGGATGCATTCAACGGGTTTTCGGCAGGTTTTGCAGTGTTTTTTCTGATCGATGCAGTGGTTTTGCGGCATTTTTTTGGATGCGTTCGGAGGCTTGTTCCCTGCACTTTGGGGGACCCTGCGGTGAATGCTCAATTCACAGCAGGGTCCGCGAAACGGATTAGCCGAAGTGCAGGGAACGGGAGAGCATAAGAAATCTCGGTGACATTTCGGTGCTCTGTGAATAATCCTGAGTGTATAAATGATTGTAACTGGTTTTATTACATAAAGCACCAACAAGTTCCGTAGCGCTGTACAAAGGGACCAGAGGACAAGTCCTAAAAAAAGAAGTGTGGGAACTCCAATATTTCCCTCCCCCCAATTAGAATTTAATACAAACACACACTGAACGCTCATATATTTACTATGTGAAAATAGTTGATAAATCCTATATTTATTGTGACTAATCAGGGGATGCTTTGACTGATCACCTCAATACAAGCTTTATAATGTATTGGACCAATGGGAACGGAGTTCCCTCTGCAAAAATACTGGAGGAGCCGTCGCAGCATTGAGACGTTAAGGACTGGGCCACGAATTGCGCGCGTAACAGCGTCCGTGCAGCAGCCCACTCCGTCAAAGCACTAGGACGCGCGTTGACAGAGCTGCAAAGCGTGATTCTCCATAGGAGGCACTAAGTGCACTCAGCGAGGCGGCCAGACGGGCGTCGACTCATCGAGTGGAAGGAACGTCCACTCTCAAGGACGTTCCTTACGATCTCCAATGACGCTCGTCTGACCCCGGCCTTAACCCCGAAATAAAACCATTTGAGCTCAGTTATGAAAAAACATAATCACCCCTAGGGGTCTCCAAAACATGGACTAAAAGCAAAACACAACAACTTTTACTCATACTGTTATAATCAACACACAAGTGTCCAAACACATAGACACACACACACACACAGACACCGTCACACACAGTCACACACACACACACACACACACAGACACAGTCACACACACACAGTCACACACAGACACACAGTCACACACACACACACAGTCCCACACACACAGTCCCACACACACAGTCACACACACACACAGTCACACACACACACAGTCACACACACACAGTCACACACACACAGTCACACACACACACAGTCACACACACACAGTCACACACAGACAGTCACACACACACACACACACACACACAGTCACACACACACACACAGTCCCACACACAGTCCCACACACACAGTCCCACACACACAGTCACACACACACAGTCACACAGACACACAGACACACAGTCACACACACTGTCCTACACACACAGTCTCACACAGACACACACACTCAAACACAGTCACAGACACAGACACACACACACAGTCACACACACTCCCACAGTCACACACACAGTCACATTTACACACACACACGCAGTCACACACAGTCACACACAGACACACGCACACACACAGTCACACGCACACACACAGTCCCACACACACAGTCCCACACACACAGTCTCACACACACACAGTCTCACACACACACACAGTCACACACAGTCACACACAGTCACACACAGTCACACACACACACAGTCCCACACACACAGTCTCACACACACACCGTCTCACACACACACAGTCACACACACACACAGTCACACACAGTCACACACAGTCACACACACACACACACAGTCCCACACACACAGTCCCACACACACACAGACACACAGTCACACACACACACACACTGTCCTACACACACAGTCTCACACACACAGTCACACACAGTCACACACACACACACAGTCCCACACACACACACACACACACACACAGACACACAGTCACACACACACACACTGTCCTACACAGTCTCACACACACACAGTCCCACACAGACACACACACTCAAACACAGTCACAGACACAGTCACACACACACACACACACACAGTCACACACACAGTCACATTTACACACACACGCAGTCACACACAGACACACAGTCACACACACAGACACACAGTCACACACACAGTCACACACAGTCACACGCACACACACACGCACACACAGTCACACGCACACACACAGTCACACACACACAGTCTCACACACACACACAGTCCCACACTGTCACACACACACACACAGTCTCACACACACAGTCACACACACAAACACAGTCACACACAGACAGTCACACACAGACACACACAGTCACACACAGACACACCAATAGTGTCAATTGGAACTTAAAAACACATGATGGAAATAATATTTTGTCACCAGCTTTTTCTTGTTTCTAATACAAGATATAAATATTTATTAATGATAATCTGAGATCGTTTCATTCAACGAACCCAGGACATACTGAAAACGAGAGGAATCTCAATGTATCCGTCCTGCTAAAATACTTTCTCAAAAAAAACCATTTCGGGGCAAATTGGGGGGTTTGGTAAATAATCCATTTGGTGTTCACTGAGCCGTGACTCTGTTGTATTGGAAATCGGTTCTTCTCGTTTGCTTTGTAATAAACATTTGTCTCCCCCCGCAGGTCACCATGAGGTCTACGGACAGTTGTTTCATTTTGTCCATTTTCAAAAAAATTGGTCCAGTTTCTGCCAGATGTTCTAAATTTCCCATACGGGGTTATTCAGAGAGCACCGGCATTTCGATGCTCTCCCATTCGCCGACCCTGCGGTGAATTCAGCATTCGGCGCAATGCGCTCGTCTGACATTAGTCTAACTTAGCACTTGCAGCCGGGTGGAGAGGTGCTGCGGGGTTAGCAGAGTGTGACGTGGGAAAGACGGCCGCCTCCACAGAGCAAATAATCCAACAAGGAAATGTCCAGTTTGAGGAAGTTCAGTGAGATGGCTGCAGCAAACTGAACTGCTGCACTGAAGCAATTCAGCAGCTGCTGAGGAACTGAACACGCCTTGAGGATCTTTGATGTGAGCCAGGTGTGCACCAGGGCAGTGGATACATATACTCTGAGTGCAGGAATCAATGGCTGGTACATATATATATTTAAAACCAGCATGTAACCAACTCTCTGCCTATCAAAACATTAATGGGTTAAATGTCTTGGTGCCAAAATCCAAAGAAAGCTTTTAATAGACCATACACACGCAATTAAGTCTTAATAAAGAAATTCTAGATCAAATCTGCATTAAAACAAAACAACCAGTGTT
This sequence comes from Leptobrachium leishanense, assembly GCA_009667805.1. Taxonomy (NCBI): domain Eukaryota; kingdom Metazoa; phylum Chordata; class Amphibia; order Anura; family Megophryidae; genus Leptobrachium; species Leptobrachium leishanense. The sequence continues at coordinate 98,399,790 of CM019073.1, forward strand.
TGGGATAGGGCTGCCAGATCTGCCATGTTTTCCTGGACACATATAAGTTATTCATGGTAATGGGCAGTGCATGAAAAATGCCACCCCGCAGCATGTATGAAGTGGAATCAGGCTGGAAGCTGGCCGCCATTATAAGCCAGGCAGCCATCTTGTTCAGAATAATGGTTCATTTGAACATAACTATGTAGGTTTTAGCTGAAACTAGAATGAAGCATACATAGAAATTTAGGAATGTGTTAGATTAGCAGAAAAGCAATTAAAGCCCCGAGAAAGATATTTGCTGTTCCTGGCACGAAGGGACAGAATGAGGAATGGATACACCAAGGTCATAGAGGCCCGCTGAGAGACAAAAGGAAGCATAGAAGATAGACCAGGTGTTAGCCGCAACAAATAAGTACAGGTGTTAGGGAGGCGAGCATAGCCCGGACTGAATGTAAGAACTAATCATGATTTGTCGAAACTAATATGAAGTTTGCCAATTTACGGCCAATTTAATGGAATGTCTTTGTATTAGACAAAGGGAGGTATTAACCCACGTGGGTTGGGATAGTGTCACCGGGAGGTGGGCTAATTGGGATGTACCTAATTATGTATTTGGGGTATAAGATTTGATGTCACGGTGAGTTCGGGGCTCACTCTTTGCGATTCAATCCTATGTGAGCATTTGTGTGAAAGACACAAATAAAGTTTGCCTTTCCTGAAGAGACTCGTGTTCAGACAATCCTTGCTCGTGTCCGGTCCGGCCTCGTCCCGAGTGAACCTAGCAGATTCCGGTTACATTTCTTGGGGGCTCAATACCCGGGATACGAGGCCCTTTGCCGGCATGGCAACGACTGCTGAACACTGTAGCGGTTGACTGCAGGTGCGAGTGATCCCGCTGGTTGGGCGTCCGTTGAAGGTGAGCTGACATCTCCAGGCGCCAAGCAGGATTTCCTGTTCAGTGGACCTCCTCTCATCTCAAACGAACCCCCAGCCCTGGAACACTGGAACACTCTTCCTGAAGAGACTCGTGTTCAGACAATCCTTGCTCGTGTCCGGTCCGGCCTCATCCCGAGTGAACCTAGCAGATTCCGGGTAAATGTATAATCCAAACTCTGCAGGTAAGAAATCACAAAAGAATCCCAGGAGACCTGCCTTGATTTCCCTCCTGCAGCATATGAATTATACATGTTGCAGGGCAGCTCTTTCCCCTGTGCTGCCCCCCTGCAGGAAACAGTAATACCTGTCCAGGAAAACCCTACTCTCAACAGGTGCGAGTCTAATCTCCAATCACTTCCTCTCATGTATTTTGGCTCCTGCCCTGACCCCACCTTCACCTTGTAGGTAAACTAAAACTTTTACAATTCAAGCTCCTATGTTGCAAAAATTCATGGCCGGGTACACGGTGGTTTAATGTTTATGCTAGTGTTCTTGAACCTTGGTACACCAGGTGTCATGTGCACCACGTAGGGTTGCCAGACCCTGTCTTCCAGGACACCATCTATTCAGGCTGAGCGGCACGTGTATAAGCCATACGCTGCAGATCAGGAATCTCAGGTGACCTGACTTTTTTTCATATGAATTAGACATGTTGCAGGGCAGCATTTTCTTGCTCTACACTGATGCATTATCCTGCTGAAAGAGGCCATGGCCTTGCTGTGGTGTCTATGGTCTTGCACAATCCCTAAAGGGGCATACATGGAGTGCAATACCGAATTCTGGCCAAATCTGGAGCTGTAGGACCAGACGGGCTCACCTTCTCTTCCCCATGTGCATCAACGGGCCTTTGGTGCCCATGACCCTGTTCAGTTGTCCTTGTACCACTTCTGGTAGGTGAACACCAACAAGACTGTTATGGAGGTGCTGTGACCTAGGTGTCTGGCCGTCACTATCCGGTCCTCGTCAGTTGCTGCTTGTCCACTTTTCCTGTTTCCAACACAAACTAAACTGGCTCCTAATGTATCCCACCCCATTACGGGCACCATTTGTAGCCATGTATCAGGGGGTTTAATGTTGTGATAAGCGTGTCCCTACCAACAGATTCCCCTATCCTAGGGCTGTCAAACTTGGTGAGGAATGGTGTTTCTGAATTCCACCTCCCATGATTCCGTTGGCCACTGGAGGGCTGTGGGTTTGACCACCCCATCCCGCTTCATGATGCCACGCAGTTTCTGTGACCTAAACTGGTGCTAGTGATCCTAACCAAGGAGTTCCAATCTAAGTGTCTAATTACACTCTAGTCAATCTTCCAATATCAGACCTGCCCTGTACACCACTCCAACATGCAGCAAGGAATTCTGGGTGGAACATGCAAATTAAAACCCAAATGTGTGTTTTTTTAAATATTTTTTTTTATGGTCTGCTGTAGGGCAAACGCCCCATATGCCATTCTAGATGAATGTGTAAAGGCACAAGCTGGTCCTGGGCAGCCAGTACAGGCAGGTCTTTTCCTCCAGGCAGGAGACTGGCTCTTTGTGTGGTGAAAATCAACAAAATTTATGGAAGGGCCAGGTAAGCCTTACATTTTTCAGGTTCTTTGTGCTAACCTGCCTGATTCGAGTGTACAAAGGTTTTCACATTGTAACATTTGACATGGGTCAATCAATATGTGTAATTTTAACTTCATGAACAAGAGAGCCTCACTACCTTTGCTTGACCTATGGGAAGCAACGTTCTAGGGTAAACTAGAACTTAAAGATTGTACTGAGCCCCTTAAAATTAAAACTGCTTTGCTTAATCCTTAGTTGATTGCTCAACCAGACAGGTTCTGAACTCTAGAGCCCCTTGTTGCACAGGGTCTGCATTATCAACATACAGGCAGATCCAGTGTCTGTGCTGCAGTGCTCAGATCTCCTGCTTTATGGGGGTTTGTAGTGATCATGAGATTAGCAATGCAATATCTGTGCTGCATAATACAAGGTGTTGCTGTAATTGCCACACATGCATCTGTACTGTACAGATATGCTCATTATTTACGCCAATGAACAGGGCCGGATTTCCCATTAGGCACAGTAGGCATGTGCCTACAGGCGCCTGACACAAGGGGGCGCCTTGCTCTGTTAATTTTTTTTTTTTACGATTTGCAATAATTTTATCTCTGGAGCCCTTAGGGCTAGAGGGACATATGAGGTATCATTGGAAAGGTCAGTTCATTGCCTTTCCAGTGATATCAAATATAACCAGGTTAGATTTATGTAAAGAATGGCAAAATAATATTTTTCTCGCTGCTCAACACAGCATTATTCAGTTTACAATTCTAAAGAACAGTGATGCTGCACTAACTCACCTCATTTACCATACTGCCAGCAAGTGTTTCTGGTGAAGCAATGCATTGTTTATACAGATCATCTTAGAACATAATTACTTCTGGTTCCAGGAAGAGTTCTATTTGCAAGTATCAGGTACAAATATGGGGACAAGATTTGCCCCTAGCTTCGCCAATCTATTTATAGCCTACTGGGAGTACTCGTTCTTACCTACTTGGAGGGCACATTTAGTGACTTATCGCAGATATATCGATGATATATATTTTTATTTGGAGAAGAGTCTTCAAGAGTTTCTTGATACCCTGGGTGATAACAAGAGGGGAATCAGTCAAACAACCACTTCCAATGATAAGTTATTTTTCTAGATCTGAAGATCTAAGTCACATTTTAAAGATGTAGACTGCAATAGCTTCATCGATCGTACAAGTTGCCATCTATCCCAATGGTTGGATACTGTCCCGAAGGGACAATTTATGTGAAAAAGGAATTGTACAGACTTATCCATGAACTTCGAACAGAGTTTAAGTGATTGTCGTATTCAGATAAGGGCTATAAGGAGATCTTGGAAGATACCAGAATGGATGTTAGAACTATGAATAGATCAGATCTATTGAAGGCTACAGTAAAAGGAGGATTTATGGAGGATGTTCCTTTTCATCCTCTCGTTTAATCCCTTTAATAAAGAAATTAGGAGAAATATCAAAACATTGGCCAATTTTATGTAAGGACCCTATGTTGAGGGAAATTCTGCCCATGGTACCACAGATTATCTGCAGAGGGGCCAAGGACTTGAAAACGAAACTTAGACAAAAGCCAGGAAAGCAAAGGACCAATGAACCACTTTGGAATAAGAGCAGGTTTTCATCAGTGTGGTAATTGCCAGAATTGTAGAAATACCAAAGGCAAGAAACCTACAACCACAGAAATAGAAAAATGGTGAGAAAATAAAAATTAGGGAAGTTATGACTTGCTTCTCCTGGAATGTGATGTGTATATATATATTATACACTAACCTGCCCATGCGGACAATCTACCTTTCCTCTCTTGATCTCTCTCCTCCGGTGTTAGGCCGCCAGTAACACAGTCTATCGGCTATCTCCGACTGGATGACTTCCCATTTCCTAAATCTCAACCTCTCTAAAACCTGAACTTCTCATCTTCCCTCCATTCCTGTGCCAATTTCTCTACAGGTGAATGGTGCCACCATTACTTCTACCTCAAGCTCCATTGCCTCAGGGTCCTCTTGGACTCCAATCCTTTACTCCTCACATTCAGTCTTTAACCAAATCTTGCTACTTCCACCAAAAAAACATTGCACGCATCTGTCCCTTTCTTAATCCAGACTCTACTAAAATGCTCATCCAAGCTCTTACTATCACCCGCCTTGACTACTGTAATCTACTTCTCTCTGGCCTTAAGAGATACCAGATTCTGCCTCTGCAGTCTGTAATGAACGCCTATGCCAGACTCGGCTTCAAGACTTCTCCCGAGCTGCACCCTTTCTATGGAACTCCCTCCCCCACATCGGTCTCCTCCATCTCTCCAGTCCTTCAAGAAGTCTCCATCAGCTCACTCCATGAGCCCTCACTGTCATTTCCTGCTCCATCTTCCCATACAGTCCTCATGCAACCCGTTACTTCAAATATCCTAGTCATCCTCACCTAATGTGTCACCCCTCTCCTTAGTCTGTAAGCTCTCGAGCAGAGGCCTTCCTCCTTCTGTTCCGTGTGTAACATATATGTATATTTGTTGTTCTGTTTCTCCCATTTGTGCAGCACTAAGGAATTTGACGCTTTATAAATACTTTAACTGTAACTAATTCAACTAAGGCAACAGATTCTGCCTCTTTTGATTTGAGCACGGAGGAAAAAACGTTTCAGTTTTGGGAGTAGGGGCGCTCTGCATTTCTGTGCCTACAGGCTCCTGAGGTGCAAATCCGGCCCTGCCCATGAATCTTATCCCTGCACAACACCAAGTGACCCCCCCCCCCGCACTCTAGTTATTGTAATGCTGCAGCAAAATGTTTTAACTCTCAATTTGCAGTTTGTTACCTTCCAGGGTGCTTACAGAGGCGTAAGGTGAGATTTTTCTCCGGGGGCACGTTAACCTTCTCTTAAAGATGTAGTAATGGGGTTGATATGTTAATGAGTTCTCTTCAATGCAATACAAAATTCACTACTTTGGGAGTGAAGCGGTTAATAGTAGTTACTGCTTTTTTTTTCAGGTCAAGCTCTGTCATGTATACAATGTGTCTTTTGGGAATCCCTCCTGTGATGGACTCAGTGTCTCCTGTCGTCTTGATAATGTGTGCGGAGCCTCTTACACTGTAACTACATCAGGTACAGTATGTGTTTATCCGCAAAATCGAGCTTAATATTAAACAAAACCTAATGTTACTGGTTTAACTCGGATAAAGACACATTCATCCAGATTGTGCTCATCCTCTGCCCTGACTCAGACAGCCTGCATTTATTGTGCCTTAATTCTATGTTTAAAGATGCACTTTTTTAAACGTTTGAGCTTTGTTTGCTTTTATATTATAGGCATCAAAGTTACATTCCTTCACATCTCCTAAAATTATCAACTACATTAGAATTGTGTTTTACAAAATATTGGGTAACTTTTTTTCTATACTTAGTGATGTGAATCCAGTACAATCGCTCCTGTCCTGCGATCCTAAACTGATTGTCAAACATCAATGTATTCTTCGCAGATTTTTCTGTGGTTACTGGAAACTACATGCGAGGTTGTGTTACTAAGAACCAATGTAACCTGCAAGGAAGCATAAGTGTCATTAACAACGTCATGAACAGGATTGGTGTGAGCTGCTGTAACACTGACAACTGTAACCCGTCTTTTCCCACATGTAAGTGACTTAATCTTGATGTTAGAATGGCTTTATACTCTACATTTAGAGCAGCTGGTCCTGCTTGTAGAATAAATGTCTATAGGGGTTATTCAGAGATCACTATCAGCGCCGCCTCATTCCCCTACGCTTCAGGAAACAGAACTGCTGGCTGAACACTATTCCATGAAATTACCTAGAATGCCGCAGCATTGTGACTTCATCTTGAACTCTAGTGGCTTGTGTTTTGGTTTTTATTTTATTTTATTCTGTAGACTTCAGGTCTACACGTGTCATGCCTTCTGACCATCAGCCGGTCAGTACTAGGGAGGGATTCCTAGGATGCAGGTAAAATGTGCCTGTGCTCCCCCCCCCCCCGTCCCAGAGGCTGGGAAATGGGCAATGAGGGTCCTGGAGCCAGCGTGGTTAAGGCAATCCAGACTGTCAGATCCCTGCGCATGCTCGCTTGCTGCTGTGGGGAGTAACACGTAAAAACCGACCAAATCTGTTACTGCAACTGGTCAAAATCATTTTGTTTTCTTGGTACAATACTAGCCTCGTGCTCACAATCTGTTTATACTCTTACGCCAGCTGGAAAGACGTGCATTCAGATTTTAACAACCTACTGTTGAGCCAAACTCTCCCCCCCCCCCCCTGTCTGAAATGCTCAGATTTTTTTTATGGGGCATGAAACATGGGGGCGCTGCCCATAGTGACCCATTGGTAGAGCCTCCACTGATTAACCTTCCTCAGACTACAAGCAAATATTGCAATGACCTGACTTTTTTTCCCCTCCCCCTTAAAGTACCAGCCGTGAATACAACATTCAACGAGCTTGTTTGTCGAACCTGTATCAGTGCAGACTCAGACTGGTGTTACACCAAGGATACTGTGCATTGCACAGGGGATGAGAACATGTGTCTCCTGCAGACCACCAGTATCACAGGTAATGCATCTATCATGGTCATGGGATTGTTTAGGTTGGTCTACTCTTGGGCTATGGGAGGGAGAATTGCAGAATATTTGCTTGTCCTGACTTCTTGGCCTTGTCCACTGGCTCAGATTTCTTCACAGGTGGTTGGGTGGATTTAGATCTAATCTAAAGCGGTGATGCCATCAGCAGCATCTTGCTACTCAAACTCACAGGTCCCACTCCAGACTAGTCACTAGTGTCACATGAGCATGTGGGGTACACCCCCCCATAGACCAGGGCTGTCAAAATCTGGAGACCTCCCAGATGTCTCTGAACAACTCCCATGATTCCCTTTTAAACTGTAGACATCAGGATCATAGATTTGGCAGCCCTGCCCTAGACATCTCTACTCATGTAGTGCTGGCTGCATATAAAAACAGCCTTCTGATTGGAGGGCCATCCATGATGGACCAATTGCTAAACTGGAGACCCAGATATTTGAGCGAGAACTAGTGCACACTTGGCCCAATAATCCAAACCATTCTTCCCTGGTCTTGCAAATGTGGTTTTCTGTCTTGGTCTCAGATCAATGGAGCCTAGGAATAACTCCTTGATGGACCTAATTAACCTTTACAGCAGGGACCTCAACTCTGCCCCATTTTTGCCCCCACATCAGATCCTGATGGCCATTGGCCAATTTTTTTTTTTTTTTAATGCAATAGATGCCCAGAGAATCATGGCTGAAGATTCAGAAACCTATGGGGAGGACAACATTTTAAATGCTGCTCATTTTCTACTTGCTTTTTGGTCATGAAACTCAAATCAACTTCACGATTACCACCGTTACTGAGTGTAGTGATATCAGGGCCTTGTCTTAGGACCACCAAGTCTGCTTACAAATATGGCTTGTTCTTGACATTGGGAGATGGATCTCTTGGCCCAGTGGGTAGTTTTAATGGTTGAGGCCAACCACCAGCACTGTAGGTCCTAGATGTATCGGTGCACTGCTGCAAGGGTCCCCAGATAGCAGTAACTGTGCATTTAGTGGTGTCTGGCTTGATGGAGGTGCAGTTCTCAGTCAAGTGAAGAAACACTGGGTCAATGTGTTCGACTCCACCTGCAGTGCTCACTGAACAGGCCAGTTGGAAATTCTTTGGTTAGTGGCCATTGTCCACGTTGCCTGTCGCTTCATGTTGGCTCAAGTCCTCAAGCAGAGATATTTAAACAACCATTGCATCATAAACCGATTGCATCATAACTTTTAGAACTCTGACTACATATACCTTATACAACTGTCTGTTTTTTTTTTTAGGAGCGGTATCGATGAATACAGCGCTCCGCGGATGCGCCACCAAAAGCCTCTGTGACCTTGGCCAACAGACTGCAGAAAATGCTGGCCAGAAAGTGGACGTGAGATTTATTTGTACCAGTGGGACTGCTGGCCTGTACAGTGGATTAACCCTTTCCCTCGTTGCAATTCTCCTCACCAATATAATTTAAGACTGTCCTGAAGCCATGAGCGGTTCTGGAGTCTCCACTTCTGTATTTTTACACTTTTGGATTTTCGACTTAATATGAACTTGCACTTTCAGTCGGAAAGCTCAGATCACTGGATCACGTGGCTGATTGTAATGATGTTGCTGATAATGTTTTTATTTTATGCTAGGCTTGTGCACCGATTTTTTTTCGGTTCGATTCGGTTCGATTTTTCGGATGTTTAAACTTTTCGATTCGGCTCGTTTCGACCGATTTCTGTTTCGATTCGGTTCGGCTCGACTCGTTTTTCGTGTACATTTTTTTCCGGAATATCGACCACTTTTCGTATTTTCGTGTCGACTTTTCGTGATTTCGGAAATTTTCGTTTTTCGGAATTGTACATGTCTTCAGAATATCGACCATTTTTCGTATTTTCGTGTCACTTTGCTCGTTTTTTGTATCGACTTTTCGTGATTTCGGAAATTTTCGTTTTTTCGGAACGTCTGTTCTCCTCGTTTCAAAGCAATAAATTTCGATTTGACACATTTCAAGTCCATTCGAAAATATTTCGTTTCGGATCTGCCATTTTTGGATCTAAAAATTTTCGGAAAATGTCCGCATCCGAAAACACGAATCGGGAAATTTTGTGAAAATTCCGAAATTCCGAAACGCACATCCCTATTTTATGCCCCGTTCTAGAATTCTTGCGATCACCATTATCTTCCCAGTTACATGCACATATGGAAACTGTTCTACCAGGCACACGGGATTTTCATGTGATCTTTCAATTATCTGTAAATTCTAACTTGCTGTACAATAAAACTAAAATTTAAAATCTGACCCTTTTTTACTAGAGGCTTCCACCATTTTTAAAATCCCACTCATGTCTTGACCGCCCTCTTTAAATTTCTGTGTCCCTGTTTAAAAAATAAAAATCCTTAAATACGTGGGCAATGGTTGCAGACACCCTCTGTACAGATGGTGTTTTTTTTTTTTTTTTTTAAATCTTGTGTTTTTACCTGGTCCTTTTTTTTCTAAAGGTTGGGATTTAAGGTGGACCTGTGTTTCCATGTGAACCTGGGGAGGAAATCACAGGCTATTGCATAATTTCTTGGTGAGCAGTCACTAAATGGTCTGCTTCAGCTCGGGCTCCCAGAAGTCCCTGGGCTTTTTGTACTGGTGCAATTTGGGTCATGTGCTATGCAACAAGAAATGCAGACATCCCTTATTGTCTGCACCGAATGATTGATCAGTGCTGTGATCATGCAGAGCCAATCCATCGCGGCCTCTGAAACTGGTCTAGGTGACACCAGCCAGGAAACTTTCCCCAGTGACACTGGGTGAGGTGGATGAAACTCCACTTAGACTGGTTAACAAGCTGGGTTAGGAGTAGGATTCCTGACCACTTCAAAAAAATAGTGATTATGATGTGTGCCCATAAATTTTACTTTCATACCTTCCTGTTTGACCTTCACAAATGTGCCTTCTCAGCTCAAGGTTGAGTGATCTTTATTGGATGGACCACTAAATCAGAGCTGATACTCAGGATTGGCTTTTATTCACTTTTATTCCCAATAACATGTCCCGGGGCTCACTGCATCATGGCGCTCAAATCCCACAGCTTGGTGTTAGGTTTTTCCACGTTTCAAAACCTATTAGCTTCTCAATAGCTGCTGTCCCTAGTGCTGAACTGCTGGCCTGATACTGATATGAAATGTATCGGACCTTGGACAGGGCTATGGAGCTCGCCATGGTGCTGAAATAATAAATTGGGAACAATAAAATTTCACCCAAAAAATCCTAAACTATGGCTTATTGCTGCAAGTGAGAAACGGTAAAAATAATAATTGATCAACATTGAAACCTATAGGCACAATGTTAAAATCACTTTGAATTTGTCACTTTCATTCTGTCTTTTGGATCAACTTGCCTTCCAACATTGCGTTTAGTGTTTTTAGTGTGCTACCACGATTTGTAACTGGATTGTTAGCGGCAATAATGTTATTTGTAATGTAAATAACAACAAAATGCACACGTCCAGTGCTCAGGCATGTGCTGACACCCAACTATAACTGTAGCTCACCTGCTGGCGGCATCTAAAAGCTTCTGCGTGCGACTTCAATTGTTTCACTAGACACAACGCGTATCCTAGTCAGTGCAGATGCGACAATGTTATTCAGGGCTTTTGATCCTTTCATGACCTCCTGACATCTAACTTTTTACTGAAGTGACTTAGTTACGGGGTATTATCTGCATTGTTCCTTGACCTTTTAATTGTGGTAGCCCCCCCCCAAAACATCAGATCACCAGTCATGTGACAGCATTTTGCAGGGTATTTACTGACAATTTCACAGCTTTTTACCCTTTTAACTGTCAGCCATTTGAATTCTTCTAGAAAAGATGTCTGCCGGTCAGATCTGAGCGATGTGCGACAACCATTAACATATGGAGCGACACTTACTGACCTCACTACAATAAAGCTACAGCCAATGGGGGCTCCAGCATTAAGTGGATTGTAAGCTCACTGGGGCAGTGCCCTCTACTACCATCCTGTGTCAGACTTGCGCGCGTCCTCATTGTACAGCAGAATATGTTGGTGCTTTGTATATTCGAGGTAATGCCGTTAGCCAATGTCACCCCCCCCCCCCACCCCCGATGTTGACAGCCTAAATTCCTTGAGTTGATTAAATGCAACAGGTTGGCAGGGAATCGTGGGAGTTGTAGTTCAGTAACATCTGGAGGGATCAGTTTGACCTCTCTGCTAATGTCAGACACCTGGTGGAGTTATGGGAGGTTGTGACGTCATGATCTATGCACCACCAACATATGAAACGTCCAAAGAGGGTCACATGTCATTTTAGTGCAGGCTCAGCATCCAAAGCCCTCTGAAAGCTTTCAAAGTACATCCCCCATGATGCTCTGCCACTCAGGTTGGCTAAGCCTCATGGGAAATGTAGTTCTAAAACACCATGAGGGCCAAGGCTGCTGTCAACGGTTTTTGGGAATTCAGCCGGAGTTTGATTTCTCGTCCATTAATCATTTATCAGCATTTCAGACGATACTGTGAATTTTGAAAATTGTGGTTTATCCGTAGTTGGGCGCTGCTCCCACCAATGTGGTTTTTTTTTCACAATTGTTTAAGTTAACTTGCGTGTATTTTTTTTTATTTTAATAGTGTGTGGGTGGTATGTTTCTTGTAGTATATACTTTAATAGTACTGTTCTGACTTGTGAATCACAAATGGACAAAGTCTCTTAGTTTCGGTACAATGTTTTTAATACTTAGAGGTGTATTCTGTGATCAATAACCTTGTTACTATCATGGCATATAAATTCAGATATCGTATTTGGAGTAGATGTCCATCTGTGTGTGTCTGGTGCACTGCTGCCACCCTGTGGTTAAAGTCAGTATCAGAATAAAAACCACATCTACGGCTCTGCTTCCTTTTTCCCGTTCTGCAGGTCTTTACCTCTTGGGATCAAACAAAGGAGACGTGACGTGCGGTGAGGAACTGGCTAGTATCAGAGCCAGATATACACAGGTTTACGCAGTCACAACTTACTCATTTGAATATAGTTTCACTCTATTCTAATAACGTTAAAGTAAAGTTCGCATTTTCTCTTTTTACAGCTCTAAAAGCATGCAACTCTTGGGGTGCATTCCAACTAGGGGGGAATGTGCCAAAGTTAGAAATGAAATGTGTTAAGGGGGGGCTTTGGCAATTAAACCCCAAATGATTCTGCTTGTTTGCTATTTTTCCTGCACTCGCTTTGCCTGTGGATACAGTTGTAAAAAGAATGTGGATGTTTTAAGATTTCAGCAACACTTGTCCCTCAAAAAAAAAAAATCAACTAGACAGATTTCTAGTAGACCGATCCCTTCCCCCTCCCCCACTTATTCAGCTATAAAACCCTAAACTGCCACCGCCATCTTTGTGATACATCAACATGTAAAGTAAAGGGAAGTCACCAATTCCAGCTGGAAACTGCAGATCTGCTCACCCCCTCACCCAGGTGCCATCCAAATTCACTCCACAGCAAGAGGGAGAGATTCAGGGGTTTGTTTACTAAACAGTAACTTGTGTTCACTCACTAATATATGTAACGTTTAAAATCCACCAAGTCCATGTGATAACAAGTCTCAGCTTTATCATAAACAGAAGTTATCATAACTGGTTTAATTTATTTTCACCCCCTACAATTATTTTTTATTTTTTTTTTTTTTTTTTGTGATTGCAATTTTTTCCAAGTAGGATCAACTGCAAACCTAAAAAACACTGTCTATTCACTATGGGACCAGATGATACCAAGTTTGCAGAATATTGGATAAAATTTAAAAAAGAGAACCTTTTTTTGTTTGGGTTATGCTATGAAGGTGTGCGGACTCACAGATTGGCTGGCAGCATTGTAATAAATTATTTCAGGAAATTCTTTGTGAAAGAGGGATTTCTAGGATTTTATGTTATCAGTTGGGATCAGAACAGATTATTTTAATCACAAGCATGTGCTGCTATTTGCTTTCTGATGTGACTGATAGACACGTGTGTTAAACCAACACAGACATTGTAGGTTGATTAAGGCAATCCCTATAATAACATTTACTCATCTTGTAGATCATGTCAGTCAGTGTCACTTGTTAACCAGTTTGCTTTATGTTATTTTCTAAGGATAAAAAAAACACTCATCCTATGGGTCACCATGGCAACCCCCATGACTGACCAGGACAGTCACATGACTGTCCTGCGTCAATCAAACCATGAGGAGCTCTGTAGGGATGTGGGTTTCGGAATTTCGGAATTTTCACGAAATTTCCCGATTCGTGTTTTCGGATGCGGCCGATTTTCCGACAATTTTTACATCCGAAAATGGCAGATCCGAAAAGTTTTCCGAGCCGAAACGAAATATTTTCGGAATTTTCGAATGTACTTGAAATGTGTCAAATCAAAATTTATTGCTTTGAAACGAGGAGAACAGACGTTCCGGAAAAACGAAAATTTTCAAAAATACGAAAAGTCGATACAAAAAACGAGCTAAGTGACACGAAAATACGAAAAATGGTCGATATTCCGAAAAACTAAAATTTTCGAAAATACGAAAAGTCGATACACAAAACGAGCTAAGCGACACGAAAATACGAAAAATGGTCGAAATTCCGAAAAAATTGTACACGAAAAACAGATCGAGCCGAACCGAATCGAAACAGAAATCGGTCGAAACGAGCCGAATCGAAAAGTTTAAAAATCCGAAAAATCGAATGGAACCGAAAAATAAAATCGGTGCACAAGCCTAGAGCTCTGCCTCCCATGGTGACGTTTTTTTTTTTAAAAAAAGGAAATGCTTGAGACCAATGGGAGCTTTCCCATTGGCTGAAGCGTTCATTTGCTCTCCGTTCCTGGAGGCCCAGGAGAGAGTGCCTGCCACCAGCTTGGGCTTCACAATCAGCGTAGAGCTGCGCAAATTGTGTAGCCTAGGCTGGCTCAGTGCTGCCCCTGCTGTCTGTGTAGTGAAACACACACGTTCACACGCAAACTGAAGTGGAAGAAGCAACAGAATTTTTTATAACATAACCATTTATTTACAGTATAAATACACACACACACATCATTACAGCACAATGAGCACATTAATTTACTGGAATGGCAGGTGAGGCTCCGCCACCCCCGACTGCAAGTCCCTGATACATAGTAGGGATGTGCATTTTGGGTTTCGGAATTTCGGAATTTTCACAAAGTTTCCCGATTCGTGTTTTCGGATGCGGCCGATTTTCCGAAAATTTTTAGATCCGAAAACGGCAGATCCGAAAAGTTTTCCGAGCCGAAACGAAATATTTTCGGAATTTTCGAATGGACTTGAAATGTGTCAAACTCGAAATTTATTACTTTGAAACGAGGAGAACAGACGTTCCGAAAAAACGAAAATTTCCGAAATCACGAAAAGTTGATACAAAAAACGAGCTAAGTGACACGAAAATACAAAAAATGGTCGATATTCCGAAAAAAAAATGTACACGAAAAATGAGTCGAACCGAACCGAAACAGAAATCGGTCAAAACGAGCCGAATCGAAAAGTTTGAAAATCCGAAAAATCGAATCGAACCGAAAAAAAAATCGGTGCACAAGCCTAATACATAGTGCACACTGATATTAACTACATTCAAGTTTGTACTACAGTGTGCACTATGTATGTCTCCTTTGTTTGATCCCAAGAGGTAAAGACCTGCAGAACGGGAAAAGGAAGGAGAGCCGTAGATCTGGTTTTATTCTAAAATCAGCAACACTGATACTGACTTTAACCACAGGGTGGCAGCAGTGCAACAGACACACACAGATGGACATCGACTTCACCAAATACGATATCTGATCTCAGACTCAGATGGACATTTTGGCACATACATATATATGCCATAATAGTAACAAGGCTACGTATATAAACACGTTGTACGAAACTCGAGACTTTTTTGCACATTTGTGATTCACAAGTCAGAACAGTACTATTAAAGTATATACTACACACACTAAAAATACACCTATTTTAATAAGTTAGAACTTAAACAATTGTGGAAAAAAAAATCACATTGGTGTGAGCAGCGCCCAACTACGGATAAAACACAATTTTCAAAACCCAATCCCGAGCAATAGCAGAGCATTGTATATTTTTATCCGAGACAGGCAGCAGCATACACGACACCACGGAACAGGCGCCTAATAAAGAGTTAAACCCGCTATCTTTTCCCGATACTGTGAGTTTTATTGATCACATTTTTATAATAGTTATATCAAGCTGCTTATAGTTCTGGGGATGGATCCGCTAGAAGCATTGTTTGCTTCACGTTCTTTGCGGTCTCAGGTTTTTAATCCTTTCACTGCTGAGGACGTGTGGGGAACGTCTTTATTGACCCCTAAGGAGAGATAGGGGTGGAGATAGGGGTTTGGTTGAACCCCAATATGTCCCAACTGTTTTCAGCTATCAGGGTCATATTTGGTATCATTAGAAAGGCCAGAGCATGGCCTTTCCAATGATACCATACATGACCATGTTTAAAGTAAAGAAAAAAAAACAACAACAATAATAATAAAAAGAAAAATGTGTTTTTTTTAAAATGTGAAATGGCTCAGCAGTGAAGGGGTTAAATTGATCTGCCGGACTTTAAACAGGTATCGTTAATTTGTATCACTAATTCATTTGCACTGACACGCTCAGCTGAGAAACGCGGATACAAGAGCAACACGCTCCATTTATTTCTTGTAACGTTTTGTCATTTTAACCTTTTATGTGCCAGGAAACATGGTCTAACCTGTTATTCTGATCCTAATTTCCGTCATTTCCTGTTTAAAGCATTATTTGCGCTTTTGACAATTTTGACCTAAAAATTCAATGCTTCTAGCACCACCTGGAGGTGTTTGAAGTTGTGTAGCTGTGTTTGCAAGTCATTTCCACTAGGTGTCGCTGTAACGTTCCTGCTCAGCCAGTAATCCCTTAATGAGGACGTTAAGCCAAGACGGGCTGGAAACATTGACTCATAACTGACTTGATTTCAATCACGCAGAATATTTCTAAGACATTTTATGTAAATTTTATTCCCCCCCCCACACACACACACTTTTTCGAATTTAGTTCGGCAGATGTCACCTGCATCCTCGGTCCCTGAGTGCTTCCCGGCAGGCGAGATATTCACATCCCTTCAGCAGAGTGCGAGTTAATGATTAAGCCAGTTATTCAGAAAGTGACGGTGTTTATCAATGTTTCAAATACAAGGGAAAATCGTCTGTTGTAATGTCAGCAAACGCCAGTGTTTCACTAAGGCTAGGGACAGATGAGCGCATTTTCTGCAGCCACCGTCAAAATGTACGTCGATGCGTGCGCACGCATTTTTTCACGGAATACGCTTAAGTGGTCAGACGATGCGCAATTCTGGACGTATTTCATGACGGTGGGGTAAAAAGAAGTCTAGGGAAATCCGGCTGTTTGAACGTTATGTTGGCCGCACACTAGCAGCGTCTGACATCTCCTAATCACGCACACACGCTGCTATGCGGCCGCAGCGCACTCTGTACGTCTGTAGCAGCGGTTTCACGTTCTGATAAAAATGCGTTCATTTGCTGGTTGCGTGGTGTCGGCGCACTTTCGTACGCACGTACTGCGTATATTGGCCGTCATTGGCCGTTATGTGCTGCTACTGCCGCCGTGATTTAGTGCGCCTGCACGCGCGTTCCGACTGCCCCACTCTGACCCTAGCCTTAAGGAAGATCCGAGCAGCTGCTGGAGAAGCTTCACTGCGCCTATTTTTTTGCTTCTTTCATGAAATGCAGTCACTGCTGCAAAAAACAGGGATTTTCTGTCGGCGACATCGGGAAACCCTGCACTTTGTAAATATCCCCCAAAGTTTAAGCTGAACATGTCAGTACTTTTTACTTGTAACCATTTGTATCATTTCATAGAATCTACGAACATATTGTGTGTCGCGACATTAAACGCACAAACCTTGTGTTTGATTTAAAGGGAAACGCGCGCATCGTGGAGGAGCCGCTCGCTCCTTTGGTCAGAGGAGGGGACCGGCTGTCACTGTAAAGTCACACTTGTGTTAACGTGTTGATCATTTCCTGCTCGTCTGAATATCATTTCTAATCTGACGCGGCTTTGGTTTCTCTAAGATTCGTCTCATTAAACTTCAATTGTATCTGACAGGGATGATATGATCATGGGGTCTTCCTTCTCCTGCTATCTACAACCCGGCCAATCAAGACCATCAGACACAAGTCAGACGTCCTCATCACAAAAGAGACAGAAACAGCCTTATCCCCATTCCTGACAGACCCTTAAATGATCATCATCACCAATTCCAACCAATGACCCGCTGATATCCAGCAGTGAGCAGGTAGAACATCTAAACGACTGCTCAGCTTTAGGCATAGGGACACCGTCACTCCACTGCCCATCCAGAGCCAAGCAGGTGTAGATCCCCAGCAGCCAGTCCATCGCACGGTCATAACAGCCGCAACCAGTGAGCTGGTGCATATATTTGTCGTTGCTGTTACGACCAGTGGAATTAAATCCTGGGAACACGGCATCGGGGTTCCACAATAGACCATTAGTGAAAAGAAACCGTTGCAGACATGTCAGTCAGTGACTAGAGATGTGCATTTCGGGTTTCGGAATTTCGGAATTTTCACGAAATTTCCCGATTCGTGTCTTCGGATTCGGCCGAATTTCCGAATCGGGTCGGACCCGAAAACCGACAGATCCGAAAAGTTTTCCGAGCCGAAATGAAATTTTTTCGGATTTTTCAAATGGACTTGAAATGTGTCAAATCAAAATTTATTTTTGCTCTATTCATGATTTCGGTTCCATTCGTGATTTCGGTTCCATTTGGGTAATTCTGGAAATCGTATATTTAACTATTATCGGTTATATCGCTGATTCTGTAAATTTTGTATTTGTAAATGCGTATCACTTGTTTCTTGTGGCATTCGGGTCAGTTTAGCGTTTTTTAAATCGTTTTGTTCATTTTTTTTGTTCCTTGGCTTTCATACCATTTTAATATGATTAAATAAAGTTGTGAAATGTATATTCAATTATTCATAAGAAAAAAGGATCTTTATTTAATAAAAAAAAACACGATAGAATCGCCAGAATTATCGTAGACACTTTGAAACGAGGAGAACAGACGTTCCGAAAAAACGAAAATTTCCGAAATTTCCGAAAAGTCGATACAAAAACGAGCAAAGTGATCCGAAAACACGAAAAATGGTCGATATTCCGAAAAAAAATGTACACGAAAAACGAGCCGAACCGAACCGAATCGAAACAGAAATCGGTCGAAACGAGCCGAATCGAAAATTTTAAACATTCGAACCGAATCGAACCGAAAAAAAAATCGGTGCACAAGCCTATCAGTGACAGCTTTGCTTCTTTATTGGGTTTCTTGTCCCCAATAATCAGGGCTGTAGATTAACCCCATGACATAGGATCAGTAAATATCATATGGTGCCGATCACTGCTTGCGCTCATTTAAATATGGTTACTTGTGTGTGGCTGATCCGGACGTGTGCAAAGATATTCAGGACGGCGAGTACTGACCCGCGAGCTCTGGGATAACGCAGGTTCCGCGCTTTGTGGGACTAAAAGGTCTTTTCACTAAGCGCCGAACTTGCCCCTGAATTTCCCCATAAAGTGCAATTTTAGGGCGGCTCCTCTATTCGCGAAACTGTCGATTTGCCAAATTGCCGGCAAAATTTAGTGATCTTCGACGGCGAAATCTCCCAGAGAAGAAATGGTTAATCTATTCAGACACCGAATAGCAGAGAAATGCCAATGAAATGCCCTGATGTTCAGTGGTTTCATTTGGCAGATGCTAAAAATATTCCCATTTTTATTCAATATCTAATAATCCTTTATTCTTTTAATTTGCAGCAAAAAGACGCTTTATTCTAAAATCAGCAATGGAAAAGCACACAGGGTGATATCCCACATGAACACAAGTGTGCGCAGAAATAATTGGCCACTCACAGAAGCATGGAATTTAATTCGCCCATCATCCTCCAGTAATACAGTGTAGCTGGTATCAAGCCGATCCGATGGTGGAGGATCTCGGAATAAACAGCATAAAATGATATGACCAATCATCAATAATAAATGCAATAAAAATTTATTAACTTCTTTTTTTTTTTTATAGAAAGGATTTTTACCAGGAAGGATACATTGAGATTTCTCTCGTTTTCAAGTACGTCTTCAGAGTAGATAAAACAGCACAGCACGATGGGAACAAATGGGCAATCCGTCTTTATTTATTTGTTCAGATTTTTTAAGCATCTTTCGTCTATTTTAATTTTTTCCCGCTATTTTTAGCATTTTTTGTTTTTAAATAACTTTATTATTATTCATAGGACCTTATATTTTCCAGGCATTTACGTGCAGCAGATTTTGTTTTTTGTAAACAGCTTTTAAAAGTTGCGGTGTGTGTGTGTGTGTGTGTGTTTTTTTTTAATCCCCGTTCGTCAGCTGGTCAGCAGCACTCTATTCAGCGGATCGGCGGCTTTTTTCAGATGCGGTCAGCGGTTTTGCTGTGGATCGGCGGGTGCGTTTATTTCCAGGGATATAAAAAGTGAATTTTAACAAAAAAAATACTCAGTTTTTTTTAATGTAAATTCATAGGATTCGGAGTGCAGGTAATGGCAGGATACTGTGTGACTGTATGCTAGCGTTGCTGTGCTGCCTCGAAGTAGGCTTGTGCACCGATTTTTTTTTCGGTTCGATTCGGTTCGATTTGTTCGGATGTTTAAAATTTTCGATTCGGCTCGTTTCGACCGATGTCTGTTTCAATTCGGTTCGGTTCGGCTCGTTTTTCGTGTACTTTTTTTTCGGAATATCGACCATTTTTCATATTTTCGGGTCACTTTGCTCGTTTTTTGTATCGACTTTTCGGAAATTTCGGAAATTTTCGTTTTTTCGGAACGTCTGTTCTCCTCGTTTCAAAGTGTCTACGATAATTCTGGCGATTCTATCGTGTTTTTTTTTATTAAATAAAGATCCTTTTTTTCTTATGAATAATTGAATATACATTTCACAACTTTATTTAATCATATTAAAATGGTATGAAAGCCAAGGAACAAAAAAAATGAACAAAACGATTTAAAAAAACGCTAAACTGACCCGAATGCCACAAGAAACAAGTGAAACGCATTTACAAATACAAAATTTACAGAATCAGCGATATAACCGATAATAGTTAAATATACGATGTCCAGAATTACCGAAATGGAACCGAAATCACGAATGGAACCGAAATCATGAATAGAGCAAAAATAAATTTCGATTTGACACATTTCAAGTCCATTCGAAAAATCCGAAATTTTTTCGTTTCGGCTCGGAAAACTTTTCGGATCTATCGGTTTTCGGGTCCGACCCGATTCGGAAATTCGGCCGAATCCGAAGACACGAATCGGGAAATTTCGTGAAAATTCTGAAATTCCGGAAACGCACATCCCTACCTCGAAGCAGTGGGATTGTGCACCCAAGAAATTCTATTGTTGACAGTACACAATGTTGTGAAACAGCTGAACGATATGTGATTTTTGAGACATGGGAGCAGCTCGCCAGCTTAAGGCCTCGACTGACGGGAAAACCCTTTGTTGCAAAAATCGAAACTTCTGTTACCTTGTGAGCTTCTTGTATACCGAACATGACCTATAGCAGGAACGTTCTTGGCAACTCGCACGCACCGGCGGCTCGGCAGCTATTTTAAATCCGCTCGATTATAGTCGGGCCAGAAAACTACATATTAGTAAAAATAAATAAAAAAAGACATTATGCATTTAATCCCACTGCATGGACAGTACAAATTAACTCTACTTTGCAGACATTGTGCTTTTTAACGTAACTACAGAATTTCCTGTGGGCGTTGCACAGCAATAGCACTCACAGTAATGTGCAGAGTGTATGAGCATATCACAGAGCGCCACTACAATAAAGCTCACAGTAATGTGCAATGTGTATGAGCGTATCACAGAGCTCCACAGCAATACAACTCACAGTAATGTGCGGTGTGTATGAGCATATCACCGAGCTCCACAGCAATAAAACCCACAGTAATGTGCAGTGTGTATGAGCATATCACAGAGCTCCACAGCAATAAAACCCACAGTAATGTGCTGTGTGTATGAGCATATCACAGAGCTCCACAGCAATAAAACTCACAGTAATGTGCAGTGTGTATGAGCATATCACCGAGCTCCACAGCAATAAAACCCACAGTAAGGTGCAGTGTGTATGAGCATATCACAGAGCTCCACAGCAATAAAACCCACAGTAATGTGCTGTGTGTATGAGCATATCACAGAGCTCCACAGCAATAAAACTCACAGTAATGTGCAGTGTGTATGAGAATATCACAGAGCTCCACACCAATAAAGCTCACAGTAATGTGCAGTGTGCGTACGAGCGTATCACAGAGCTCCACAGCAATACAACTCACAGTAATGTGCGGTGTGTATGAGCATATCACAGAGCTCCACAGCAATAAAACCCACAGTAATGTGTGGTGTATGAGCGTATCACAGAGCTCCACAGCAATAAAACTCACAGTAATGTGCGTTGTGTATGAGCGGATCACAGAGCTCCACAGCAATAAAACTCACAGTAATGTGCGTTGTGTATGAGCCTATCACAGAGCTCCACAGCAATAAAACCCCCAGTAATGTGCTGTGTATATGAGCATATCACAGAGCTCCACAGCAATAAAACCCACAGTAATGTGCTGTGTGTATGAGCATATCACAGAGCTCCACAGCTATAAAACTCACAGTAATGTGCAGTGTGTATGAGAATATCACAGAGCTCCACACCAATAAAGCTCACAGTAATGTGCAGTGTGCGTACGAGCATATCACAGAGCTCCACAGCAATACAACTCACAGTAATGTGCGGTGTGTATGAGCATATCACAGAGCTCCACAGCAATAAAACCCACAGTAATGTGTGGTGTATGAGCGTATCACAGAGCTCCACAGCAATAAAACTCACAGTAATGTGCGTTGTGTATGAGCGTATCACAGAGCTCCACAGCAATAAAACCCCCAGTAATGTGCTGTGTATATGAGCATATCACAGAGCTCCACAGCAATAAAACCCACAGTAATGTGCTGTGTGTATGAGCATATCACAGAGCTCCACAGCAATAAAACTCACAGTAATGTGCAGTGTGTATGAGAATATCACAGAGCTCCACACCAATAAAACTCACAGTAATGTGTGGTGTGTATGAGCCTATCACAGAGCTCCACAGCAAAAAAACTCACAGTAATGTGCGGTGTGTATGAATGTATCACAGAGCTCCACAGCAATAAAACTCACAGTAATGTGCGGTGTGTATGAATGTATCACAGAGCTCCACAGCAAGCGACCTTTGGTTTTTGCAGCAACTAAGTCATTAGTCACCTTGGTCAGAGCAGTCTCAGTGGATGCCGGGAGCGAAAGCTGGACTGGTGCGGGTCAAGTAGAGAGTTAGCAGCGAGAAAACCGGAGCGCTGGTTATAGACCATTCACCACCTTTCCATATACCCAAAACATATCTGAAAAAGAGAGAAATCTCAATATATCCTTCCTGGTAAAATACTTTATAAATAAATGAATATGTACTTTGCTGGAGAAAGAGAACCTGTCCAGCCTCGCGATTTACTGCCGGGACAGGTTTTTGTCGTTTTTTTTTGTTTATTTTTCTTTTTCATATATGTGGCAAAACGCATCCTTTCATATAACACAACGCCTTTTTTTTTTCTTCCTCCCATTGGTCATTAAGGTCCTCCTCTTTCATCACTTGTGTATATATATGTGTGTGTATGTGTGTGTATACGTATGTGAGAGAGTTTGCGGCTGACGTTGGTCCTAACTTTTCATTTCCACCAGTTCTTCGCATTGTCATATACATCAAAGGAGGTGAAACCTTACAATGAATTCTCTTGTGGGGTTTGTGTGTGTGCTTTTAGCAACGGTGACAACAGGTAATTACTGTATTTATTACCTCATTTAATGTCATTATGTGAATCAGTCATTTAACTGTATTATTCCCTATGTGCTTCACTTATTGTCATGATATCAAGATAAGGACGGGTCTTTCTGGTAGAACAGGAAAGGGTTAAAAAGGATAATAAGACCATCTCTAAATGTGTGACTGCGTTAACTTTCAGAAGAGCAGTAGATTTATTTTTTTCAGTGTATCTACCAAGCAGTGAATTTGTGCAATTTCAGGAAAATTAGATTATTCTGTGGCTTTAAATAATTATAGTTGTGAGTTTAACTAGAATTTCCAGTGTTTAAAGCAGTTACAGTTTTACATTATGGGGTCCAGGGCCGGCGCTCCCACTAGGCAATCTAGGCAATAGCCTAGGGTGCAGCCCCCTAGGGGCGCAGTCAGCCCCAACTCGGGTTCCATTATTGTACCCGTTCCTCATTGTGCGGTTCGTGTAGCCAGCAGTGGCGGCTCGCAAAGCCAAAATTGGCAGCTCGCGGACCCCTTGCTAGTGGCCCAGAAGGAGGGAATCTTAGGGTGACGTGCGGACACCACTAGAAGCAGATTAAAAAAAAAGAGGAAGAAGAAAGACATGAAAGAAAGAAAAGGCATGTAGGAAAGAAAGAAAGAGGGAAAGATAAAGAGGCAGAAGAAAGAAAGAGGGAAAGATAAAAAGGCAGAAGAAAGAAAGAAAAAAAAAGAGGCAGATGAAAGAAATAAAGAGAAAAAGAAAGAGGGAGGGAAGATAAAGAGGCAGAAGAAAGAAAGAGGGAAAGATAAAGAGGCAGATAAAAGAAAGAAAGAAAGCGAAAGAATGAAAGATAAAGAGGCGAAAGAAAGAGGGAAAGATAAAAAGGCAGATGAAAGAAAGAGGGAAAGATAAAGAGGCAGAAGACAGAAAGTGGGAAAGATAAAGAGGCAGAAGAAAGAAAGAAAGAAAGAAAGAGAAAAAGAAATAGAGAGGGAAGATAAAGAGGGAGAAGAAAGAAAGAGGGAAAGATAAAGAGGCAGATGAAAGAAGAAAGAGGGAAAGATAAAGAGGCAGATGAAATAAAGAAAGAGAGAAAGATAAAGAGGCAGATGAAAGAAAGAGGGAAAGATAAAGAGGCAGAAGAAAGAAAGAGGGAGGGAAAGATAAAGAGGAGAAAGAAAGAAAGAAAGAAAGAAAGAAAGAAAGAAAGAAAGAAAGAAAGAAAGAAAGAAAGAAAGAAAGAAAGAAAGAAAGAGAAAGAAAGAAAAAGATAAAGCGGCAGATGAAAGAAAAAAAGAGGGAAAGATAAAGAGGCAGATGAAGGAAGGAAAGAAAGAAAGAAAGAAAGAGAAAGAAAGAAAGAAGGAAAGATAAAGAGGCAGATGAAAGAAAGAGGGAAAGATATAGAGGCAGATGAAAGCAAAAAAGAAAGAAAGAGAAAAAGAAAGAAAGAGGGATAGATAAAGAGGCAGATGAAAGAAAGAAAAAAGATAAAAAGAAAGTAAGAGGGAAAGATAAAGAGGCAGATGAAAGAAAGAAAGAAAGAAAGAAAGAAGGAAAGAAATAGAGAAATAAAAGAAAGAGGGAGGTAAAGATAAAGAGGCAGATGAAAGAAAGATAAAGAGGCAGATGAAAGAAAGAAAGAAAGAAAGAAAGAGAAAGAGGGAGGGAAAGATAAAGAGGCGAAAGAAAGAAAGAAAGAAAGAAAGAAAGAGAAAGAAAGAAAGAAAGAAAGAAAGAGGGAAAGATAAAGAGGCAGATGAAAGAAAGAAAGAAAGAAAGAGAAAGAGGGAGGGAAAGAGAAAGAAGAAAGAAAGAAAGAAAGAAAGAAAGAAAGAAAGAAAGAAAGAAAGAAAGAAAGAAAGAAAGAAAGAAAGAGGGAAAGATAAAGAGGCAGATGAAAGAAAGAAAGAAAGAAAGAAAGAAAGAAAGAAAGAAAGAAAAAGAAAGAAAGAGAAAGAAAGGGAAGATAAAGAGGCAGATGAAAGAAAGAAAGAAGGAAAGATAAAGAGGAGAAAGAAAGAAAGAGAAAGAAAGAAAGAAAGAAAGAAAGAAGGAAAGATAAAGAGGCAGATGAAAGAAAGAAAGAGGGAAAGATATAGAGGCAGATGAAAGAAGAAAGAAGAAAGAAAGAAAGAAAGAAAGAAAGAAAGAAAGAAAGAAAAGAAAGAAAAAAGAAAGAAGAAAGAAGAAAGAGAAAGAAAGAAGAAAGATGGAGAGAATGAGAAGAAAGATAAAGAAAGGGATAGATAAAGAGGCAAGATGAAAGAAAAGAAAGATAAAAAAGAAAAAGAAAGAAAAGAAAAGGGAAAGATAAAGAGGCAGATGAAGAAAAAAGAAAGAAAGAAAGAAGAAAGAAAAGAGGCAGAGAAAGAAAGAAAGAAAGAAAGAAAGAGGAAAAAGAGAGAAGAAAGAAAGAAAGAAAGAAAAAGAAAGAAAGAGAGAAATAAAAGAAAGAGGGAGGTAAAGATAAAGAGGCAGATGAAAGAAAGAAAGAAAGAAAGAAAGAAAGAAAGAAAGAGAAAAAGAAAGAAAGAAAAAGGGAAAGATAAAGAGGCAGATGAAAGAAAGAAAGAAAGAAAGAGGGAGGGAAAGATAAAGAGGAGAAAGAAAGAAAGAAAAGAAAGAAAGAAAGAAAGAGAAAGAAGGAAAGATAAAGAGGCAGATGAAAGAAAGAAAGAAAAAGGGAAAGATAAAGAGGCAGAAGAAAGAAAGAGGGAAAGATAAAGAGGAGAAAGAAGGAAAGAAAGAAAGATAAAGAGGCGAAAGAAAGAAAGAGAAAGAAAGAAAGAGGGAGGGAACGATATAGAGGCAGATGAAAGAAAGAAAGAAAGAAAGAAAGATAAAGAGGCAGATGAAAGGAAAAGGCAAAAAAAGAAAAGAAAGAAAGGCATGAAAGAAAGAAAAGGAGTCAGATGAAAGAAAAGGCAAGGTGGGTTATTCAGAGAGATCCGAAATGTAACCAGACACTGAAATTCAGCGTACGGGGACATGTTGGGATCATTTGGCTATTTAGAGAGCAGGCAGTTCGCCAAATCTTGGCGAATTGCCTGAACATATGGTGCCTGTTCGAGGGCAGTGAAATCCCCCGTAGAGAAGTAATGGTTAGGACATAATCTTAGATTAGAGGGGCAAACGTTTAAAAGTAACATCAGGAAGCATTATTTTACTGAGAGGGTGGTGGATACATGGAACAGTCTTCCAGTAGAAGTGGTAGAGGCCAAAACAGTAATTGAATTTAAGCAAGCATGGGATAGGCATAAGGCTATCCTAAACAAAAGATAAATCCAGGTAAAGTATCCATGTAATTGGGCGACTAGATGGGCCGAAAGGTTCTTATCTGCCGACATTTTTCTATGTTTCTATGTTAATCTATTCAGAGACACCGGACAGCAGTGGAAAGTTGCCGAAGTGCCCTGCTAGTCGGTGTTTTCATTCAGCAGGGTTATTGAGGTGAATCCTATAGGTTTCAAATGTTAAAAATATTCTCATTTTAATTTCATATCTGATAATTAACAGTTTATTTTAATCTGCAGCAAAAGTCTCTTTTAGTTATAGATTTTTTAGGATCTTTTAGGCATTTTTCGTGATTTTTTTGACAACATTTTTTTTTAAAATCGTTTTATCATTTTTCTGTAACAGACCTTTTTATTATCATTCATAGGGTCTTATGTGTAAATTCCGGACATTTTCGTTAAGTATTTTTTTTGCAAACAGCGTTTCAATTTTTAAACTTTCAAGCGTACTTTTTTTTTCCCTGTTCGTCAGCTTGTCGACTATTTCCGTCAGCTGCTCTGCGTTCTGATCGGCGGCTTATTGGCTTTTGCTCGGCGTGTTTTTTGCCGGTTTCTGCGGGTTTACAGTGAGTGTTCGGCGAGTTTTCAGAGGGTTTGCGGTGAGTTTTCCCTACGGGGACCCTGTGGTGCATGCTGAATACACCAGAGTCTGCAAACTAGAATCGCCGAATTGCCCCGAAGTGCGGGGAACAAAAGGGCACCAAGATGTCGGCGACATTTCGATGCTTTCTGAATAACCCTGATATTGTAAAATACACAAATAAAATAACAATGAAATAAAATAGAATGCTTCTTACACTAGGACACCAGCAACGTTTCAGCTTTTATCAAGCCATTACGGACAAGAAAACATGGGTTTAGGCAGCACTCACTCACTTAGGGGCAGATCTGCTCCATGGAGCACTTAATACTTGGATACTTGATAAAAGCCAGTAGGCTGAAACATTGTTAGAATCCGTGTGTGTGAAGCATCCAATAAAAATACACTTCAACAGAACCCTCGAGTGCTGGGATCTTTTCGTCTCTTGGACTTCATTCTGGGTGTGGCAATATCCGGAACCCGGCCGAACGCTGACCCCAAAGGCTGGATGCGCTCAGCGCGTCCACCGCATGGAACGTGACATGCGGTTGGACGCGCTCAGCGCGTCCACCGCAGCGAAGTGGTTAAAAGTCCGATTTTTTTTTTTTTTTTTTTCAGTTTGCTTATTTTTTTTGTAACAGCCCTCTTTATTATCATTCCCTGGACCTCCTGTGAAAATTTCAGACATTTTCGCTCAGTAGTTTCTTTGCAAACATCATTTCATTTTCCCAGATTCATACAAATGGTTTTGCTAATTTATTCACTGCCTCCTCTACGTCACAGATGCTTCGGCTCTGTGTGATTCGGCTCATGTTCGGCTCCTGTTCGGGTTTTTCGAAGGTTAATGAGGATGTTTTTGCTTGTTTTCAGCCTGCATTCGGTTAGTTTTCGTCAGGTTTTCGGCAGCTTTTCCCTGCAATTCGGGGACCCTGTGGTGTTTGCTGAATACACCGCAGGGTCACCGAAATGCAATCGGCAAAAGGAACCGAATTGAAGAGAACGAAAAGTCACCGAACGTGCGGTGACTTTTCGAATCTCTTTGGATAACCCTGTTAGTGATTTTTTTTGGCTAAATTATGGTGAAACTTATGCAGGCTTTGAATGAGAGTAACAATAGGTGCTTTAAAATTGGGTCTTTGGTGCCGTTACACCGTCACCCCTCTGTGGTATTGTGGAAGAGTGCAGGGTTGGACCCTGCGGTCCAATATTAAAATATGAATCTGGTATAGGCGTCAGTGGCAGTGCACCCAAATATTAAGCCTTTGGTGCCAGCTAGTGCTTTCACAAAGTAACCCCTTTTGAGGTATTGTGGAAGAGTGCAGGGGCGGAGGTTTTGGTAATGCAGAAGAGATCCCCGATCTATTCAGTTGCGTCAGCATCAGGGGATTGATAGCTGCTGATCCAGGACTGATTCATTTTTATAAATGTCAGCCGGTCTACAGAGTCGGTGGACAGACAGTGCATCTGTGACAAAACCTCCAGCGGCACTGAACGTCCTTTCAGAAAGCACGCTGGATGAAGGGCAACCTAGTAGCTGCATAGCATATTGGCTAAGTTCTGGCCAGTGATCCAATCTCAACACCCAGTAAGCCAGTGGATCATCTGCTGTAAAGGTATCCAGGTCTGCCCTTGCCCCTAGGTAGTCCTGCACCATACGGTGAAGATGCTGGCAATGGGTGACTACATTTGACGTCCCTGGGCGTCGTGGACTATAAAAATTTAAAAATGCATCAGTCAAGCGGCCCTGGCCTTCACCGCTCTTCCTCTGATCATCCGCAGCCTCAGAAGCACCTGTGTCATCACTTGGTAACCTACCAGTACCTGGAAAGGTGTTACGCAAGTGTCACTTTAGAGCGTACTCAAGTTGTTTCATCCTGTCCTCCCTCTGTGCGGGCATGATGAGCTCTGCAACTTTACCCTTGTATCGTGGATCAAGAAGGCTTGCCAACCAGTAATGATCCCTCTCCTTGACAGCACGAGTCCTGGGGTCCTTTTAGCAGGCTTTGCAGGATAAGGGAGCCCATGCAGCGTAGGTTGGAGGTGGCATTAGCTTCCGAGTCTTCCTGGTCAATGAGGATGACCACATCGTGCACTTCCTCCTCTCAGCCATACACTAGTCCTTGAGTTTCTGGGCACACAAAACCCTTCCTTGAGGAATCCCCACCTTCAATGCCCCCACTACTTAAATATTCCTCCTCCTCATCCTCCTCCTGTCTGATCTGAGGACTAGGGATGAGCCGAACACCCCCGAGTTCGGTTCGCATTCAAACTCGAACTTTCAAAAGTTCGAATTCGTACTCGAACTCAATACAAGTCAATGGTACTCAAAATTCGATTTTTAGAGTGCCCTCCAAGAGGGCATATATGCTAGATATTTGCCATAAAAGGTGTATGGGGGTCCGGGTAGTGCCCTGGGGGACAGGAAACAAGGACAAAACAAAAAAAAAATGTTTTTAAAGGGACAGTGAGTTTTCCATGAAATAAGGGTTAAAAATAAAAACGATAAATTCCTTCAAATATCGTGCCTAGGATGTTCCCATAACCTGCCCGTGAAGTGGCGGATTTGTAGGATGTATATAAACATTTGAAAACAAAAAAATGACGTTTCAAATAACGGTAAATGGTTTTCCTTTAATCTATTCATAAACAACTGCTTGGGGCGGCAGCCTGTATGAAAAGAGATATTTCAGGACACGTGGAACAAGTCTAGTGATTTTTTTGGGCTAAATTATGGTGAAACGTATGCAGGCTTTGGATGAACGTAACAATAGGTGCCCCTGGGGGACAGGAAACAAGGTCAAAAAGTTTTAAAAAAGATGTGTTTAACCCCTTCACTGCTGACGACGTGTGGGACACGTCCTCAGTTACTCCTGCTGTATGCTGAGGAGGACGTGTCACGTCATCAGCTTTGCGGGACCCCCGGCGGAGAAACTCCCCTCTCTGTCCGGGGTCCCACGGCGTTCCGACTTCAGCGTTCTCAGACGCTGAAGTCAAGCTCCTCCCGATGTAAATGACGTCATTTCCAGGCGACCCCCCGGCAATGCCAGGAGATCACCTCGAAGGGAGGGGGGTCCGTTCGGATCCCTCTCCCTCCCGATCGGGAGGTCCCACAAAAAAAAAACAGGCACCGCTTAAAAAGAGAGAGTCTCCCCTTTTAAGTGGTGCCTGGCTTTAACCCCTTAAGCACCGGGTCGCACTTCAGCACAGCGCGGCGCCAAAGTGCAGCTTAGCTCCGGTGGGCGCCGCCATCTTGGATCGCGGCTCCACCCCCGGGTCCCCCCTCACTGCCTGACGTCCTCACGCATAGTGTGATGACGTCAGATAGCCGGGGAACCCCTAGCTGCCTGGAATCCCCTGGTGGAGATAGGGGGTTCATTTGAGGGTTCACAGAGATGCTGTGAGGTTGTGTATAGAGATGCTGTGATGCTGTGTATAGAGATGCTGTGAGGTTGTATATAGAAATGCTGTGAGGCTGTGTTTAGAGATGCTGATGGGGTTGTGTATAGAGATGCTGTGAGGTTGTATATAGAGATGCTGTGAGGCTGTGTTTAGAGATGCTGATGGGGTTGTGTATAGAGATTCTGTGTATAGAGATGCTGCGAGGCTGTGTATAGAGATGCTGATGGGTTGTGTATAGAGATGCTGTGATTTTGTGTATAGAGATGCTCTGAGGTTGTGTATAGAGATGCTGTGAGGTTGTGCATAGAGATGCTGTGTGGCTGTGTATAGAGATGCTGTGAGGTTGTGCATAGAGATGCTGTGAGGCTGTGTATAGAGATGCTGTGAGGCTGTGTTTAGAGATGCTGATGGGGTTGTGTATAGAGATGCTGTGTATAGAGATGCTGTGAGGGTGTGTATAGAGATGCTGATGGGGTTGTGTATAGAGATGCTGTGAGGTTGTGTATAGAGATGCTGTGTATAGAGATGCTGTGAGGCTGTGTATAGCGATGCTGTGAGGTTGTGTATAGAGATGCTGTGAGGTTGTGTATAGAGATGTTGTGTATAGAGATGCTGTGTTTAGAGATGCTGATGGGGTTGTGTATAGAGATGCTGTGTATAGAGATGCTGTGAGGCTGTGTATAGAGATGCTGATGGGGTTGTGTATAGAGATGCTGTGAGGCTGTGTATAGAGATGCTGTGAGTTTGTGTATAGAGATGCTATGTGGCTGTGTATAGAGATGCTGTGTGTGTGTAGAGATGCTGATGGGTTGTCTACAGAGATGCTGTTTTTGTATAGAGATGCTGATGGGGTTGTGTATAGAGATGCTGTTTGTGTATAGAGATGCTGATGGGGTTGTGTGTAGAGATGCTGTGTATAGAGATGCTGTGAGGCTGTGTATAGAGATGCTGTGAGGCTGTGTATAGAGATGCTGATGGGGTTGTGTATAGAGATGCTGTGAGGCTGTGTATAGAGATGCTGTGAGGTTGTGTATAGAGATACTGTTAGGCTGTGTATAGAGATGCTGTGAGGCTGTGTTTAGAGATGCTGATGGGGTTGTCTATAGAGATGCGGTGAGGTTATGTATAGAGATGCTGTGAGGCTGTGTTTAGAGATGCTGATGGGGTTGTGAATAGAGATGCCGTATATAGAGATGCTGATGGGGTCGTGTATAGAGATGCTGTTTGTGTATAGAGATGCTGATGTGGTTGTGTATAGAGATGTTGTGAGGCTGTGTATAGAGATGCTGTGTGGCTGTGTATAGAGATGCTGTGTTTAGAGATGCTGATGGGGTTGTCTATAGAGATGCTGTTTGTGTATAGAGATACTGATGGGGTTGTGTATAGAGATGCTGTTTGTGTATAGAGATGCTGTGTATAGAGATGCTGTGAGGTTGTGTATAGAGATGCTGTGAGGTTGTGTATAGAGATGCTGTGAGGCTGTGTATAGAGATGCTGATGGGGCTGTGTATAGAGATTCCTTGCGCGCCGAAGTGCAGCCTAGCTCCGGTGGGGGCTGCCATCTTGGATGGCGGTTCAACCCCCGAGTCCCCCCTCACTGCCTGACATCCTCACGCATAGCGTGATGACTTCAGATAGCCGGGGAACCCCTAGCTGCCCGGAATCTCCTGGTGGAGATAGGGGGTTCATTTGAACCCAGATTTCTCCAAAACCGTGGCAGCTAGGGGTTCATGGAGAGTGTCAATCGAAAGGCCTGAGCATGATCCCCAACATGACCAGGTATAAAGTAAACAATATAAAAAATAAAATAAAAACATGTTTTTTTTTTTGTGTGTTATTTTTATTAATGCAGCAATATTGTTCACATTTCAATTATAATGTGAACAATGATGATGCACTAATGATTTTTTTCTATGGGGTGCGTTTGCTATAAATCACGTAATCCCCCCCACAAAATGTAACAAGTCCCCATTTCAAATTTTTGTACAAGCGCACGCCATAGAAAACATAACCGCAAACGCTCATGTGCTAAGATGTGAAAAAAAAAACACTTTACACACTGCAGATGATTAAAAATTCTATTTTTATTGCATTTTTTGCCATAATATACAGGCAAGACATGACGTATACATATAAAAATGATATATTATGAATCTGCGGAGTCTGACGGAAAGAATGATATCTAATATGTCTGGGTCATTTAATAAAATGTGGCTTCAAATCGCGTTTAAACATGATGAGCGAAAGCGGTAAAAATGAGCTGAGCACACAGCAGTGAAATGCAGGGATAAGGGGTTAAACAGCATATCAGAGGAAGATTTAGTAGAGAAATTAACACTTCTCAGAAGCACAGGTGTTGTTTGATACATGTTCAGATCAGGAGACACCAAACCCTCACTACAGACAATGTATCAAATTCATCAGACCAGACTTATTAAAAGCACATGTTATTCACCTGTTGATTACGCCGTTTGAGAACACAGGTCATTTAGAGGTGATAATCTTTGGACGTATACATTATTTGTTAATTCAATATCTAATAAACCATTGCTTATAATATTCTGCAGTAAAGAGTCTCTTTATTTCTAGATTTTATAGTATTTTTTAAGCATTTTTTATACTTTTTTCAAATTTGTTTGTTTTTTTCGAACTCGAACTGAACACACCAAAAGGTTTGAAGTTCGCGAACTTGCGAACGGTCAAAGTTCGAATCGAACTCCGAACTGATCGAACCGAACAGCGCATCCCTACTGAGGACCCGCAGGAATGTTGTCCTAAAGACTGGGGCCTGGAGAGCTAGGGAAGGCCTCCTCTTCCTCCCGCTGCTCTGCCTCTAGTGCCACATCTATAATTCCCCACAGAGTGCGCTCCAGCAGGAACACTAAAGGAATTGTGTCACTGATGCATGCACTGTCCCTGCTCACCATCCTCGTTGCCTCCTCAAATGGTGACAGTACAGTGCATGCATCCTTGATCATCAGCCACTGCGGGGGGAAACCGAGTTGACCTGAACCTGTCCTTGTGCCATACTCACACAGATACTCATTGATGGCCCTCTGCTGCTTGTGCAGATGCTACAGCATTGCTAATGTCGAGTTCCACCTGGTGGGCATGTCATAGATCAGACGGTTTGTGGGAAGGTGGAATTCTCTTTGAATTTCTGCCAGGCGAACACTTGGTGGGAATGACCGTCTGAAGTGGCTGCAGACTTTTCTGGCCTGTCTGAGAAGCTGTGCCAGCCCTGGGTACCTGGTTAGGAAATGCTGTACCACAAGATTTAGGACGTGTTCTAGGCATGGTACATTCGTCAACTTACTCTGGTGTAGGGCGGAGAGAAGGTTGCCGCCCCTGCCACTCGTCGGTTTAACTGACACTTCACCAGAGACAGAGAAGGAGGAGGAGGAAGAGGTGGTAGAGCAGACAGACCTCATACAAGCAGCTTTCTGGAGGCGTGGTGGATGAACAAGCTCCAGCAAAGAGCCCCATCCTGGATCCCTCCAAACTGCAAGCAAAGTTACCCAGTGTGCCGTGAAGGAAATGTAACGGCCCAGTCCATGCTTGCTGGACCACGTGTCTAAAGTCATGTGCACCTTGCTGCTGACTGCCTTTCCCAATGACTCCATAACATTGTCTTCCAAGTGCTGGTATAGTGCTGGAATGGCCTTCCGTGAAAATAAATGGTGTTTTGGAACCTGCCACTGTGGAAAGGCAGCAGCTGTAATGCGAGTGATTTTACTAAGCTGGCATTTAGATGTTGTGCTTGGGGATGGTTGGGACTATATTTTTTCTTATGCTGCAGCAGCTGGGGCAACGTAATCTGACTGCGTAAATCTTCAGCTGATGGGATGCTGTCACATTCTGAGGAAGGACCTGGTACACCCATTACTGTAGCATCATCTCTGTCAGTGGAGGTTGTAGGCAATGACATGGCAGGACATATAGTGGGGTAGAGACAGATGAGGAGGAGGAGGACCTATGCAAAGTGTTGTGCCAACGGGATGCGTGGCAGGTGGTCATATGTCACCTCAAGCATGTGGTACCCAAGCGTGGGATGTCTTTCCCATGCTTGATCCTCATCTGACATAGATTACAAATAGCAATGGTGCGGTCTGCTGCACATTTCTTAAAGAACTCCCAGACAAGAGACTTCCTGTACATGTGCTTTGAGACAACAGCGCTCTGCACCTGAGCAGCTGTGACTGCTGATGCCTTGGACTGGCTACGGTTGCTCATAGATGACGTTGTGCCTCGTGTTTGTTGTGCCTCCTCCTCCTCACTTGACTCCTCTGTTTGATCGGGCACCCAGGTGGAGTCAGTGACCTCATCATCGTCATCACCCCCTATCTCCTCATCACTGGAGCCAACTTGGCAGTATGCTGCAGCTGCTGGGTCAACATGAGTGCCAGTTATTTGTGTGTCACTGGCACCCCCTTCCTCTAGGTTGATTATACTCCCTTCCTCAACCTCAGAGTTTGAATTAGAGCACTGTATTTGCTGTGCATCCTCAAGCAGCATGTCACTGTCATTGTAGTCAAACAATTCGGCTGACTCCTCCATGTATGTTGGCGAGGCTATGGCAGGAGTAGCTGTGGACATGGAGGCTGCATTAGATGCTTTGGCAGCTAAGGTGGACTGTAAACGACTACAAGCAGGGCTTGCAGAGGACTCGGAGGATGAGGATGGCCTGGTTAGCCAATCCACCAAATCCTCTGTATGTTGCTGCTGCTTAAGATGGCCAGCACCAGTTAGAAAGGAAAAGCATGCCCCTGCAGAGGATGCACCACGTCCACGACGACCAGAGGCACAGCCTCCCAACACAGAGGCTGCTTGCCCTCTTATCTGTGTCTGGGAGCATCTGCCTGTCCTTTTTGGTCTTTCTGACATGGTGAGTGATATATAGATTAAAGAAATACAGAACTCTGATTCAGCTCTGATATAAAAATTGGAGATATGCAGAACTCTGATTCAACGGTATTATCTAGATTAAAGATTTCCAGAACTCTGGTATAACTCAGTGAGACACCCTGATAGCTGACAGCCAATGACAAGACACAGATTAAAATTTGCAGAAATCTAATACAAGTCTGTGAGACCCCCTGATAGGACCCCCTGATAGCTGGCAACAGTGACAAGACACAGATTACAATTCCCAGATATCTGCTACAAGTCTGTGAGACCCCCTGATGTGACAAGACACAGATTATAATTCCCAGATATCTGCTGCAAATCTGTGAGACCCCCTGATGGGTGGCAGTGACAAGACAGATTAAAATTCCCAGATATCTGCTACAAATCAGTGAGACCCCCGATGGGTGGCAGTGACAAGACACAAACTACAGTTCCCAGAAACCTCCTATAAATCAGTGAGACCCCCTGATGGGTGGCAGTGACAAATCACAGATTAAAATTCCCAGATACCACCTATAAATCAGTGAGACCCCCGATGGGTGGCAGTGACAGACACAGATTACAATTCCCAGATATCTGCTACAAGTCTTTGAGACTCCCTGATGGGCGACAGTGACAAGCCACAAATTACAATTCCCAGGAACCTCCTATAACTCAGTGAGACCCCCTGGTGGGTGGCAGTGACAAAACACAGATTAAAATTACCAGAAACCACCTATAAATCAGTGAGACCTCCTGATGGATGGCAATGACAAGACACAGATTATTATTCTCAGATATCTACTACAAATCTGTGAGACCCCCTGATGGGTGGCAGTGACAAAACACAGATTAAAATTCACAGAAATCTGCTACGAGTCTGTGAGACCCCCTGATAGGACCCCCTGATAGCTGGCAACAGTGACAAAACACAGATTACAATTCCTAGATATCTGCTAGAAGTGAGACCCCCCCAATAGCTGCTGGTACTGACCGGACACAGATTACAACAATTCCCAGATACCTGCTAGAAGTGAGATGACCCCCCCAATAGCTGCTGGCACTGACAAGACACAGATTACAACAATTCCCAGATATCTGCTAGAAGTGAGACCCCCCAGTAGCTGCTGACACTGAGAAGACACACTAACAGAACAATCTCCTCTCAAAAAACACGTGCTGGGGCTGCGAGGGATGCCTTATATAGTGTGCTGTGGGACTTAGCTCTGTGAGCCCATGATTGGGCAAAATGTGCCCAATCAGGACTACGAGCCATGATTGGCATAGTCTTTCTCCTGTCTTGCACCTGACCTGTGGTCAGGTGCAAGGCTGTAGCCAATTACAAGCTTCAGGCCAGTGGAAAAGTGAATTGTGGTCCATTGTGGTGCATTGTGGGCGAACATGCGGTGAAGACGCAGAAATGTTCGGAGTTCAACAAACAGCCGATGTTCGAATAGAACACCGAACAGATCGAACCGAACAGCTCATCCCTAATGCCAAGTCTAGAGATCAAAACCAAAACAGCGTGGTGTACCTTCCAAGGGAGAGCTCTGTCAGGCTAGTAGTAAAAGCCCTGGTGCAAACGTCAGCGAGGTCCCCCCGAACCTCAAAGAACATCCATAGATCCACAAAAAAATATGGCCCTGCATACGCCAATATCTTTATGGACTCTTTTGAGACGCAGCATATCTATAATCATGATTTATTTAAAAAATATGCTTGTGGTTGGTGGCGCTTTATAGATTACATTATTGGCGTATGGAGAGGCCCTAAGGAGAAACTAGAAACTGGAGAGGTTCCATAGGGAAATGAATGACATAAACCCTTCCATACAGTTTACGATGACCTATAGTGAGCGTGAGATCAATTTTTTGATTTACTCCTCACTATAGAAGATCAAAAGATTAAATCAGATCTATACGATAAACCAACGGATAGGAACAGCCTTTTGCTCTTTTCCAGTTTCCACCCAAAGAATACCATTAACTTCCTACCTAGGAGTCAATTTACCAGAGTAGCTAGGAATGTCTCTGATTTGGATACACTTACCATCAGGTTGGGAGAGATGAAAAAAAAGTTTGCAGATAGGGGGTATCCTGCCCCTCTCTTGGAGTTGGAGTCAGAGAGGGCAAGATTTCTCAAAGGAAAAGAATCTGGAGGGATTAGGTCTAATCAGACAAAACAATCCAGGATATCGTTTGTATGTCAATATAATCGAGCGAGTAACAGGATTAAAAATATTTTACATGGGCACTGGAATTTGTTAAGCAGGGAATTTCCGGAGTTTGATGAGTTTAAAGTACCTCCCCTTGTATCATATAGGAGGAACAAAAATTTAAAAGATTTTCTTGTAAAAGCAGATATAGAACCCCTCAAAATGAAATGTCAAAGAGTTTTAGGTAATAAGACCTGCGGCACATTTCCATGCTTGAATTGCAGTTACTGCAATGCTATCATACGGGGGGACCATATCTCCCATCCGTTTAGTGGTCAGAAATTCTTTATAAGGGATTACTTTACTTGTGATGTCACCTATGTTGTGTATGTTTTGACAAGCACGGGGAGGTGTTTGTGAGGGTCCTGAGAACGAGCAACAGCACAATGGCCTGCTCTACAGTGGGTGCCCGCTCAGGTCTCACAAACAAGGTTTTAGCTTGCTTGTGCCATTACAGGGATGAATTTTCCATATGCAAATCAGCCTGCTCTCACCCAGAAAGGGTGGCCAGTGCTGACTGCCAAGGACGTCATCCCTGCATGT
This sequence comes from Leptobrachium leishanense, assembly GCA_009667805.1. Classification (NCBI taxonomy): domain Eukaryota; kingdom Metazoa; phylum Chordata; class Amphibia; order Anura; family Megophryidae; genus Leptobrachium; species Leptobrachium leishanense. The sequence goes on from CM019073.1 coordinate 98,437,662, forward strand.
TTTGACATGCCCGTGCGGCCTCCTGTATGTGGGAGAACCGACTAGGAAAATTAAAGAAAGAATCACCCAACATAAATCGACAATACGCACTGGCAAGACGGATTTACCAGTATCAGAGTATTTCTTAAAAGAACATCACACTATATCACAATTACCATTTCTGGTGATAGATTGGGTTCCTCCGTTACGGAGAGGAGAGGATCGATTAACCACTTGGCTGCTATGGACGTGCTCAGCGCGTCCAGCCAAGTGGTTCTCCTGTGCTACGGACGCGCTCAGCGCGTCCGAGCACAGGAGGCAGCAATCCGCCGGATTCCGGCGGATTGCTGCACCCCCCCGGTGCGGGCTGACATCTTGGATGTCAGCCCAGCACTCGGGAGCCCGGCGGGGACATTAGATGTCATCGCGGCGACGCGATGACATCTAATTCAGGTGCCCCCCCGCATGTGCGGAGGAGGCGCCTGAAAGGGAGGGGGGGAGGTCCTTCGGACCTCTCTCCCTCCCGATCGCCGGGGAGCAGGTGGTTAAGACAGGCACCGCTTGGAAGGGCACAGCCTGCCCTTCCAAACGGTGGCTCTCATTAACCCCTGGGGAGCCGGATCACGAATCGGCGCTGAAAAGCGCCGGTTCGTGATCCTTTCCCGGAGCTGGCCGACATCTTGGATGTCGGCCAAGCCTCCAGGAACTCCCCCTGAGGACTGGCGTCATCGTGCATAGCACGATGATGCCAGTCCTGGAGTTAACCCCTAGCTGCCACCAACGGTGGAGATAGGGGGTTCCAATGAACCCCCTATCTCCCGATCCGTGGCAGCTAGGGGTTAAAGTTTGGTACTGTTGGATCGGCCAGAGCATGGCCGTTCCAACGATACCAAACACGACTGTGAAAAAAGTTTTTTAAAAAAATAAAAATTAAAAATAAAAATAAAAAAATATTTAACCACTTGAATGCTAAGGACGCGCTCAGCGCGTCCTCAGCATTCCCGCTGGTGTGCTGAGGACGCGCTGAGCGCGTCCTCACTTGGGGTCAGCGTTCGGCCGGGTTCCGGCCGATCGCTGGCCCCTCCGGTGCGGGCTGACATCCTGGATGTCAGCCCGGCATCCGGACCAGCAGCCGCCATTATTAGGTGTCATCGCGGGGGCGTGATGACACCTAATTCAGGCGCCCCCCCGCATGTGCGGAGGAGGCGCCTGAAAGGGAGGGGGGGAGGTCCTTCGGACCTCTCTCCCTCCCGATCGGTGGCTCTGCGGGGCTTAACCCAGGCATCATTTGGAAGGACACAGCCTGCCCTTCCAAATGATGCCTGGCATTAACCCCTGGGGAGCTGGATCGCGAATCGGCGCTGAAAAGCGCCAGTTCGCGATCCTTTCCCGGAGCTGGCCGACATCTTGGATGTCGGCCAAGCTTCCGGGAACTCCCCCAGAGGACTGGCGTCATCGTGCGTAGCACGATGACGCCAGTCCTACAGTTAACCCCTAACTGCCACCAAGTGTGGAGATAGGGAGTTCCAATGAACTCCCTATCTCCCGATCCGTGGCAGTTAGGGGTTAAATTTTGATATGGTTGGATCGGCCAGAGCATGGCCGTTCCAACGATACCAAACATGAAAGTTAAAAATTTTGTAAAAAAAAAAAAAAAAAAAATTAAAAAAAAATAAATAAATAAATAAAAAAATAAAAAAAAAAAATTTTTTTTTATTTTTTTTGGTTTGTTAGTGTAGCAATATTGTTCCCATTTCAATTATAATGTGAACAATGATGCTGCACTAACGATTTTTGTATGCGGTGCGTTTGTTAAAAATAGTGTCATTTTCCCCAAAAAAAAATGTAACGAGACCCCATCTCTAATTTTTTTAACAAGCGCACCCCATACAAAATATAACCGCAATTGCTCGCATGTTAAAATGTGAAAAAAAACACTTTACACATTGTAAATTATTGAAAATTCATATTTTATTGCATTTTTTGTTATAATATACAGACAGGTCATGACGTATACATATAATAATGACATATTATTAATCTGCCGAGTCTGATGGAAAGAACGATATATAATATGTCTGGGTCATATACTAAAATAAGCCTTCAAAACGCATTTAAACATGATGAGTAAAACCGGTAAATATGACCTGAGCACAGAGGCGGGAAACGCCTCAGCAGCGAAAGGGTTAAAGGTATTAAAAAGAAAGGAGAAACTGTGGATTCATAAACTTGACACATTGTGGCCTAGGGGCCTCAATAGGGAGTTTAATCTTGATGTATTTTATTGAGTATTTGTTTATTATTTTATGTGTATAATTTTCTATGTGTGCTGCACTTGCTTGGTGATTAAAGAGAGGAGACTTAAGAGTTAATAACATAAAACCCAAGTAAACTCCACCCTTGTTGTCCAATTATGTGGATAATGATTTGGTCTATTTAAAGAACTGCATTTGTATGTACATCTATGCATGATTAAGGTCCTATAGGACTGAAACGTTGCATTTTTACCTGTTGCATTTAGTCAATAAAACTTTTCGATGAAGAGACCTGTAATGCCAAGTCTAGGTACCCTCAGTGACCCTCGGCACACTAATGTTTATCTCTTTGGCTATCAGAGAAGAAAAAAACCCAAAGTGCACTATATGGGCAGCAACAGTAGCGTTTGTGCCGGGTTTTGTGACTATGCTGCTTAAGTGTACATGTTAATAAACTTTGTAGTGGTGTGTCTTTTTTTTCCCCACTTTTTTACGATGGCAGATTGGACTTTATCTTTTTAAAGTTAATCTTTTATGTGAAAATATCTGCCCAATACGTCGCAGAATGTCACAGATTGAGAGGAACCTGAGAGATCCTGGACTTATAAATCCCCAACACGGACTCGCCCCCATCCCCCTTCACATTATCCCTTACCCCTGATAATGTCCATGGACTTGCCCATTCCCCCCAATATATATGTCCCACTACTTCCCCCTCCTCCCCATATGCTTTGGCAATGCTAAAATGTACTTGGTCCTGCCAATAAAGCTTATTTTGATTTGATTTGATTGACTTATATACCTTATCTTCCTGCATCACTCAAGGGAAGGAGCTTCATTGTGTTCTATGTTGGGGAGGGGTAGAGATCATCTTACAAATAGTGAACAAAACTATGTGAAGATCCTGAGAATGGGCAACGTCACAAGGTTTGCTCAGGAAAAAGCATTAGTGTCCTGCCCCGCTCAGGTCCCACAAGGTGTAGCTCGTTAGAGCCATTATAGGCGAGGCTGTACCATATGCAAATCAGTCTGCGATCAGCCAAGAAGGGGAAATGCCAAAGGCGTCAACCCTGCACGAGAGGTGCAGCAACCCCCAACGATTGTTTCGACCTTGTTGGACCTTGCCAGGCATAGTGCAATCTCTCTAGGCACCTCGTGCAAGGGTGTCCACGTCTGGATTACCTCGTGAACTAGTAGAGAGCAAAAATGAGCAACGGCAAGTGGCCTGCCCTTAAAAGACTGACCGCAGAGGACAACTCTAAAAATGCTACGCTGCAGGGGAATGAGGGTTGATTCACCTCCTCTCACATGCCGCCAACCTCTTCCTCCTCCACCAGTGCCAACCAGATCCTTCATCTCCCTCCCCGCACCCGGTCTGGACAACCCTCATCCTGAGAAAGAATCTCTCGGCATGCTGGAAGTGAGGTGGTCCTGGAAGGGTTCCTACTCGTACAGTGTGTCAGTGTGTTAGGGTTAAATATTTACGCCGAGATTTTAGATTATCCGTTCCCTGCTTAACACATGCATCAATTCTTTTTTCTTTTTTTTTAAATAAATGCTTTTATTTATATTTTTAAAAAAATTACTTTCGAGGGCTACAAAACGTTAAATAGGGAGTACACAAAAAAAAACAGAAAAGCAGGTATTACGGAACATAAGCGTACACTGAACTGCAAGTCACTATAAAACAGAATATATTGCTCTAAACAATACAACCGTATCTCCACTCAGGACCACCCAAAGCCAAAACCCCCTACACCTTAATACCCTCACCAGCTCCCCAATAATTAGACATATGCCCCACTCTCATTTGGATTTGTATGCTAAGTTAAAGTCCCATAATTCCCACCAATCGCGTCTTGGGGGGAATCCTTGTATAATATGGAAGTAGCCAATTTATCATATCTATGGTGTGTTTCTACTCTTTCATAGGGATGAGCCGAACACCCCCGAATTCAGTTCGCAATCGAACTCTAACTTTTCAAAAGTTCAAATTCGAACACGAACTCAATACGAGTCAATGGGACTGAAAATTCGATTTTTAGAGTGCCCTCCATATATGCTAGATATTTGCCATAAAAGGTGTATGGGGGTCCGGGTAGTGCCCTGGGGGACAGGAAACAAGGACAAAAAGTTTAAAATAAAAACGTTTTTAAAGGGACAGTGAGTTTTCCATCAAATAAGGGTTAAAAATAAAAACAAAAAATTCCTTCAAATATCGTGCCTAGGAGGTCCCCATAACCTGCCCCTGAAGTGGCGGATTTGTAGGATGTATAGAAACATTTAAAAACAATGTCCGGGTCCGGGTAGTGCCCTGGGGGACAGGAAATAAAGACAAAAAGTTTTAAAAAAAAATTTTTTAACCCCTTCACTGCTGACGATGTGTGGGACACGTCCTCAGTTACTCCCGCTGTATGCTGAGGAGGACGTGTCCCACACGTCATCAGCTTTGCGGGACCCCTGGCGGAGATATTCACCTCTCTGTCTGGGGTCCCACGGCGTTCTGACTTTAGCATCCTCAGACGCTAAAGTCAAGCTCCTCCCGACGTAAATGACGTCATCGCGCGATGACGTCATTTCCAGGCGACCCCCCCGGCAGGCACCGCTTAAAAGGAGAGAGTCACCCCTTTTAAGCGGTGCCTGGCTTTAACCCCTTAGGCACCGGGTCGCAATTCGGCACCGCGCGGCGCCAAAGTGCGGCCTAGCTCCGGTGGGGGCCGCCATCTTGGACCGCGGCTCCACCCCTGTCCCCCCTCACTGCCTGACGTCCTCACACATAGCGTGATGACGTCAGATAGCTGGGGAACCCCTAGCTGCCCGGAATCCCCTGGTGGAGATAGGGGGTTCATTTGAGGGTTCACAGAGATGCTGTGAGGTTGTGAATAGAGATGCTGTGAGGCTGTGTTTAGAGAAGCTGATGGGGTTGTGTATAGAGATGCGGTGAGGTTGTGTATAGAGATGCTGTGAGGTTGTGTATAGAGATGCTGTGAGGCTATGTATAAAGATGCTGTGAGGCTGTGTTTAGAGATGCTGATGGGGTTGTGTATAGAGATGCTGTTTGTGTATAGAGATGCTGATGGGGTTGTGTATAGAGATGCTGTGTGGCTGTGTATAGATGCTGTGTATAGAGATGCTGATGGGGCTGTGTATAGAGATGCTGTGAGGCTGTGTATAGAGATGCTGATGGGGCTGTGTATAGAGATGCCTTGCGACGCCGAAGTGCGGCCTAACTCCGGTGGGGGCCGCCATCTTGGATGGCGGCTCCACCCCCGGGTCCCTCCTCACTGCCTGATGTCCTCACGCATAGCGTGATGACGTCAGATAGCCGGGGAACCCCTAGCTGCCCGGAATCCCCTGGTTGAGCTAGGGGGTTCATTTGAACCCCGATATCTCCAGAACCGTGGCAGCTAGGGGGTCATGGAGGGTGTCAATCGAAAGGCCTGAGCATGATACCCAAAATGACCAGGTATAAAGTAAAAAAAAAAACAGGTAATTTTTTTTGTGTGTTATTTTTATTATTGCAGCAATATTGTTCACATTTCAATTATAATGTGAACGATGATGCTGCACTAATGATTTTTTTCTATGGGGTGTGTTTGCTATAAATCACGTAATTCCCCCCACAAAATGTATCAAGTCCCCATTTCTAATCACTGCAGATGATTAAAAATTCAATTTTTATTGCTTTTTTGTCATAATATACAGGCAGGACATGACGTATACATATAAAAATTATATATTATGAATCTGCGGAGTCTGATGGAAAGAATGATGTCTAATATGTCTGGGTCATTTCATAAAATGTGGCTTCAAATCGCGTTTAAACATGATGAGCGAAAGCGGTAAAAATGAGCTGAGCACACAGCAGTGAAATGCAGGGATAAGGGGTTAAACAGCATATCAGAGGAAGATTTAATAGAGAAATTAACACTTCTCAGAAGCACAGGTGTTGTTTGATACATGTTCAGATCAGGAGACACCACACCCTCACTACAGACAATGTATCAAATTCTTCAGACCAGGCCAATTAAAAGCACATGTTATTCACCTGTTGTTTACGCCATTTGAGAACACAGGTCTTTTAGAGGTGAGAATCTTTGCACGTAGACATTATTTGTTAATTCAATATCTAATAAACCGTTGCTTATAATATTCTGCAGTAAAGAGTCTCTTTATTTCTAGATTTGTTAGTATTTTTTAAGCATTTTTTATCCTTTCTTTAAAAAAAAATAAAAAATCGAACTCGAACCGAACACGCCAAAAAGTTCGAAGTTCGCGAACTTGCGAAAGGCCAAAGTTCAAATCGAACTCCGAACTGATCGGACCAAACAGCTCATCCCTAATCTTTCACATCGGACACGGTGGCTTCTTTGGTCAATTTCCACCATCTTGCTAATAGAAGCATGACTGTAGAGGTTATGTGGATATACATTTTAGGTTGTTGCCGTGTTAATGAATGCCTCAATTCTTGTATGTTAACCACTTCGCTGCGGAGGACGTGCTCAGCGCGTCCTGCCGCAGGAAGGGTTGGCTGCGGAAGACGCGCTGAGCGCGTCCTCTCAAAGCAGCCAGCGATCGGCCGGATTCCGGCCGATCGCTGTGCCCCCCGGTGCGGGCTGACATCTTGGATGTCAGCCCGTCACTCCGGGACCACCACGGGCACAATAGATGCCATTGCGGCGGCGCGATGAAATCTATTTCAGGCCCCCCCCGCGTGTGCAGAGGAAGCGTCTGAAAGGGCAGGGGGACCTCTCTCCCTCCCGATCGCCGGGGTCCTGAGCTTAATGCCAGGCACCGTTTGGAAGGGCACAGCCTTCCAAATGGTACATGGCATTAACCCCATGGGGGCCGGATCACAAATCGGCACTGAAAAGCGCCGGTTCGTGATCCTTTCCCGGAGCTGCCCGACTTCTTGGATGTCGGCCAAGCCTCTGGGAACTCCCCCTGAGGACTGGTGTCATCGTGCATAGCATGATGACGCCAGTCCTGGAGTTAACCCCTAGCTGCCACCAATGGTGTAGATAGGGGGTTCATTGGAACTCCCTATCTCCCAATCCGTGGCAGCTAGGGGTTAATGTTTGATATCGTTGGATTGGCCAGAGCATGGCCTTTCCAACGATATCAAACATGACCATGAAAAAAGTTTTTTTAAAAAAAATAAATAATTAAAAATAAAATAATAAATTTGTTTTGTTAATGCAGCAATATTGTTCCCATTTAATTTATAATGTGAACAATGATGCTGCACTAACAATTTTTGTATAGGGTGCATTTGTTAAAAATAGCGAAATTTTCCCCCCAAAAAAATGTAACGAAACCCCATTTCTAATTTTTTTTAACAAGCGCACCCCATAGAAAAGATAACCGCAAACTATCGCATGTTAAAATGTGAAAAAAAACACTTTACACGTTGTAAACTTTTGAAAATTCTAATTTTATTGCAGATTTTGTTATAATATACAGACAGGACATAACGTATACATATAATAATGACATTTTATGAATCTGCCGAGTCTGCCGGAAAGAACGATATATAATATGTCTGGGTCATATAATAAAATAAGGCTTCAAAACGCGGTTTAACATGATGAGCGAAACTGGTAAAAATGACCAATGGACAGCTCTCTGATCTCGTATTCTCCTAGGAACTCTAGGAGACCTTGTCAGCAGCTGCGAGGCTTATTTTTCTCACGACACTCTTCATATACCTCCCCCCTCTGCTGGTCCCTCCTTTGACTTCCTGTCCATTTCAGGATACAGTTTAAAATAATGACGTTCACCTTCAAATCGCTCAATAACTTGACCCGTCCTTACACGTCTTCGTTACTTTACAAGCATGTCCTTTCTAGACCATCTCGGTCAGCGGTCGACCTCTACCTGTCCTCTGTCTCCAACTCTTGCATCCGAGACATCTCAAGGGCAGCATCGGACCTATCAGACTCTCCCCCACTATTCAGGCCTTCAAGAAATCCCTCAAAACCCATCTCAGATTAGCATACCACTTGACTGACGCCGACCTGTCCCTCTCCTCACCTACCCTCACGTCATGAACGATGCCACTTCCATGGCCCTCACCATTGATCCTGACAACCAATAGTTCTCCTCCTCTCTTCCTCCACCCCAACACTTCTAGATTGCAAGCTACACTTCTTGTCTCCATTCCTATGTTTGTTTATTTGTGTCTCGTTCCCTCTGGTTATTGTAAAGTGATGCAGAAACTGTTGACACTATATAAGTGATGATAATAATAATTACTAATCTAGCCTCTCATTTCTATGAGGACGTGACTGATGGACAACTGCAGGCACCAAATGTATCCATTAGCAGCTCCAACTGCCAGCTCAGTTGAAATAGACCTTCTGTGTGATGCTTGATGGTGTTCACAAGCATTGGAAGCATTTTCTTGCTGCAGACCAAGCCTTGAGTTGAGCAGAATGAAATACCAAACACCACCTTTCCATAAGTACAGTGGTGGAGAAGAAGAACCTGTCTAACCCTACCTCATGATGTATTGTAGGGACAGGTTTTGTTTGGTTTGGGTTGTTTTTTTTTTTTCATATAGGTGGCAAAAACACACCCTCCCAAAAGACAGGACTCTGGTTTTTTTCCACCCATTGGTCATTAAGGTCCTCCTCTTTCATCACTTGTGTATATATATGTGTGTGTATGTGTGTGTATACGTATGTGAGAGAGTTTGCGGCTGACGTTGGTCCTAACTTTTCATTTCCACCAGTTCTTCGCATTGTCATATACATCAAAGGAGGTGAAACCTTACAATGAATTCTCTTGTGGGGTTTGTGTGTGTGCTTTTAGCAACGGTGACAACAGGTAATTACTGTATTTATTACCTCATTTAATGTCATTATGTGAAACCGTAACGTAACTGTATTATTCCCTATGTGCTTCACTTATTGTCATGATATCAAGATAAGGACGGGTCTTTCTGGTAGAACAGGAAAGGGTTAAAAAGGATAATAAGACCATCTCTAAATGTGTGACTGCGTTAACTTTCAGAAGAGCAGTAGATTTTTTTTTTCCAATATATCTACCAAGCAGTGAATTGGTGCAATTTCAGGTAAATTTGATTATTCTGTGGCTTTAAATAATTATCGTTTTGGTTTTAACTAGAATTTCCAGTGTTTAAAGCAGTTACAGTGTTACATTATGGGGTCTATTCACAAAGCACCACTGGCGTGCGCAGCCCGTTACATTAGTGTGTGCACCAATGGAACTTTTATTAATTGAAAACTTATGTTTGGGAGATTTCTGCACAAAACGCACGTTTTTCATTAGAAATAACAAGCCTGTAATCAGAGATACAGTCAGTTTTTTATGTTATTCATCATGAAGGAACATATAAAATGTCAATGTAGGATGTGAAAGAAGAACTCTTTTCCCAACATTTGAGTGTGCCACACCAACACACACCAACACCCCCTGCGAACACCTATGCAAAGCACTTCAATTTCGGTGCTTTTCCTTTCGGAAGCTTTTTCGGCGATTCCATTTCTTCAAAAATTCTGTAAAGTTATTAATTTAATATGCACTGTATTTTTCTGTAAATGGAGTCCCCGAAGCAGTTATTGGACGTCGGCGAAAAGTTATGATAAGCAAAAAATGGCACCGAATTAGCCTCAGCAAATTCCACCGAACTGAAAAAAAAATAGGGTGTCTCTATTCTCCTAATAGGAGATTAAATCAACAAAAATGTAGTAAAAAAGAGTCTAAATAATAAAAAAAAATGGTCCTTTAAAAAATAATGAAAAGGTTTTTAAAAAAATTAAAAAAAGACGCTGTTTAAAAAAATAATAAAAAATACAACAGATTTTTTTTAAAAATTATGAGAAACAGTCTTTAAATTTTTTCAAAAGAAATTGTTATATAGACCATTTATTATTTTTATTTTTTACAAAACTTATTTATTTAAAAAAAATTTTAAAGACTGTTCTTATTTTTATATTTTTAAAATACTTTTATTATTTTTAGTAGACCTTGTTATTATTTTTTAACCCTTTCACTGCTGAGGCATTTCACCGCTGTGTGCTCAGCTCATTTTTACCGCTTTCGCTCATCATATTTAAACACGATTTTGAAGCCACATTTTATTATACGACCCAGACATATTATATATATATATCGTTCTTTCCGGCAGACTCGGCAGATTCATAATAAATCATTTTTATATGTATACGTCATGTTCTGTCTGTATATTATAACAAAAAATGCAATAAAATGCAATAAAACGGTTCTGGAGATATCGGGGATCAAACGAACCCCTATCTCCACCAGGGGATTTCCTTGGGAAATCCCCGGGTAGCTAGGGGTTCCCCGGCTATCTGACATCATCATGCTATGCGTGATGACGTCAGGCAGCAAGGGGGGACCTGGGGGTGGAGCCGCCATCCAAGATGGCGGACCCCACGGGAGATAGGCCGCACATCGACGCCACAAGGCGCCGAAGTGTGACCCGGTGCCTAAGGGGTTAAAGCCATGCACCACCTAAAAGGGGAGACTCTCCCCTTTTAAGCGGTGCCTGGCTTTTCTTTGTGGAACCTCCCGATCGGGAGGGAGAGGGATCTGAACGGATCCCCTCCTCCCTTCCAGGCGATCTTCCGACATTGCCGGGGGGTCACCTGGAAATGACATCGGGCAGGTCTTAACTTCAGCGTCTGAGGATGCTGAAGTCAGATCGCCGCGGGACCCCGGACAGAGAGGTGAGTATCACCAAAGCTGATGACGTGTGGGAAACGTCCTCAGCATACAGCGGGAGTAACTGAGGACGTGTCCCACACGTCGTCAGCAGTGAAGGGGTTAAAGGACCTTTTTATTATTTAGAAAAAAGTTTTGCTACATTTTTATTGATTTAGCTTCATATTTGGAGAGTAGGAGACTTCCTATTTTTTTTTCAGTTAGGTGGAATAAGCCAAGGTCAGTTCGGTGCTTTTTGGCGCTTTGTGTATTACCCTCTTATTGTTCTTCATTGACTATTTTTTAAAATTCTGATAAAGTCAGGCACTAAGAGGTGACCTACCAATATGAAACCCGTGTTCTGGAAGGTAAAATGAAAACTTTAGTTGCTTTTAGCTAGGAGCATAGAATTGACATTTACGGGTATATATTCTCAGGCAGGGCTCAAAATTTCAAGTCCTGAGCTACTAGCCAGGCCTTAAGAGTTACTTGCCACCAGTTGCCTCGCCTAACCCCTACCCTGGACTTAACTCTACCCTTAAAAGCACCCTTTTAAATTATCTTATGAAATGACACTTGAATGTTTTTTTCAGAAGTTACAAAAATAAATATTAATACCCAGACATCAGTCACAGTTTCATTAGACCCCAGATACATGTTTACCCAGACATCAAACCCAGCATTGCCGGCCCGACCATGGATACCGTTGGAGCAAATTCCAGGGGGGTGGCGTCATATTTGAGTTTTCTGTCGCTGTTGCCCTCTTTTTTTCCCCCAATGTATCCACACCTGTCTCAGAGGCAGCTGTGAGGTCCATCGGAGGATGGCGGAGAGAGACTGCACCGATACACGACGATATACAGTTAATTTCCACTCGCCAAATGCGAGCAGGCGAGTGGAAATTTTGCATCCTGATCTAAGGAGTTTCTAGATTTACAACAGCTTTCGTTAAGTGTAAACCCAGGGCTCAAGTCCTCAAAAAAAGAAGTGTGGGAACCCTTCAAGATCTCTGTTCCCCATCCCCAGTTAGCAATGATCATCTTGCACGTAGAAGGGTGGGATAGAAATCAGGATGTGCAGCGCACCACTTGGGTGGTTCTGCAGTGGCAGGCTGGCAGCTCGTCTCTAGGTGTACATGCACCACTAGGGCCCAGGCAGGTTAGAAACGTGCCTGTATGACTTTGCGGCTGTTCTCTCGGTCTCCCTGGGTGATCACCTGCAGCAGCCTATCCCGACGACACCTGACTCAGTGACAGTCTGGCTGGCCCGAACTGAAAAGTGAGAAGCAGGAGAAGGAAGAGGCTCTTCTTTTCCTTCTTTTGGTTCCCACTGAAGTCATCAGCTAATTCTCAGTGCTGCTCAGTTCGGTGCCGAAGTTCCAGGTCTCACCCCTGTGCTTCCAGCAGCATCCAGGACAGAGGGAGGGGGCAGTGACAGAGTGAGGAGAGAGGCAGGGACAGAGGGGAGAAAGACAGATTCACATCCTGTGCTGCCCATGTCTTTCAGATGCACTCGCAGTGGCGTAGTGTGGGGGGGGGCTGGGGGGGCCGTGGCCCCGGGTGCAGTTTTCTTAGGGGCGCATAATTTCAAAAGAAATTTGTGCCCCTAAAACTTGTGGCCCGGACTGACCCGCCGGGCCCTCGGGCGCCGCCCAAGGGCCCGCGGGTTGAGGGGACCCAGATGCCGGGCAGTGGGAGTGCCTGCCCGGTCCTGAACAGTGAGTCCGTCCTGTTGAAGGGGAGGCGGCTGCGTGCAGGCGCAGGTCACGTGGTCCGTCTAATCAGGTGGTACTGAGTCTCTGTACCACCTGACTGGCCGGACCGCGTGACCTGCGCACGCACGCAGCCGCATCCCCTTCAACAGGACGGACTCGCACGCTGTTCAGGACCGGGCAGGCACTCCCACTGCCCGGCATCTGGGTCCCCTCAACCCCTGCTGGATCCGGAGCTGGGGCAATATCCAGGTGAGAGCTGGGCAAATCCATGAGCTGGGGGGGCAGTATCCATGAGCTGGGGCAAATCCATGTGCTGGGGCAAATCCATGAGCTGGGGAAAATCCATGAGCTGGGGCAAATCCATGTGTGAGCTGGGGCAAATCCATAAGCTGGGGCAAATCCATGTGCTGGGGAAAATCCATGAGCTGGGGCAAATCCATGTGCTGGGGCAAATCCATGTGCTGGGGCATTTCCATGAGCTGGGGCAGTATCCATGAGCTGGGGCAAATCCATGTGCTGGGGCATTTCCATGAGCTGGGGCATTTCCATGTGCTGGGGCATTTCCATGAGCTGGGGCATTTCCATGAGCTGGGGCATTTCCATGAGCTGGGGCAAATCCATGTGTGAGCTGGGGCAAATCCATGTGCTGGCGCATATCCATGAGCTGGGGCAAATCCATGAGCTGGGGCAGTATCCATGAGCTGGGGCAAATCCATGAACTGGGGCAAATCCATGAGCTGGGGCAATATCCATGTGTGAGCTGGGGCATTTCCATGAGCTGGGGCAAATCCATGTGTGAGCTGGGGCAAATCCATGAGCTGGGGAAAATCCATGAGCTGGGGCAAATCGATGTGCTGGGGCATATCCATGTGTGAGCTGGGGCATTTCCATGAGCTGGGGCATTTCCATGAGCTGGGGCAAATCCATGTGTGAGCTGTGGCAATATCCATGTGTGAGCTGGGGCAAATCCATGTGTGAGCTGGGGCAATATCGATAACGTGTCCACAGGTTGGGGGGGGGTGCACAATTCTTGGCTGGCGCTGACAACCCACGCTACGCCACTGTGCACTCGGTGTCAGGTCAGGCTTCTCCTTATGCTGCACAGCTCCAGCCAGCATCCTCTGTGATCATAGGTGACTCTACAGGGGGGCAAGGTGTTCTCTTGGCCCCATACACCATAGTAATGGATATGGTCAGCAATGTCGCTGCTGTTGCAATAGGCTCTATTATGATATAAATGTATCTTTTATCCACATACAGTATATCCTAATTCTACCCTAATTTTAAACATTTTATGCTGGGGGTTATTCATAGTATGGAAGCGGTTGATTATTAGGGTGACCGTGTGGACCATGTTTAAAGGGACACGTGAATAAGTCTTGCCCTGAAACATGTAATATTTATATGCTGCAGCAGGGAAGTTATTGCCGCTCGCCTGGCCTTCCTTTTGGATCTATTAAATGCAGTGTAATGATTCTACATGCTGTCGGGAGGCATTTATCATGCAATGCCCATCAGCCTTAATATATGTGTGCCTCAAAACATGGATGATACGGCCACTTTGGAGGATTTTAATAATGCAGGGGTGTGAGGTTATTCACTGGATGTGTTCATATTCAAGCTTGTGAGGGCGGGGGATAGGTATGGCCCGGCACTGGAAAAAAAAACAGTTCTATCCTGTTCACAACCGCATTAGCGCTGGGTCTCAGCTCGGGTCTTAGAGTTTCTCTAGCATGCGTCAAACGACCTTGTTCATGGACTACCGCGGACAAGGTGATCTGTTAGTAGGTCGTCAGGCACTAAGTTTTAGCGACTCGCGCTAAATGTTTATGTTAGCGATGGTGTTTTAGCTCACACCAGGTGACAGGGCCCTTAGTTTTATTCAGTAATATGATTTAGTGGCGAAAATTATTAGTGCCCCCCAGTTCTGACTGCGGTATCCTATGTGCCCCCCCTAAATATTGTTCCTAGAGTCGCCAATGTCTGTGACTGCTGACCCAAAGCTGAACAGCTCAGGTTTCAGGGCAAGAGGAGGTCCGGGTTCCGGTCTGTAAGCCCAGCAGTGACCTGAGCCGCGTTCAATACCTCAGCTGCTGCAAGTGCTAAGTTAACAACTTACAACTGAACGCCATTCTGCTGCTCAGCGCTGCTAACTTAGCACTTGCAGCGACTCGGAGATAATGCTGCGAGTAGCTGAGTGTGATGTAGTAAAGATGGCCGCCGCCATGGAGTAAGTAACAATTCAGTACGGCAATGTTCATTTTGAGGTTTTTGTTCACCAAAGCACAAAATATTTATTTATTATTTACCCCGGCACATAGACATATATTACCGTTCAATTATATATATTTTTTCAGAGGTAACCATTACGTTTATTCAATAAAAACTATCATTTGTGTTGTGTTCGTACAAAGCGCATTGTGCTGACTGCTTTTAGTTATTTCAAAGATGGCCTCGGTCTCAGTTTCTGCTAATAAAACTGCGGATATAGCAGAAACTACAGAAATCGGCCATTTTGTTTTGAAATTCGCATCCAAAGCGTTCAGAGACATTGCTGCAGCAAACTGAATTGCTGCGCTGCATCAATTCAGCAGCTGCTGAGGTATTGAACGCGGCTCTGGCTTCCAGCCATCAGGGATGTAAAAAAAGAAAAAAAAACCCTACAGAATAAAACCGTCCTGTCTGAAGGAACATGAGCAGTTCACTCTCCCAACATTAATAGGAGTGCAGTAAGATAAGGGCTGCCAAAAAAACTCGTGCTGATTACCCCTCACAAGACGAGTCCTTCCAGTTATTCCCCTTTAGCAGGTTATACAGGGCCAGAGAGGGAGGAGTAAGGGAAGATCATCTCCACCCCCTGCCAGTGACGCGCTGGGTCAGGGAAGGCAGCTGAGCCCCGTTCAATACCTCAGCAGCTGCTGAATTGAGCTGAGATGAGGGGCAGGAGTGAATTTTCACAGTGAATTTAAATTTTCCCACTGGGGGGGGGGGCACTAATGCTGCCTTAAAAAGCTATGCAAATGAGGTTTGAGATTCTAATGAGTGCTTTTCAATGTTAACAATGCAAAATCACGTTAACTGGAATTTGGGAGTGAAAGGGTTAATTTGATCTTCTCTTCTGCAACAAAGCTGTAAGAAATCTATCGGTTTGAGAACTAGCCCCGCGGTAAGAAAGCAGATTGTATAACAAATGCTTATGCCGGCTATTGATTATGGAGATGTAGTGTATGCAGCCGCCCCGCAAACACACCTTCATAAACTTACTTCATTGTATAACTCCTTCTGCCGCTTTGCATTACAATGTAACTACATGACCCACCATTGTGACATGTTAAAAGAGCTAAACTGGCCATCGCTGGAATCTAGACGCACCATTCACCTTTCCAACCTGGTGTTTAAGAGCTTTTCTGGGAAGCTGCCACCCTACCTGAATAGACTGCTTCCCCCGGGAGTTCCCTCATCCTATAACCTCCGATTCAGGACCAGCACCTTACTTGAAATACCACAATACAAAAAGACAGCGGCTCCGTCCTCATTTTCCTACAGAGCACCACAATTATGGAATAACCTCCCAGACACCATCAAATCTTCCCCCAGTCTTAAGTCACTCAAGAGCTCCTTACTAACATACCTCAATACTGAATGCACCTGTAAACATGTAACCTAGTGACTATATTTCCTACATATTTATTTTCTGTTAATCTGTATATTTGTGTTGTTTTTTAATATCTTGCATTGTATTACTTTGTATTTCTGTAACTGTAACATTTCAATGTTCTTGAACCCAGGACATACTTGAAAACGAGAGAAATCTCAATGTATCCTTCCTGGTAAAATCTTAATAAATAAATAAATAAATAACTGCTGACTTCTTAAACAGTTTTATTGTGACTTTTGTCCAAGATACCAAAAAGTCTCAGCGCTCTCGGGCTCTGCTGCAGTGTCTTTTTACTGGATTCTTTTCTCAATAGGACATCAGCAACGTTTCAGCCTACCGGCTTTTATCAATCTGTCACAGTCAAGAAATTAAAGAGTTTAGGCAGCTCTCACTCACATAAGGGCAGATCCGCTTAACGGAGCACTTGATACTTGATAAAAGCCAGTAGGCTGAAACGTTGCTGGCACCTTAGCGTGTAAGGCATCCATTAAAATAACACTTCAACAGAGCCTGCGATCGCTGGGACTTTTTGGACTTTGTTTGGGGCATGTCAGAATCCGAGTATCAAGTGCACCGTGGAGCAGACGTGCCCCTAAGTGAGTGACTGCTGTCTTAATCAGCAACTTGGCAACAATGAAATTAAACGTTTTAGTGTTTTAAAGTATCCACAAGGAAATAACTTCTAGAATGTAAACATTGTTGCATCTCTGCCCATCGCAATGTAACGCTGAAATGATTTGTTTACAAACACGGCTTTATTTCCTTCACTTGTTACTGAGCTTCTGTCTCTTTGTGATGTTTCTGCTTTCAGTTCGGTCCCTCTCTTGTGTAAATTGCGCTAGTTACAGCTCCACGTGCACCGGCAGCAGCGTGACGTGTCCAAGTGGAAGTATCTGTGGATCTCAGCACACAAAGAGTACCGTATGTACGTTTTCAACAATGATTTTAGGATGTCTTCCTAAAAATGTGTTGGGTAGAGATGGATAATAGATATGAAACGTATAAAGTTATATGTATATACATATTGTTGTTTAGTAGTTTTTAAATGATGGCTAAATCTGGCACCTATTCTAGAAAAGCCAGAAATGTGAGCTACGAATGTCAAAATACAGAGCAAGTTGTTATATTAGCCACCAGGGCCAACATCAGGGGATTGTCAGCCCATGACATGTGCCAAACCCATTGGCATTTTGTCTATGTGCCCATGGGTATAAGGGTACTCCATTCCCACTGGCCCACCAAGAAATGTCAGTGGTCTGCAGCTCATTCAGTATATTCAGGGAGTCACATGACCTAATTTTATAATGAAACATATTACTCAATGCAGTAATTATCATTGGAAGGCAAGTACCTATTAGCTTAGTTAACTCGGGGGGGGGGGGTTTGGCTAGGCAGTATATATACATACACTCACCTGCATTTTTATTAGGTACAACAGGCTAGTACCGGGTTGGATCCCTTTTTGTCAGAACTCCCTTAATTCTTCGCGGCATAGATTCAATAAGGAGTTGGAAACATTTTGTTCCATAATGACATGATAGCGTCACGCAATTCGTGCAGATTTGTCGGCTTCCTCTTTCTGATGCTCGGTTTGAACTTCAGCAAGTCCTCTTCACCATGTCTAGATGCCTAAATGCATTGAGTTGCTGCCATGTGATTGGCTGTTTAGTAATTTGTGTCAACAAGCAATTGAACAAGTGTACCTAATAAAGAGGCCAGAGAGTGTATATGTCTGTATATACAGTATGCATGAGTACGTACTGTAGACAAGTGTACATGAAGGTAAGAGAGTATTTGAGTGCAACATCAGTATTGACACTCTACATCAGTGGTTCCCAACTGCGATCCTCAAGTACCCCTAACAGGCCAGGTTTTATGGATTACCATAAAATGCAGCCTGAATCCTGCAATCTCTGAGCAGCAAATCATATCACCTGTGCTGTGCTGCAGCTATATGGAAAACCTTGCCTGTTAGGGGGACCTGAGGACTTCGGTTGGGAACCACTGCTCTACATAAATGCCATAATTTGATGCCCCCAGTGGGAGAGAGGCCTTAGGCAGCTGCCTATTTCACTGAATTATAGAGCCGCCCCTGTGCAGCGCGATACATATTGGATTGTATTTATTTCCATACACCCTTCTTTGAAACTGTGATAAGCAGAAATAAAGTGCTTTTCCATTTCCTCGTCTCAGACTAATGTTCGTGGGTTATTTCCTTTAGTTTCTCTTTATTTTAGTATTTTTTTAATCTGAGCAATATTTTACTAGTCACATCACAAAACAGGAGTTTTTTTAATCTTTATTTTATACTGTTAAATACAATATTTATCTCATATATATATATATAAATGTGTGTAAATTTGATAGGCCGTGTTAGTCCAGATGCCAAAATCACGAGTATAGCAGTACTTGGTGATACCTTTTTTATTGGACTAACGTTACATTTAAAAGACGAGCTTTCGAGAGGATTCCTCCCTTCCTCAGGTCTTGATGCTAACTGATCAGTTCCTAGAATTGAACATTAGGACATTAGGGGTCACATGGGTGAGGGGATTGGATGTCATAAAAGTGAGAGTCAAATGGTATGTTCGAAATGGGAAAATAAATGCATGAGGGATATTGGGCCCATAATAAAGCAGAGATCAGAGATAAGATCATACCACCTAGAATGAAAAAAAAGAAGAAAGAAAGAAAAAAAAACAGACGGCATAGTGAAGGCTGAAAGAGACATGGGGAAAAAAAAAAGGAAATCAGGAAGAAACAAAACAGCCGTCAGAATATAGAATATTATGTGACATTATGATAATGGGTCAAAAACTCAGAATCGACATTGAGTCCGGCATTTATGGTGTTAAAATATGTGATATATATATATATATATATATATAATATTGAATAATGCAACTCTTATTTTAACAGATGGCACGACTGCTGATGTGTTTGTCAGAACATGTATACTGGAAAGTAAGTGCTCACTGAATGGGAGTATCACCTACACTGGAGGCACCACCAAGATAGGAACATCATGCTGTAACAATGACAACTGCACAAGCCAGCCTACATGTGAGTTACAAAAAAACACTGACTTGAACTAGAGTGAACCTCAAGTCCAAGAGCAGGGCTGTCAAACTCAGGCCCCCAGATCCTGATGCCTACAATTCCCAGGATTCCTTCAATGCAATAGATGACCAGGGAATCATTTGTATAAATGTAAAGTATCTTATAGTCAGCGCCAAATTGAATTATATCACAATTACAATTATTGTTATATTTAAAAATGCAGCCTAGTTGAAAGTGCAGGGTGTCACAACCTCTCAAACACCCAATATTTGTATCAATTAAACAGTCCAGACCATGATGGCTATCGATTTTAAGACACCATATAATACTTTGGGTTCGAATTCTGGCCCTCTAGTGGCTGTTAATAGCTTTTCACTATGAAACAACCCTTTAAATGCTGTATAGCAAATAATGAAGCCTTGACGCCCTCTAGTGGATAGATAAATAATTGTCCAGGGAACTGTCTTTTAAAAAATAAATGGTATACAGGCAGGGTTATTCAAAGAGGATCGAAAAGTCACCGCATGTTCTGTGACTTTTCATTCTCTTCAATTCAGTGCGATCTGGCAATCCCTTTTCGACGACACTGCGGTGTATTCAGCAAGCACCACAGGGCCGTCGAAGTGCAGGGAAAAGCCGCCGCAAACCTGCCTGCCGAACACTCACTGCAAAACCCGGCGAACGCACACCGAAACCGGCAAAAACATCTGAATTAACCACGCCGGAGGAACTCGAGTAGGAGCCGATCACAGCGCGGCGCAGCTGCCGGAAAAACCCCGAAACCGCAGACGAATGGAGTGAACAAAAATAAAAAAACAGTAGGCTTGAATGTTTGCAAAGAAACTACTGAGCAAAAATGTCTGAAATTTACATATGATCCAATGAATGATAATAAAAAGGGCTGTTACAGAAAAAAGAATAACGATTAAAAAACGGAAAAAAAAGACTCGCAAAAAAAATCCTGAAAAATGCCTAAAAGATCCTAAAAAAAATCGAAAGATAAAGAGACTCTTTACTGCAGAATATTATAATAAGCGGTTTATTAGATATTGCAGGGCTCAAAATTTCAAGTCCCAAGCTACTAACCAGGCCATAAGAGTTACTCGCCACCAGTTGCTCCACCTAACCCCTCCCCAGCCCTTAACTCTGCCCCTAAACACACCCCCTTAAATTATCTTATGAAATTACACTATTAAAAAGTTTTATTTAGAACAAAGTTACGGAAATAACATTAATACACAGACATCAGACCCCAGATACATGTATACCCAGTCGTCAGAGCCCAGTGTGAGCAGAGCGAGGAGGCAGGGAAGCTCCTCTGCACCCCCTGCCAGTGACAGAGACAAGATTGGTCAGATTAGGCAGCTGTTCCCTGTCACCGTGCAGCCTGGGTAAGGGGGGCTGCATGGTGGCATCGCTGGAATACGCAGCACAAAATAATTTATTGTGCTGCCTGCATGTGCATTTCCACTCGCCCTCATTTAATTTCCACTCGCCAAATGCTAGTAGGCGAGTGGAAATTTTGAGCCCTGAGATATTGAATTAAAAACGGGAATATTTTTAACATTGAAGCCTATGGGATTCGCATGAATAAACCTGTCGAATGAAGCAACCGAATGGCAGGGCATTTCGGCAACTTTTCATTGCTGGGTTTTGTTCTCTGAAAAGACGAAGCTATGGGGATTTCACTGCCCTCGAACAGGCAACAAACAGGCACCGTATGTGCAGGCGAACTGCCTGCTCTTTGGATAGCCGAATGGCCAGGAAAGGTAACGCTGAATTTCACTGTTCAGTTACCTTTCGCCAGCATTTCGGATCTCTTTGAATAACCCTGATAGTCTTTTCTTAGCGCAGTTCCTTTCCTCCTTTGCCTTTCAATCCAATGTGGACCTCAAAGAAGAGAGAGAAACAATCGATTGTGCAGACACTTCTTACGCATGGATTATTTAAGTAGTGTTGGTAAATTTTCTTATTCAGGTTTCTTAGTGCCTAGATACCAGTTTGAGCACCGTCAGTGCTTTTTATGGTGCACTGTATCCCCCTGGACGGTATCTTTTCTTTAGGTGCAAACAGGTCTATATACCCTGTGAGATTTTAACTCTCCTGCTGCCGTTAATACACATGTGCCCACATAGGCAATCCTTTATTGAATGTTTACTCATAACGTGTTTGTTGTTTTATGTGTTTACCCCCTTTCCCCAACTAAAGTACCAACTGTCAGCTCTCAGTCAAATTGTGTGACCTGTCGAACCTGTATATCCGCATCCTCCACTTCGTGTTATACTTCAAGCACCATTCAGTGCACCGGGAATGAGAACATGTGTCTTCTGCAAAGTACAGAGACAAAAGGTGAGACAGATGCAATGTATCTATTTCCTTGCATTGTAGTGGCTCATCCCTTTAAAGGGACACTCCACCAAAAAATGAAATGTCCTTATTGTGTTTATTTTATGTTGCTGATATCTTACATAGAAACATAGAAAATGTCGGCAGATAAGAACCTTTCGGCCCATCTAGTCGCCCAATTACATGGATACTTTACCTGGATTTATCTTTTGTTTGGGATAGCCTTATGCCTATCCCATGCTTGCTTAAATTCATTTACTGTTTTGGCCTCTACCACTTCTACTGGAAGACTGTTCCATGTATCCACCACCCTCTCAGTAAAATAATGCTTCCTGATGTTACTTTTAAACCTTTGCCCCTCTAATCTAAGACTATGTCCTCTTGTTTTGCTACTTTGTTTCCTTTTAAATATACTCCCTTCCTCTACCTTGTGGATTCCCTTTACGTATTTAAATGTTTCTATCATATCTCCTCTGTCTCGTCTTTTTTCCAAGCTGTACATGTTAAGATCATTAAGCCTTTCCTGGTAACTTTTCTCCTTCAAGCCGTACACCATTTTAGTAGCCCTTCTCTGAACTCTCTCTAAGATGTCTATATCCTTCAGGAGATACGGTCTCCAGTACTGCACACAGTACTCCAAGTGAGGTCTCACCAGTGCTCTGTACAGTGGCATGAGCACTTCCCTTTTCCTACTGCTAATACCTCTTACATGTGCTTTGTTTTTCTCTTGTTTGTTAATCAAATATTTTCCTCTATATGTGTCACTGGGTGCATCCATTGTGTGATATTTTCCTCTATATGTGTCACTGGGTGCATCCATTGTGTGATTTTTCCACTATATGTGTCACTGGGCGCATCCATTGTGTGATATTTTCCTCTACATGTGTCACTGGGTGCATCCATTGTGTGATATTTTCCTCTATATGTGTCACTGGGTGCATCCATTGTGTGATATTTTCCTCTACATGTGTCACTGGGTGCATCCATTGTGTGATATTTTCCGCTATATGTGTCACTGGGTGCATCCATTGTGTGATATTTTCCTCTATATGTGTCACTGGGCGCATTCATTGTGTGATATTTTCCTCTGTATGTGTCACTGGGTGCATCCATTGTGTGATATTTTCCTCTGTATGTGTCACTGGGTGCATCCATTGTGTGATATTTTGTGTTGTAAACTGCCCCCCAGTATCTTTCCATCACTTACTAGGTGCAGATTAACATCCCCTATATGAAGTATAAGAGCCTTTATTTTACAGTAATCTGCAGAGGCATCCAAGGCACAAGCAGGGCCTGTGTCTCAAATGTAATATCGGTGGGGGGAGGGTGTTTAAGCTATTGATGAGCGTGAAAAAAGGTATTTTAAGCTCCCTGTTTTATCTCATTCAGCTGCCATCTCTTATCTCGGTTAGCCTGGAGAACAAAAGCCCCCTGCCGCCTTATCTAAACATTCCCTCCTACACCTCATTAACTGTTAAATACTGTAGAGCAGAGATTCCCAAACCTGTCCTAGGAACCCCCAACCAGGCCAGATTTTTCAGATAACCTTGGGGAAATGCAGACTGAATCCTGCAATCAATGAGCAGCAAATCATATCACCTGTGCTGCGCTTCAGATATCCTGCAAACCTGGCGAGTCAGAAGGTCCTGAGGACAGGTTTGGGGAACACTGCTGTAGAGGATAAACCACAACAGATAAGTAAAGTTTTTGCACAGATTTTGGTAAATGTTGCATCATGGGTCACAAAATGGAAACAGGAGCTAAAAAAAACAACTTTATTTATCATTTTTACGTGTAATGCCTTATCTTTCTCCTACAGGAAGCCAGTCAGTAGCCACATCATTTCGTGGTTGCGCCACACAGAGCATCTGTGACTTTGGTACCCAGACTTCAAGTGAAGGTGGAACAACTACAACCATCAAGTTTATCTGCACCAGTGGAAGCGTCGCTCTGCGCGGCTCTCTGTTCCTTCCTCTAATCCTTTTTTCAGTGCTCATAAAATTGGTTCCTTAATTTTGGGTGATCTTATCACATGGACACTTTTTTACCTCTAGAGTAATAAGTATTTTGGTTTCTATGGCCAAAACACATTCATTTTTTCCCCCATAACCTTTGTTAGGTGTAAAATTAAGGATCACTTTTTCCTTTGTGATTTCAGAATTCTTTTTTTTTAGATTAACCTTTTAATTTCTTCACAGCGTGATATGATTAGAATGTGTTTTGTTTATACTAACATGTGAAATGAGAAAATCAGTTTTGCTTAGATATATTACTTTTCTGCAACATTAACCCCTTCACTTCCGTGATTGTGTTTAACGAATCGGCAGCACCAGACACAGCAGCCCGAGATCGCAGTAACACAATCTGGAGCTATGTGTATCACTGCAAATTAAATTAATTTCTCGCAAACACATTTCGTTTGCCTTTGGGTTCCAGAAAATGCCCCTAAAGTTTTAGCACCC